>JAHTLZ010000265.1:763126-829732 GCA_023846285.1 Phrynocephalus versicolor | reverse complement strand
ATAAATAAATAAATAAATAAATAAATAAATAAATAAATAAATAAATAAATAAATCTGAGTTTTCTTTCACAGTTGTATTGAAAGAGCATATTTTCAAGTCAGTGTGCTGGGAGGGGGCACATCTTAAGACCATTGCTCTAGGCTCTGTGCAGCTATAAGGGAGGAGGGTGGTAGCTTCTCACTGGCTTTCTTTCCCTGGTTGTTCAAATTGTTCCTTGGTAGACAGGTGCGTAACCCCTGGATCTGTTTCACATCAGGTTTCTTCCCTGTAGACAAGAAGAGACTAAAGGCAGTATCTGTGCCAGTTAGTGCCTTAATCCTGATAATGTGGAGAACATTTCGAATTGTCTGCATTACCTCAAAGCTGATCTTGAAAACTAGGTGAGAGATTCAAGATCACAAATTGCTACTAATTCTTTAGTAAAGTAAATGAATGCTCTGCAGAGCCTCAGTTAATCTTTTTTCAAAACACTTGCTGGTGCAAAGGAGGGTTTGCTGGCAACCCTGCTATACTAAGCTATAAAACTGCTGAGAAGATTAAGGCTATTATTGTACCTGTTACTCTCATGAATGGATTGCTCAACCAGACTGTCTGTTGACTAAGTAGCAAGAATCATTCACGATTATGAGTACAATTCAAGATAGATAAAGGGTTGAGAATTAATCTGCTTTGGGTTTTAGAAATCTCTGGTTAATGCTAAAAAGGAAGAGAACAGAATGTCAGGGATAATAGGAAGAAACCCTGATTTTTCCCCCTACAGTATTTATCCCTACTGCACAAATGAATAGAACTGCTGTTTTATAGGATAGTATCAATAGAAGTCTTGTGTATTTTAAAAGATGGGGGATACTGCTGTTGAATTCTCTTTGTTATAAACTTGTTGCTTGTATAATTATTTTTGCACCTATAGCTACCTGCCAGGTTTGGCACATTCCTACCTTTGTCAAACTAATTTGGTGAAGAGTCTTTCCACTGCAAGTGCACTTTCTTGAAAGAGAGAGCTGTCTGTGCATTGTGTTGTGACAGTCATGACCGACTCTTCGGGACCCCACGTCCATGGAGTTTTCTTGGCAGGAATACTAGTGGAGGGATTAACTGATGTTCCCTCTTCACAGTTTCTGTGGTGCTTGTTTCGTTGAGTTATACAAAATATTAATGAAAATGTTGTAGAGTTTTAAATTTCTGGTAAAACCTCTCTATGCAGCAGAAGTAGAGAGATCTACAGAGGTGAGTAGTTACAAGTTCCCCAAAGTCCACCCCTTTCTGATTAACTGGCACTTAAGGTGTCAGTAGTTCACTCTGAGATATTTGTAGGAGAAAGAATAAAAACATGTTTTTACTTAACATTGCTTGAGATTACAGACTTTTGCATGCAGCTTCCTTTACTGCATACGTACCAAGCATCCAACCAAACAGATCGACAGCAAACAAACAACTGCTAGTAACAGACGAAAGAAAGATGAAGAAGTCACTCAGAACAGAGCCAGGGCTCCCTTTGAATATCAAAGGCGAAAAGGAATTATTGATTAGTGCTGGATAGATCGACCATCTCAGTCATTCATAGTATGCAAGGCTGCAAACAAAACTTCAACAAAATACACACTGATGAACAGCAGAGTTGGTATTTACTAAGAAAGAAACCTTAGTAAAGTAGTGGTTAGTTCATTGAAAACATGGACCAGGTCGCAGGAGCTATTAATGTGATTATTCACTCTGGCACTGTCTCTCTGGTTTGTTTGTTAGTTAGTTTTGAGATTTATATACTGACTGCTTCCCAAAGGGAACTTAAGGCGATGTACATAGGAATAAACAAAATACAACAACAACAACCACAGCAATCAAGAATTAGTGGCAGGAACAAAATGTATGTAGATATAAAAAATAAAATAAAAATAAAAATAAATAAAAAAAAGTTCTTGCACCTACCTTGCCAATCCTGCCCACCTGCCTTTTTCTTTATATACTGCCTTCCTATAAATGGTGCGGTCTAGTTAACAACAAAGCAAGACAATATACTTGTCAAATGGAAAGTGTT
Organism: Phrynocephalus versicolor; assembly: GCA_023846285.1. Taxonomy (NCBI): domain Eukaryota; kingdom Metazoa; phylum Chordata; class Lepidosauria; order Squamata; family Agamidae; genus Phrynocephalus; species Phrynocephalus versicolor. Next base: position 827,696 of record JAHTLZ010000265.1, on the reverse strand, counting down.
CCTGCTTACCTTTGTCTCAACATTGCTCAGTATTTCCCTCTCCAGACTTTTGAAGGTCAAACCAAGAGGCCAATGACTTCATACTAATTAGGAGATAAAGAACAAGGCAAGGAAGGGGCAAAGTATATGTTCCCAACTGTCCTCTGATGATTAAAGGTTGCATAGGAAGAGTTGTATAAACGGAAATCAACATTACAAACACAAGACTCATCAAAACCTGTGAATGCAATTAATCCAGTTTGAACATTTGTGAGTCTATGCTTTTCTTCCCAAGGGAAAAAAAGAGCCAATGTTTGACTGTAATTCAGGGAAGATAATTCAGGGTTTATTTGGCTCTGACCAAGCGTTCAGATCTCTTGCTTTGTTTTTGTTTTTTTCTCTGCCACATGACATCTATTGCTTGGTATGTTCCTAGGGAGTTTCCAGCCTTTTGTATTGTCACTGATTATTGCTTTCAATTTCAATTTATTTTACTTTACTTTTGCAGTAGATTTCAATTATCCTTGGGGTCAGAATATCCTTTAAAAACCGGTGGGGATAAGGTTACTACACAAGATGGTCCTTATAAAGTTGGACTGTTTTCATTCAGGCACTTAGTGAGAGATTGTGAAGAAAATAAAGGTAGCAGCAACACTGATGATATTTCTTTGGAAGCACAATCCCAAGTTTGGGTACCATTGTTGATGTATCAATAGAGTTTCTGTGTTCCCATTTCTGTACACGGCAATTATCACTGAAGTGCTGGGATGGAGGAGATATGGGAGAGAATAAATGCTGCATTTAAGACACAGTTGCAGTAGGAATGTACTAGAACCTGTCAAAATACAAATTGTTAGCAGTAACTTTGACTAGCAGTGACTTTTTCACATGCCTTAGAACAGTGGTTCTCCACCTGTGAGTCCCCAGATGTTGCTGAAATGCAACTCCCAGAAATCCTGGCCAGCTCAGCTACTGATGAAGACTCCTGGGAGTTGCGGTCCAGGAACATCTGCGGACCCACAGGTTTAGAACCACTGCCTTAAACCATCCTTTAACTGAATTATGAATTATTCTGTACATTATAAATTACTTTCAACAGTAATTTCAAAGGGCACAATTTCCATGTACTGTACTTTTAACCATGCATTTTAGGCTCATTGTTTCTGGTTTGTTACTTTCATATTTAAGGTAAGTTCTTCTTACTCTTACTGGAAAGGACTATGTGATGAAATTGCAACCAGAAGCGATGGGTTCATTCTCTCTCTCTCTCTCTTCCCCACCCACTCTTTTGACCCAGATGGCTCTGTATGCAGCAATCCTTTCTGCTTCATGAATCTTCTTAAGACTATTTTCCAAGGCAGCTTGTGAGTGAAAACAAAAGGTCACCCACAGTTTCAGGAAGCCTCGGGGACATTGTTGTAAAAATGACTTAATATGCAAACATATTTTAGAAGAACAGACTTTAGAGATGAGGTCATAAGCTAATAGGGGTGGGATGGAAAGTAGAAGTTTGGGTCCTGTATTAAGGAGACTAGGCGGAAGATGTCATGGAGTTTTGTTGATACATGTCTTCAATGAGTAGGTATGAAATTGCACTTAAAACAGAGTCACATTGTTCCTAATCGGAAATAAGTTTTGTGTTTTTAGTTACACACAATGATTAATTTGGACAAGATTTTCACATTATTTGGGAAAACAGAAGACATTTGTCTAAAAATAATGGGGCAGGAACACTTGGAATAGAAATGGTGAGGTGTAGAGACAGAGCTGTAGTTTGCTGCAAGAAATCACATTTTAGAGGATCACAATTACATCGAGTTTACTTGTTGTATTCTCGAAGGCTTTCACGGCCGGGATCTGATCGTTGTTGTGAGTTTTGGGGGCTCTTTGGCCGTGTGCTGGAGGTTTTTCTTCCTGATGTTTCACCAGACTCTGTGGCTGGCATCTTCGGAGGGTATGAAGCTCAGGGAACTAGGAGTGTAGAAAGAACTCCTAGTTCCCTGAGCTCCTTGCCCTCAGAGTGTGGTGAAACATCAGGAAGAAAAACCTCCAGCACACAGCCAAACAGCCCAAAAACTCACAACAACTATTAGTTTTCTTTTTCTTTTCTTTCTTTCTTTTTTGTAGCAAGGTGTGCATTGAAGTTATTTCAAAATCAATACAGTGGTTGTGGTTTAATGAGGAGCATTTTCTAGTTGCTTTTAAGAGAATTTGGGTCACGTTGGTGGGACTTTTATGCCATTTTGATAGAAATCCAAATATCTTTTTTGTTTAATGAAACATAGTAGGAAAGAAACAATTTAACACATCATGCAGTCAGTTCCTTTTTAATGCATGATAACAAGTGATGACAATGAATTATTTTTCAAATAATGTATTAAAATTGGTAATAGGAATACATTATTTTTCAACTGCAAGTCTCCAGGCTTTGAGTTGTACCACTTCTGGGAGACAAATGAGAAGCAAGAATGCCTTTCATTAGTGAATATTTGATCTTAGCCAAAAGGCCGAGAAGCATATGTAGGGGTCCCAGTGATTTCATATGCTCTACTGGCTTTTAAGTAAACATCACTGTTGGTCTTACAGGTCGACACTTGGTCTAGACATTGCTCGCCGTGATAGTGCATAAACAAGCAGGGCTGTGGAGTCGGTAGATAAATGTTCCGACTCCAACTCCGACTCCAACTCCTAAGTTTATTTGTACTTCCGACTCCGACTCCTCGACTCCGACTCCTCTGTATTAATATGCGAATATATTTTATATATTCCTTGGCGGAAAGAGCCGACCCCTGTGGGACCCCACAAGGGAGCACCCAGGGAGCCGACAGCTCCCCCCCCCAAGCTGCACACACTGGGACCGGTCTTCCAGGAAGGACCAGATCCAGCTGAATGCTGTGCCCCCAATCTCCACCCCGGAAAGCCGGTCCAGCAGGATACCGTGGTCGACGGTATCACAGGCCGCTGACAAATCCAGGAGGACCAAGAGGGTAGAGCAATCCCTGTCAGCCCCCCGGAGGAGGTCATCTTGCAGTGCAACCAAGATTGTCTCAGTCCCCCGATACGGCCTGAATCTGGACTGGAATGGGCCAAGGACTTGTTCTTCCTCCAGGAACGACTAGATCTGGACGGCAGCCACCCTCTCGATGACCTTGCCCAGGAAGGGGACATTGGCAATCTGACGGTAGTTGGTCAATTCGTCCGACACCTGGGCAGATTTCTTTAGGTAGTTGGTCAATTCGTCCGACACCTGGGCAGATTTCTTTAGGGTGGGCTTCACCACTGTCTCCTTCAAGCGAGAGGGAAAGACCCCCTCCCTGAAGGAAGCAGTGGAAATAATGGAAGCCCACTCAGTCATACTCCCTCCCGCAGATTTAATAAGCCATGCAGGGCAAGGGTCGAAGGGGGAGGCCGCTGGCCTCCAATAAGCCAGGGCCCTGGAGGCCTCAATACTATTCTTACAGTAGAAAAGAATTATAACTTTTTGTGAATTGGGACATTTAAATTTGCTTTTTTAAAAATTCCAATCTAAATTTAGTAGGAGTCGGAGTCGGAGTCAGAGTAGGTGCATCGTTTGCCGACTCCAACTCCGACTCCAGGTACCCAAAATTTCCTCCGACTCCTCGACTCCGACTCCGACTCCATAGCCCTGCAAACAAGGCTCTGGTGCAGAGACATAGTATCTTGGCCAAGATGCAGTTACTATATATATATATATCAAACCAACCAACCAATGTAATTATGCCCTTGCTGGTCCATGACCGTAATAAAATTTATGATGATGAAACCAGAGTGCCTGCAGGAAAGCTGGTTTGAATTTGTGGTAGCTTTGGAGTGCATTCAAGAAGGCGCCATTGTGGATTGGGGCCAGCCTCTTTTCCTTGGAACAAAGGTCTGAGGAAGAAACTCATGTGGTCTAGCCACAGTTGTGAACCAAATCAGACTCTTTTGGACGTGCATTTTAAAACTGAACCCTATTTGTGCAGTGTGTAAAAAAGAATGGCATCATACATGAATCCTCCTTATGTATCCAAAGGTGTCAGCATATAAAGGCCAGTGGTGTTAGGGTTCAACCATATGTACCTGTCTGTTTCTTAAACCTGTTGGCTGTGGTACCTTAAAGCATAATATGTGCTCATGTACCTTGTTACTTCCTCTTGCTTCAGCAACAGTAATTGTTTTTATTATCCTGTAATATAAAAAGTTCCATGGATACTTGTTACTTTGATAAGGTAATAAAAATCAAATGACAACTCAGTTACAGCATATTTTTAACAGGGCAGGTATGATTAAGGGCAACGGGGAATGAACTTTCTAAAAACACGCAAGGCTCCTTAGTCAAAAACTATTCTGCATTAAATTTGTGTTGCCCTTGCCTAAGTGCAACACTTTCTACACCATAACTCCTTTACTTCAAGAGGGTACCCCAACCTCCAGAGGCAGAAATGAATGAGTCAAACAGCAGCTATTTACTATGGCAACTTCGTGATTCTTATAATGTCTACTTCCTGCATAAGGGATTTAATCACAAAGAGAAAACGGCTATTAGAAAACATCAGAACATATCCTTCCTCCTACTCCCCCACTGCATCTTTTCTTGATGAACATCATTTTCAGCTCTTCTCAATGCCAGTATTTTGTGGATTTTGGAATGCCTTGCTGACATTTCCCCGAATTCCTTGAATATAGTGCTGTTGCCATTGGTAGTTTGCCACTGCCTGTTGTCTAAACCCTCAAGCTAGGGATCGTGTTGAGGTTTTATTTTTGTGATTCCAGCTGTTCTCACTCTTACAGTATTGTTCTATTTTCTCCACAGTTTTTTTTATAAATGTTTTGGAGATACACTTTGTGTTTTGCAAGGTTAAATAGTTGTCCGGACGATCATATCTGAGGCACCAATGCACTGGCTCATGTAGGCACTTCCTGACAGCAATATAAAGGGACAAGCTCTTATATGTGAGGAAAACCACAAAGGTCTAGCAACCACCACATAATTTTATTCTCATTCCATGCTTCCTTAAGTATAGTATTTTTCTCTGGAGCTTGTTGTTAAACTAATGAGAAATCAAGTGATGGACAGCCTTATGTGAAATAGTCTCAGGTAGATTCCTAACAGGTGATACACTTATGTAGGTATCTGAAAATGTGTATGCTCCCACTGGTAAGGTTTAAGGACATAAACATTGCAGGAAAGTAACACAAACAAAATACAGTAACACTGCTGATTATAACAAATAATACCTGATCCTTGGTAGAAAGTATTAGTTTGCCAAAAATGTGGATGGAAAAATCCATAACAAGTAGGATTGGTAGGAGATGGCACAGTAAACTTGATGGTGATGAACAGACAGTGAATTAACATTTATTTATTTATTTATTTATTTACTTACTTACTTACTTACTTACTTACTTACTTGCTTACTGTGACCATCTATTAGAAAGCTACTCTGGGCAGTTTACAACATAAACAAAACACAATAAAACACATTTCTACATCTTAAAATAAACAAGCTGAACAATAAAAACCAACATAACAAACTAGGGTAAGTAAGCACAAATCAAAACCATTCAGCAATACAAAATAAAGTTCAATTGAAAAGAAAAAGAACCGATAAAGAACTGATAGTATAAAAACCCTCAGTTGTGTCTATAGTACTGTACATAGACAGGCAGATTACTTAATGATGTGTTGTTGTTGTTGTTGTTGTTGCTGTTGCTGCTGCTGCTGCTGCTGCTGCTCTGCTGCTGCTGTGTAATTACAGTCATGACTGACTCTTTGTGACCCCATGTCCATGGAGTTTCCTTGGTAGAAATACTGGTGGCTTGCCAGTTCCTACTCCAAGTGTCTACAGCACCTGGTATTCCCTGGTGGTCGCCCATCCAAGTACTAGCCAGAAGTGTTATGGGCAATCAAACAGAGATGTGTGTGTATTTTTTTGGGGGGGGTGAGTGGGAAATAACTGATTTTATGTGGTTTTCTAGAAGAGGGTTCTTGTTGCCTGATCCTTCCACTCTGGAAGTATCATAGGATTGCTCCTAGCATAAATGAAAGGGAAGCAAGTGGAGAACAAAGAAGAAGCAAAAATATCAAGGACTTCTACTCCATCTTTATTGTGGTTTCCATAACCTTGGTTCCCATGGCACTGGTGTCCATCCTGACCATTTAAGTTGCCACAGAGGAGCAGCAGGACTTCTTCAGGACAGGCAGAGATACTGTCTGGTGGTTCTTTCCAGAATCGATCCTTGGTGTCTTCATCCTGTTTGTGCAGGGTAGGCAGAAAACTCCTGGATTTGGCAGATGGGCATGTCTATGGTGACAGCCATGAAGCGTCTGGAGTGCCTCTGGACCTCAAACACATGGATGCAGAGGTCCTTGCTTACAACAACAGCAACACCATTGTTGTTGGTCACGCCCTGAAAAATCAGCTTGTAATCCTCTCTGATGTCCTTGGATTTCCAGCTCTTCTGTCTGGTATCTTGAAGTCATGCTATGTAAATATGGCAGTGTTTCAGAATTTGTCCAGTTCATGGCTGCATCTGGTCAGTGTTCCAATACTGAATGTGACAGTGGTTTTAGTCTCCTTTGAGCTAACTTCTTTAAGCAGCCCTGCTCCCAAACCAGTAGCCCTTGTCTGATTCTCACATTACCTATGGGGAACTACTAGTAGTTGTTTTGGTCCAGTCATTGTGACATTAATACTAATTGGACTGTCATCTCAGCCTGATGTCAAGGTCCATATTTCGTTCACTACTCTAGATGGGGGGGGGTGTCCAGCAGCACTTTGTGGAGGAATGGACCATCCCCCCCCCTCTTTTATAGTTCACAAGGCTAAAACAATACTCTTATCTATCAGATTCACATGCAAATAAGCATTTCTGGTGATGTATTACAGTATAGCACATGAAAATTCGTATCATTACAGCAAATGGGAATCTCAAAACAACAGAACCTATTCTTTACAAACTGGCCAGTGTCGTGTTTATATTACAGTGGGTTTTGAAGAGCCCCGTGGCGCAGTGATTAAATACTGCAGTTAAAACTGTGCTCACAACCTGGGGTTCAATCCCAGGTAGCAGGCTCATGGTTGACTCAGCCTTCCATCCTTCCGAGGTCAGTAAAATGAGTACTCAGCTTGCTGCGGGGGAGGGGGGCAATGTGTAGCCTGCATACTGTAATTAAAACTGTAAACCACCCAGAGACTACTTGAAATGGTATGGGGCATTATATAAGCAGAAGCAGAACACATTTTTTTCGGAAATTTAAAAATACTTTCCCACTAGCTTTGTAACATGGCCATATCTTTTTACGGGCTTCTGTTTATACTACTTAATGTATATGAAATTCAGGTGCATTAAGAATAAATGGGAGGGGGGACCCATAGGAATATTTCAGTGACCTTATTAAATAACTAATGGAGAACATTAAGCTGTCACTGTGAGTGAAATCTGAATACATCTGCAGTTTGGACAACATACAGTGTACAGTCTGAGCAGGAAAAAGAAGCATTCAGTCTTTGGGTTTATTTCTCTGGTGTTGGTGAACAGATAAGTATTGTTATCTTCTATAATAGGAGGACTGTTCAGGGTAGAGCTACTGAAGGGATTACAGCAATATAAAGTGAAACTGATCTAGTGAGAAGACTCATCTTTCATGACTAAGTAGTTTCATTTACTGAAGAAGAAAGGAACAACATGTTTAAGGCACTGTTTTCATTTATTTCATAGGATTACCTTGACTGTATCACTGACCAATCCAAGCTCTCTTTGGCGACAGAGGAACGATCTGCTTTGTTTGGAAACATAAAAGATATCTATCATTTCAATAGGTAAGTAAAAAGGCAGCTTTAGCGCAACCATATATGGTCAATGTTCTCTTTCACTACACACAGATAGACGGTTGGTGCTTCATCCTGAAATGTCTGTGGTATGAGAGTAAAACAAATGAAAGCATAAGATATGTACTGGGCTGTAGCTTGGCTCCTAATGCCAGTTGCACATTTGTCTGCTGCTATAAAAGTAATATCCATAGGTGTCTGAGGCTTGAGAATACTGAAGAACAACAGCCTTTTGAGTTAGCTAGCTTACTTCTCTCTGTCTGTCTTGTCCTATAATGAGAGGAGGACTGGGGGTGAGCTTCTACCAAGAATACATAGTAGTTTATTTATGGGGCATGGTGGCTCAGCAGACTAAGACTCCAAAAACTGTTGCCTGCAAAGTCAGCTGCTCGGCGGTTCGAATCCTGCATGCCATGCAGCGGAGCGAGCTCATGCTGTTAACCCCAGAGCTCCTGCCAACCTAGCAGTTCAAAAACATGAAAATGAAAGTAGATAAATAGGTACTGCCATAAAAAGCGGGAAGGTAAAACAGTGTTTCCTTGCAGCCATTCTGGCCGCGGACTTGAGCAACACTGGCTCTACGGCTTGAATACAGAAATGAGCACCAGCCCTAGAATCGGACACAACTAGCATGCATGTGCAGGGGGAACCTTTAACTATTTCCTTATCTTCTCTAGGTCTAGTGTATACCTTGGGCTGTGGTGGTCAGCTTCATGTCCTCCTTAGACTATGGTCTACAAATTCTGTAAACATAACCATCACAGGCAAAGATAAACATTGAAACAGGAAAAAGTCCATTGTCTTACCTTTTCAGCCATGAAGTTGGGGGTTTCTTCAGAGAAGCCTGTTTCACATCTTTTTATCTCTGTAAAGTTACAAGAAGCTTTCAATTTCTTTTCTTTGTTGTGATGAAAGTTTGATTCCCTACAGTGCAGCTCAGTTATATAGCTATGCTCCATATGCATATTTAGCTTATGTAATTAAAGAGTGGTGAACTGGAAGAGGCAGGTCAAATGTTTTATGGCAGTTTAGTTGCAAAATGCTGCTAGCATAAAAACCTATATTCCATCAAGTCACAGTTGGCAGGCATATGGTTCTGTCCTTTGTAACTGTATATACTTAGTGGATAACACTATTTTTGCACAGTGAAGGTTTTTTTTAGTACATTTAATTTCTATTGTACTATCAAGAGAAACCTTTGTTAAATAATTCCAGGTGAGCGTGTAAACAGAAGGTTTATATTTGAATTTCCCTCAAGTGGTTTTACTTACTGGAACTGTTATTACATTTTTCTCCCTTTTTATTTTTGGCACCTTGTAGTTCTTAAGGATCAGTCCAAACACATAAAAACATTTCAGGAGTTGAAAGTCAGTCCTGGAATATATTAATTATGTGGAGCTGCTTGCTATTTTCATTTTACTTGCACAATTAGCACAGCCTGGATGCAGGAATGTGATTTTTTAAAACATCCATAATGGATTGGTCCTAGTGAGGGATGAAGAGTGATGCTGTATATATAATAGGAGTCTTTGATTAAAAAAAAAACTGCCTTATAATTACACCATACCACACAATGGTTTTTAAATGTACTTCAGGGGCACCAGACATTGGGTCTTAACAGTGATTCTCATCCCAAATCTGTGCCTCATGACTGCACCAACTGATACTGAGGAAAATGGGGAGTCAGATTACTGTGCACCCAATTCTGGCACCTCTCCCAGAATTCTGCTGCAATTTTGGCTGAACTAAAAAGTTTTATGAGATCTGGAACAATTATGTCTGAAACCTAGCAATCATTGGACATTCTTCAAAGACAGCCTCATTCCCTTTCCATCAGACTCCACAAATGTGCTCTCCCTTCTGTGAAGTTATGGCAGCAGCAGGGAAGGAGATGTTCCCTGGTCCCTTATTCATCATTCATGTGCCAGTTAATAACGAGTAGCATGCTTGTTGTATGCAACTTTTCATAACCATGCATCTTAACAATTTTGGAGTAAGCTGTGTTGAGCTCAGTGACACCTTTGAGTAAACATGCTTATGCTCCCATTAAGTGCTACAACTCAGTGTGACATTTAAAAACATGTAAATCTTCTGTTTACACTCTCATTTAAATGTGTATAAATCTTTACATGCTCACCTGGAGTTCATTAACAAAAGGTTCTCTTGAAATAATAATAGAAGTCACAAGTACCTCTCTTAAATGAACAGAAACCTCTGAGGATGTGATCAGGAGCAAAAAGATCAGTGTGTCAACAAAGGGCTGCTTTTTTTCTTGTTCTTCTGGCTATTTTCCTTCCCCAATTCATTCTCCAGCTGCTTTTCTGCATCTGAGGAAAAATATAGCAGACCTTTGGGCCTTTACCTCAGTCCCTCAGTTTAAAAAAATAACTGGGAATTTTCAGCAGCTGAACCTTTGGGAGGGTTGTGGCTTAAGCACTTCCTTTTCTATTGTACCTCTCAGTTAAAGGTGCCAATGTTCCTTTTTATTACATGGAAGCAAACAGAAAATCCTAAGAGTTGGAGAGAAAGAGGACCTCAGCTGTGTGCACTGTGTCTATTTTGTATTGAAAGTTACAAGCACAGGCATGTTTAGGTTTAAATCCAGCAGGCTAGTACATCATAGAATTTATTGCCTCTCCCTGATTCCCTCAGGACTGCCAAAAAGCTGGCTCCATATATTTCCCTGCCTTCTTGAGGTTATTTTTGAGTGTTTGGGAGCTGCAGTGAGAAGGACTGATAAAATTTTCTTCTTGCATTAAGATAACATATAGTGTGGGGAACACACTTCAGTAATAGGTAAATCTCATTGATCTCAGTGGATTTCCCAGGTCAATGTGCTTCGGATTGGGTTTTATGTATCAGTTTGGGACCTTGGTACTTGTCAGAGTGTATTTAAGAGAATACTCAAACAAGGCTGTTTACTGAAGCTGTAGAGAGCATCCTCTCTTAACACAGCAAAATCAACTATCTTAGATTGCCTGTTCACCATCATTTAGAGTTATATTGATTTATTTGACTGTTCTATTAATTATATGTGGTAGTCTCATGCTACATTTATGATTTGTTTCATTTTACTTTGGTTTCACTCTGGATGTAAACTGCCCAGAGTCATGTTTATCACTACAAGTTAAATAAGTAAACAAGTAATTAAGCAAGTAAATAAGTAAGTTATTATAAACAAAATCCTGTTGAGGAAATGCAAGAAAGCAACTATAAAGTTATGACAATCACTGTGCCTCTAAATCAGCAGTAATGCTTGGACTTGCACTGTCAATTGCCTGCTTTGTTTTGTCTGAAAACATTTGTACATATACTTATAGAAACAATGTAATCTATTTGCTTACCAGTATATCAAAGTTAAATAAACATCCGGCACATGAAAGCTTGTTTATAAACTTCACAAGGATTTTTTTTTAAAAAGCAGCATTTAACCCAATGCAGGAAATTGTTTAGAGTATTCTCTTTCACCCCTCTTGCTATGGCTTTTTAAAAAAGCAAAACAAAACAATGTTTTATCTTTTCCAGCCTGATGCAAGAGTATATATGAGGGTGTGCAACTGAGGGTGGAGTAGCCATGTTGGACAGAGAGAAAGCTCATAGTAGAAGAAGAGGAAATGGACTGCTACACCACTGAATAAATTTATTTTTAAGTAGGAGGGAGAGAAGGAGAAAGAGTTGCAGGAAAAAATAAGAAAAAGCTAAAATATGACACGTTAAGGCAGTTAACCCCTACATTTGGAGTAGGAACTGGCAAGTCACTCCAGTATTCCTGCCAAGGAAACTCCATGCACATGGGGTCATGAAGAGTCTGTCACGACTGTACTACAAAGCAACAACAACAAAGTCCTAGAATGAAGCTATTTTAATTTACCTGTATAGTGCAATGTTTGATGTCAATATATGATGGTATTGGAATACTTTGTTAAAAATAATAATTGTGGGTTTTTTATGCTTTTTATTGGTATGAACTAGTGAGCTTTTGCAAGACTTGGAAAACTGTGAAAATGATCCTGTTGCTATAGCTGAATGTTTTGTTTCTAAGGTAAGCGATATTACTTTCCCGTTCATATTAATCGGAGCTGTAGATAGTGCAGCCTCTTTGTATGAAAAACTTCCAGCAGATTACATCAATTCCCAATTGCCTGCAGTGGGTAAGTGATGAGATACAAATGGAACTTCAGAAGTCTTTTTGAACCACACTTGTATAGATATTGAAATTGTTTCTTTTAGCCCTCAATAGTCATGAAAAAAAAACTAGGAACTTGATAAATGGCATAGTACATGCCAAGTTCTTTTAAACCCATCTAATTTTGCCTTCTTATAGTACTTATTTGATGTGCAGCACTTTTGTTAATTTTCCACAGTGTTTGCTCCAGTCATTTTGAGTGTAATCCTATGCATAGGTACTGAAAAGTACAGTGGTACCTTGTGTAAATGAAATTCTGTTAAGCAAATTTTCCTTTGTACAAATTTCCCACAGGAATGCATTGAAAATGAATCAATCCCTAATTGCGACCACTTTTCTGTTGTATGGATTTCCCCCATAGGAGATTCTGTTAAGCGATTTCCCCCTATTTCCAGAAAATTTTTCCTTTAAGCAAAGGAAAACAGTTTTAATTATAAAACAGTTTTAATGTTTATGGTTTTTCTAAAAATGCCATGATTCTGTGTCCTATTTAGATTAAAGTGAGAATGCAAAATTAGAGAAAAGCAAGAAGGAAAAAAAAGAGAAAAAAATATAAGGGAGAGACTTCAGGATACCAGCAGACTGAACACTTCTCTTGCTTTTTGGTGGCCATCAGTGGAATTGTTGAGTTTCTCGTATACTGCAGTGGCTTGCTTGTTAAGCCACTTCATGATGCCATAAATAGAGAGTGGAAGAACCTGGACTATATAGAGTAATCTGAGGTCCATATGTCTTTGGGATATGAGGGTTGCACCAAATAGCTTAGTACGCCCAGCCACAAGTGACCCTATTAGATCCTCACTGTACATGTAGCCGGGTTTTCCTTGCTATCTGGCAAATAGAACAGTGAATAGTTACTATGCTTCAAAGTTTTGCAAAGGTGAAAGCTCAGTTTTTCACTTTTAATGCACCTTTGTTTGGGGCATCAATTAAAAATATGTTATGGCATTTCACAAATACTTAAAATTTTTCTTAAAGTTTGGGTGTAGCTAATTAAAGTGTTGGTTTAGATGAGAATATCTGCTCCATAGTTCTGTAATTAGGACATTTGTGTCTCTTCTCCTGTCTTCTAAAGCTTGCTCTGATGTATGTACTATCAGTTATTTAGCTTGGTTGGTGCCCAATATAGGAAAACTTTGGCTCTGGAGACTTAATCCAAGCTTTGATGTGTCTTGCTTTAGAACTATGAAGATGGGTCTGTCCCTCCAGCTGTTCTCCAGAAGGGGAACACTGAAGGCAGGTGTGTGGGCCAGATTGATAAGACATCCATCCTGCTTCTTTGCTCCCCTGCATCCTCTCTTCTTTCTCATATGTGTGTGTGTGGGGGGGAGGGGCTTTATTCATCAGGTTTATACAGTGGTATAACCTGGAATGATATATTTATCTCTAAAAATAAATATATGTAGATTTATCCTTTTTAGGTTTCTTCTAGTACAGTAGGATGTTAATCCTTGCCTGTGTTTGGGACTGAAGAATTTATTGCTGTCTGTCCGCTGGCCACTATCCACGTTGCTCTGTTCTCAATGAACATCAAAATATCTTTCTATACATACCAGAATATATATTGTAAAACTAAAACTAGAAATTCAGGTTTCATGGGACTATAAACCATGTGTAAAAGCATGAGAGCTTCCTTTTTACATGGACTTTTAATGTGTTAGTTGAAAATATGTGAAAATACAATTCAAGCCCTTAATTCTCTTGTTGTTTTCACTTTAAATAAGCCATAATAATTCCTCCTTACCTCTTACAGATGATATCTCTATCCTGGCCTACAGTCACATTTGACGGGGCTCTTGCTTCAGTGTACTATTGGACCTCACACTAGGGAGCTAACCTCAGTCATTTCTTTCTTACTGAATCCTAAATGTCTGGGCTGTGTGTCCTAAGCAACATGTTATTTATTTATTGGATTTCTGTACCGCCCATCTACATACAAGGCTACTCTGAGCAATGCATCTCTGATACTTAAAGTGGTATCACATGGATACAGTTGTGTACCACCTGTCCACTTTGGAATGTCACAACAGTGCCACAGCATCATTCGAGAAGCACTGGTATAATCACAGCACAAATGCCACTGATTTCTATATACCCAGAGAGTACAAAAGGGAACAGTAGCCAGCACATTAAACAATAATACTATAATTATGACTTATAGCAACCCTTTTCATGGTTTTCCAAGCGAAGAGTACTGTACTCAGAAGTGCTTTAAAATTTCATTCTTTGCTCAAAGCCCTACATGGTGTCTCTACTTGCAGAAGGAGGCATAGTGGGGAATTGAACTCACAACCTCTGGCTCTGCAGCTAGATACCTAACCCAATGAGCTATCCAGCCAGCTCACAAGACACATAAAACTAATGTCAGGTTGCCACAGACCACATAATGGCTTTAAGGAAGGATGAAAGCCAGATGCCTATGGATTTTTTAGACATAAAGCTGTAGTTCACCTGTAAATACCAAGCAATGTCACTAAACAATTGCAGAGTTGAACCTGTATGTTTTAGCAAAGATAAGAAGATGGGATGATTAATCCATTTTTGAAAAAGCATGAGAATGGACACTGCTAGCAAAATGGATCCAACCTCCATGTTGCAGCCCCTTGTTTGCACTTTCGTGCTGTCACAGCCCCCCTGTATATGAGGGAATTTGCTCTGGAGGATCCTTGAGAAGGAAGCGGGGAGCCCCAATGTTCAAGCAATGGTTATTCATGCAGCAGTGAATGTTATCCATTACTTGCATATTTTTGCTGTATTTTATACTGTGTTTCATAATTACTGCCTTTTAAAACTTATTTTCCAACTTCAGTGAGACCTTTTCATTATGCCAGTGGAAAAAAAGATTACATATGCTGAAAAGCAGAAGACAATATATAATTCTCTCGATCACTGGTTCCAAAAAGCAATTTATTTGTGGGATAATGCTTGATAGTTGAGGATGTTATGATTAAGCATTCATGTCAAAAAACCCTTTTTGCATACTTTTGTACCAAGTGGTTTTTAGATTGTTATTTACAGTTTGGATATAACTTGAATATTAAATTTTAAAGTTAGAATGCTGGTAAAGCACCTTTGCCTTTATTGCTATAACTAAAAGATGGATCCATTCCACTGGCTAATTGCAGAGTGTAATGTCTCTGCTACAGATTGTGGTTAACTTTATTATTAGTTCCTTGCAGGAGTATGATTTGTCTGTAGCTGTTGATGTAAAGCATATCTATTAAATAAGCTGTGGTTTACACATAATGTCTTTCACCTCATTGAATACATTTATATTATGAACTCAAATCTGAAAGACAAAATACAGTGGTACCTTGTATAAAGGAATTAATTCATTCCAAATGAAATTATGTTAAGCAAATTTTCCATTATACAAATTTCCCATAGGAATGCATTGAAAACAGAGTGATCCCATTTTTATGTTGTACAGATTTTCCCCATAGGCGATTATGTTAAGCAAATTTCCCCTATCTCCGGAATTTTTTATGTTTTACAAATTTTATGTTATACAAACTGTTTGTTATACAAGGGTCCACTGTATTGGTAAAGGCTCACTTGAAATGTTCTGTATTCATGGGGTGGGTTATTAGTGTCTGGTGATAAAGCAAATGGGAAGTAGGGATTGGGTTTTTTATCTACTGGACTACAAATCCCATAATTCCCCATTCCCAGAGTGTTACCTGACAGGCACCTAAATGTGTACATATCTCCTGGGAGAAAGGCCTCATCTTGAAGGCTTAGCTAGGTCTAACTGTGCTCAAATATCCCATCCCTGCCCGGTGCTACCTGGGAGCTTTCTTTCTGAACAGGAAATCAGACTGAGCTAGGCCTAGTAGGTAAGCCCTTTAAAGCCATACAGGTAAGCTGTAGAATGGATCCAGGAGGAGGCAGGGTTTTTCCCACCCCCTGCAATGGGTCATGACATTCTTTCCTTCTGTTGTAGTCCTTAACATGCTGTTCCCTTTCTCTTCTGGAGAAGATGATAATGCTAGGGAAAGTTCAAGTTGGTAGACCCTTCTCCACATGCTTCTATGAAATGAACTTACCGTATTTTTCTATCCATAAGACCCTGCCGTGTATAAGACACCACCCCTAAGCTTTGAACCACAAATTAAGAAAATGTACAAATTCTGGTGGAGAGGAAGGGAAAGTGTGTGTGTGTGTGGAGACCCAAACTGACGCTAGTGAATGAGCTGAGCAGAGTCTGTGTCCCAGTTTGGGTTCTCCTACTCACACACCCCGTTGTTTCCCCTTCCTCTCCTCCTTTCCAAAACACCTCTCTGCTTTGTGTGTGTGTGTGTTGCTATTTTTTTTTGGCAGAAATCCGAGCTATCTTTGTCTTTTCTATGGGGATAGTTGGGGGGGGGGGTGAGGAGCCCATTAAGAAGTGTGTTCTCTCTCTCCCCTCCCCCCATTTTCTGCAAAAATACAGCTCGGATTTCTGCAAAAACAAAGCGGAGAGACATTTTGGGAAAGGTGGAGAGGAAAGGGGAAGCCGCAAGGTCAATTTGGCTTCTTCCCCACTCCACCCCCACCCCTTGTGAAAGGCTTACGTCTGTGTATACAACTCCCCCCTCCCAATTTTTTGTGTCATGATTTTGGG
Organism: Phrynocephalus versicolor; assembly: GCA_023846285.1. Lineage (NCBI taxonomy): Eukaryota > Metazoa > Chordata > Lepidosauria > Squamata > Agamidae > Phrynocephalus > Phrynocephalus versicolor. Next base: position 811,096 of record JAHTLZ010000265.1, on the reverse strand, counting down.
AGGAAATAGGGTATGCATGGAAAAATATAAGTGGGTGGCTGCAAGACATCTTCAGTGGGTGGTGTTCAGTTCTGCAGTCCTCTGCCCAGAGAGACTTACCAGGTTCTTGTCAACCAGAGGAGTCTCTCTGAGTAGTTTCCTCTTCCAAATGGAGAAGCTCTGTAGTGGATCCAGGAGGAGGTAGGGGGTTTTCACCCCCAGCAACAGGATTGTGGCCTTTTCTTATTTGTCTTGTAGTCCTTATCACTCCGTTCTGGGATTTTTTTTCAGCCCTCCGTATAGAGCAGCCATGGGAACGGCTTTCCATGTTCTGAATCTCCTCTCAGGTTTCTCATGTCACTGCATGCACCTAGCTGAGTTCTTGGCCTTGTGTCTTGGAATGATGTAGATGCTAAATGCATACTTTTTCATTCTTCAGACTTTGTACTCTGGCTTAAAAAATGATTCAAGTGCTTTCTGGATCCTTGGATTGCTGTTGCTATTTGCTGTATTATAATTTTATAGCTGTTTCCATTTGTTTTACATCCCCTTTTTTCAACTTGGATTTTTGCATTTTATGTCCTTAGAGAGTTTTGGCTACTGGACAATATAAAAACATAATAAATAAATAAATAAATAAATAAATAAATAAATAAATAAATAAATAAATAAATAAATAAATAAATAAGAATATCAGCTGCATTTGGTGAAACAAACAAGCTTCAGCTCTGCAAAATTGTTAGCTTTTTACGGAGAAACTAGAAATGAATATATTATGTGTGGAAAGGAAAACACAATTTCCTTTTTTTGAAAATGATCAAGGAGGACGCTGTCAGAATTGGTAAATTACAGTGAGTCCACTTTCAAACATTATTTAAAGGTATCACTGATAGGCAAGTAAGAATCACCTGAAGGCAAACAGGAGGGGAAACTTCATGGATGATGGTAGTATTACTGTTTTTTTTAATGGCACAGGTAATTAAGGTGAGCACCTGGAATCAAGCTAAACTGTAGAAAAGTGGCGTATTGATTTGTGTAAAAGCTGTTTCCTTACAAATGCTGGTTTCAGAGTTTCTCAACAACAGTTATGATAAAATCAGCATACTGTACTAAGTTAGCTTTTTTGCTTTTGATCCTATTACACAGAGTGAAGATTTTCACATATACACACAGTATTGCACCAACTATCCAAGGTAAGAAAGAATGATTCTTTTTTGCATGTTGTTTTCAAAGGTGTAGAAAGATCAAGTGATAGGCCTGGTGCCATTTAAAGTTGCCTTTTAATGAGAATAATGTGCTGTAGTGTTTATCTCGTATTAACTCAGAAGGTAGACAAGAGACTGTATACTTCTTTGCATGAAACACATTTGAAATATTTTGTGACATTGGACTGAATCTAGTGTCAATTCAAGCTATGGCAGACTCACCGGAATGAGTGGGACTTCTTAGTTACCATTGATTTTGATGGGGTGGCTCTAGTTGAGACCGACATTGGATTTATCTCTTTATATTTGTTACAGGTTAATTAGTTCCTTTGAGAATAGGAAGTAATTAAATGCATTGTTTTCTGCTTTGTTGGATAATCACAAAAATGTTATGAATGTGTATTTGAATAAGTGTACAGTAAGTAGATACTTGGGTTCCTTGAAGACTCCAGGTATCTTACATTAGTCTTAGATTGAACCAGAAAGCACCCTGAAATCTCTAGGGATTGCCTCTGTTTTTCCTTGCAGGTGGAAGTATTTGTGTGAGGTGGTAGGGATTACTCTGAGGTGGGTAGCACCTTGGGTAAAGGTACATTTAATGGCAAGGTACCCTTTCCCCCCAAAATTCTCTTCAAGTGAATACCTTTGAGTTAGACATAAAAGTATTAAAACCATAGACAGATTCACACATAATGATTTGTATACCGTATGCCTTTGTGCATCCTCCACAGAAAACTCACAATATTTAAAACAGTCATAATGAGGTCATCAGTAATGAAGTTGTCATCGTGTGCATATGAAGTAATGCTTTTCTGGCTGCATTCCTACTGCTTAATTAGTCATGTAGGAGGCAAGTGTAACATTCCGTTACTTCTACCTGCAAACGAACCTGTCCCCTTTGGGATTCTCAAGCACATGTCAGGACAGCAGACCCCAAGGATCCCAAAAGCAACTCATTACTTGCAAGCTAGAAGTGACTCAATGTTATGTCATTTGCCTTTTGCGTGCATGATTAAGCAACAGAACTTCAGTTTCTCTATAACTGATCTGTGTCTAAATAGCAACTCTCAAGAATGTTTTTCTATGCCTTACAGGTCAGTGGCTGTACTAACAGAATGCATGAGGAACAAGTCCCTGGCCAAGTTTTTCAGAGAAAGACAAGAAGCACTACAGCATTCACTCCCTTTAGGATCCTATCTCCTAAAACCTGTCCAGAGAATACTGAAGTATCATCTGCTTTTGCATGTATGTTGTCATTTATGTATATTCCATTTGGACCATTACCTGCCCTTGGTAGAAATGACTTAGACACATTAGATACCAAATAACATACTTGTTAATAAATTCTGCCTTGATAGTCACAGTGGGGTGATACAGTTGATTTAAGGCAAAGGTGAAAAACATGTGACTTTCCAAAGGCTATTAGGCAATAGCCTTCAGCCCAAACCAGCAGACCTACTGGTGAGGTATGATAGGATTTGCAGTCCAAAAGCATACAGGGACCCCATATTTTCCAAACCAGATGTTCCACATGTGGCTTCTCCACCCATCTGTTTCTGTCAATATGCATATCATACGTTTGTCACTTAGCAGAGATAAAACATTATCTTGAAGTCACTGTATGTCCCCAATGCATGGCAGTTGGCTGTGCCTATTTTGGTAGTTCCAAAGCTATAGATTATACAGAGTATAGTTGTATAGTTGCAACATGAAGTTGGAACGCAAAATCTTATTGAGCTGTCTCGTGATCGCCAGTTTTGGAGGAGGCAGAACTGCATTCAAGTTACTTTTAATCTGAATCATATACTGGATTATAAAGATTTTGAAGCTTTTGGGATTCTTATTTTCTGTATGGCTAAAAATACAGAATTCTTCAGTAGTTTCATTGCAGTCAATTTTCACAGCAAATGGTGTAGTACATCCTAAGTGGCACTATGTGTGGAGGGGAGAGGCACATGTGATAGATTACATCAAGGGACGCACAGGTGGTGTTCCGAAGCCTCTGAGACACATGCAGCCCATGTCTTACCTTTTTCTGGGCTCACTCAGGGTTAAACTCCAATGAGGAATCAGGCTGCGATGTCATTTTCGCTGCTTTGTGGTGCTGGCCAATCAGGAGCTGTGCAGGGAGAGGCATCTTTCCGCCTATCTGATTGGCCAGCACCATGGAGCACAAAGATGACGTTGCAGCCTGAGTCTTCGTTGGAGTTTAACTCCACACAGAGAAAAGTAAGACATTGGCTGTGTGTGTGTCGGAGGCTTTGGAACACCACCTGGGCTCACACGGATCATTTTGGAACTTACTGGTTCCAAAACAAATTGCCCATCCCTACATCATCAGAATAATATAAGACCTTTGCATCTTGAGGTGCAGGGGAATTGGGGCAAATGGAATGAAAAGATATACAGTGTACAGTTAGCTTGTTGCCAAGGAGGAGGATGGGGCTGAAAAGAAACCTCGCAGATGGAGAACAAGAGGGGTTCTGTACTGTAGGAAGAAATATGCATTAGAAGATATTTTGAAGATTCTGATCTAGAGCTGCCATGACAAGTAAGCTGAAGAGAGAAGGTGGCGAGGAGCAGCCTATTGGCTTGTATCTTATTATTTTACCTGAATATTATTTATTAATTTAAAATACAGTATTTCTATCCTGCCTTTCTCCATAAAGGGACCCAAATTACTAGTATATTTTTGTGAGCTCTGTCAGAGATATAATTTAATTTTTGCTCTTCTTTACTAGGAGATAGAAAACCACCTAGACAAGGACACTGAAGGTTATGATGTGGTTTTAGATGCTATAGATACGATGCAACGGGTGGCATGGCATATTAATGACATGAAGAGAAAACACGAGCATGCTATTCGGCTGCAGGTGAGTTAAAATAATTCCCATATCTACAGATTTTCCTCTCTACCAGATGATTTTTAAAACAATATTGCAAAACACTCAGTTTTAAATTTAATCTGATCTTGATGTATTTTGACATACTACAAACCTTGCATTCCCAAGGAGTATACTGTGATGTATATCAGATTCATTGTATATGTACAGTAACTACTTTCAGAATCTGACTAAAAGCTTCTCTTTGAATATGTGTGTTGCTGGAAGGTATAAAAAGTATGAAAGTTTGTACAAAAAGAGTAATGGATATGAAATGTAAACCAGTACTTCCTGTTCATAGATGAATTCTCCCTTGTGCACACATACAATTTCTTGAGAGCTTTGTTTAGGTAATGATTTCATAATTTTAAAATATGACTGTCTCAGACATCCCCCAGATGCAGACATTCCCTTCTAAGCAATTCTTATATGTCTGTGCTCAGCATTCAACACAAATACACTTAGCCAATTCCAGTAGCCCAGTATTATGTATGTGTTCTCATAATGTGAATATTCAGTTTGAGCTGTAACTCAGCAAGTCAGAGTCCTGCAATGGACTTTAATAGCTGGGAATTGCATTTTAGAACTTATGCCACATATTGGGGTGAAAATTATACATGGAGAGTCCAGACTATCCCCACTGGCTCCCCTTAAATTTGAGCGAAAGAGGAAAATCACACACATCAACTAGGGGTGATTCTCAGCTCAATTACACTTTCATCAGAAGGAACAGGCATGGCCTGTGGGAGCTGGGTTTAGGGTTAGGGTCTTTCTGTTCTCAGGAAGACCAAACCCTACTTATATTTAATTACAATCTATTCATGTGTGACAAAACAGATATGACACATTCCAGAAGTCAGTAAGTAAAACAGGAAGATTGTATGTGGTGAAGAAAACCTGTGGGAAGTGTTTTCCATACCAAGACTAATTTAGTTGGAACTACTGAGCCTCGTGGCGCAGTGGTTAGGAGCCTCGTGGCGCAGTGGTTAAATGCCTGTACTGCAGGTAAAACTGTGCTCACGACCTGGGTTCAATCCCCGGTAGCAGGCTCAAGGTTCACTCAGCCTTCCATCCTTCCGAGGTCGGTAAAATGAGTACCCAGCTTGCTGGGGGGGCAATGTGTAGCCTGCACACTGTAATTAAAAATTGTAAACCGCCCAGAGACCACTTGTAGTGGTATGGGGCGGTATATAAGCAGAACACTTTGCTTTGCTTTGCTTTGCTTTACTATGATTAATCCTTGTACAGTTATGATTGAGGGATAACAGCTGTAACTTAAAAACTTTGACTGGAATCCTCTTGGTGTTCATTCATTCATTCATTCATTCATTCATTCATTCAATATGCCACTCCCGATAGTGTCACAGCACTACTTGGGGCAGTTAATAATAAAATACACCATCAAAGTAGCAAGTATAAAAACCATATAGCAATAGTTTGTGTAACCTGGTGCAGCTAACTGTGACTAATTGGTGATATACAGGGGCATGTCACATTGTGCACTCTGACAATTTGTTAATTAGCTGAAGTTAGCTTTGGCAAGTGGTACAGATCATACACAAACTACATTAGGTTTCTGTGATTAAAGTAATTCTACAAGGTGAAGAGCCTCACTCTAAGACTTAGCTGAATACCATTTGCTGTGATTATGTGTGTGTGTTTATATTGCTCACAAAAATGAAAATATTGCTAGATCGTGACCTATGGCCACTCTCAAATATGCAATTGCTAATTTATTGAAAAGAAGCCAGTAATTCCTTGTTATTCTGGTGTATTTCAGATGTTTTGATGATGTGTTGTTTTTCATTGCTTACCTCTACCTCACGCTTCCTCCTATTTTTCTTGCTATTCTATATACATATGTATGGCTGCATAACCCACCTTCTTGGCTTCAATCCTCTGCTGTTCATAATTTCCAGGGGACCATGTAAAATAATTGCATGACTGTGGAACTGACATATGCATGTTATGAATTCATAACATGCATGAAACATGTGTTTCATAGCATGCATTATTCCCTACCAGCACAAATACATTTGTCTGCCTACCATAGGAGAAGACATATGACAAAAGAGATGTGCAGCTACTACTTGTATAGAAGAAATGCTTTTCCATACTCTTGAGTGTAGAAGTAACACAATCAGGACCTCCTTATAACTGTGAAGTTGTTCTAGGACACTCGGCGTTGTTATTTTTCATATATGCATGCTGCATCTGACACCCAACCCTCTCTTGCAGGAGATACAAAGCTTGCTCACAAATTGGAAAGGACCAGACCTTGCTAGTTATGGGGAGCTGGTTTTAGAAGGGACATTCCGCATCCAGAGAGCCAAAAATGAGCGCACTTTGTTCCTCTTTGACAAACTGCTGCTTATTACTAAGAAGAGAGAGGAGACATTCACCTACAAAGCGCATATCTTGGTATGTAACAGTATATGAGCTAGGAGGGGAATCTAAGGGAAGGAGCAGCCCATGTGCTGCAGAGGGGAGGATATGGGATATCTGAAAAAGAAACTAGCCAATTTTAAAAATAAGGAGTTCCTTTTGACTGATGAGCCTTTTCCTTTCTTTTTGCAGTGTGGCAATCTCATGCTGGTGGAAGTAATACCAAAGGAACCACTTAGTTTTAGTGTCTTCCACTACAAAAATCCCAAGATGCAACATACTGTTCAGGTATTTCAAGACCAATGCTTTATGGCTTTCATCCAAATGATACAGTTTCCAGGAAGTATCATTCTCCCCTGTGTCATATCATTAATCCTCTACTCTCAGGTCCCTGTTTTCTATATCCAGTCTGAAGTATAGTATCCCCTCCCTTTTGGTGAAAAGTATGACATCTAAATTAATGTAAAACAAATAGCAATAACTAATTGGGGGTGGGTTGCTTGTGCTTTATTCCATGCCTTTTGAGGATTAGACAGATTTTGGGAAAAATTATTTTGGAAACTGCTGTTTTACCTGTAGGTTTTTGTTTTTGTTTTTTGTTGTTGGTTTTTTTTTATGTGCTGGAAAGCCATTATTTCACTCCATTCTGAGGAATGAATGTGTTTCAATGTGCAACTACACTAGAATTTGATCCTCAACTTCTATTACATTAGAAATCATAATCATTGCTCACATAGGGGCGGTGGATTGGTTTGGGAATTTGTCCTTTATATGGGATGGGATGTGAGTCTCGTTTCAGCCCACAGTCCCAACTTCTTTGTTTCTTTCCTCTGGTTCCCACCTCTATTATCCCTGTCATGGAATCATTCTGAATAATGGTGTAGTTCGAAAAATTACTATTCAAATGTTCAATTTTTGCATTCTTAGATTGTGAAGTATCTTTCCATGCTATTTTTCTGTAGAAGAGGTTTTTTAAATGAAGTAGTATGAAGCTTTAAACGAGAATGTGGCTACACAACAAAGCTTAAAAGGATAAACAGAGGCTGAACAAATTAAGTAATTAACAGCACTAAGCTGATCCCTCCCATTAAAATCAGGATGCTTTGCTTTTGTATTCCTCCCTCCTGCCAAGTCTGAATACATGATGCCCCCCACTTCCTACTTAACCAAAACACCACCTGCAGCCACACATCCTATCTTTATAAGAGCATATTAGGTAAAGGTAAAGGTTCCCCCTGCACATACGTGCTAGTCGTGTCTGCCTCTAGGGGTGGTGCTCATCTCCCTATTCAAGCCGAAGAGCCAGTGTTGTACAAGTGCATGGCCACGTGGCTAGCATGGCTGCAAGGAAACAATGTTTTACCTTTCCACTTTTTACACCGGTGCCTATTAATCTACTTGCATTTACATGCTTTCTAACTGCTGGGTTGGCAGGAGCTGGGGTTATCAGTGGAAGTTCGCTCCGCTGCATGGCACCTGGGATTTGAACTGCCAAGCTGCCGACATTGCAGCCAGCAGATTTCAGAGCTTTAGTTCGCTGAGCCACCACGCCCCACATAAGAGCATATTACAGATAAAAAGCTGATTCAATTTATTTCAGCTGGAAAAAGGAGAGGCTTCCTAGTGGCAGAAGTGGGGAAATAAAAAGGACCGGATCAACTAGATTCAGCCTTTGCATCATGTGGCCAGTTAAAGAATAATAATACAGTATTTGAAATTCACCCATTTCATAAGCAAAGAAATCCCACAGTATTTAACCACAAAGTCACACACTCAGTTGCGTATTAGTTCATTCTTAGTAAGCCAGTTTATTTGGGAAGCAAAGGGGATGGGTCAATTTAGAGAAACATGTTGAGGTCTGGAATCTGTACTGTGGTCTGGAGAATAAAATAATGGATTGGATGAGTTTACCTGTAAGTTACTGAGGTTTAATAATTACATACTTAAACATGACATGTTGCTACACTATCCTGCTTATTAAATTTGCCCACAGTTAGCTGGAAAAAGCTTCTACTTTCCATTTCAAGTACAGTACTAGAATGTAACATTATCTGCCAGTAGATCTGTTTAGGAGTAGTGGTGTCTAAATTGGTAATAGAGATTCTTATTTAGGAAATAGTTTAAATATTTATATATCACTTTTCAAATTATTCTCTGCCTGCCCCCTTTCATGCAGTATACTTGTCTTTCCCTGTCATATTGCTCTGCATTGCATCCAAAAATGATTTCACTGAAGAAACAAAACTGAAGATCTTTAATCCTGCAGAAAAGAGCAATTTACCTTTTAAGTAGGTCACAGAAGCTCCCTTCAGCATTAAAAACAAAACAGTCTTCTACCACATTTATTTCAATCACAAAGTGGAATTTTGCGTACTTTCTTTTTAGCTTTCTCCCATTTTTGATACTTTTTACAAGTTTGTACAGCATTTCCAGAGCAGAAGTTTGACTCCCATAGCTGCCTTAGTTGGCCATTTCTCCTTGTATTAGTTAGGCAAGTGTAATTCTTATTTTGCAGCCATTATGTTGCATTGTATTTTTAATGACAGCTTTTTTTTACATGTCCACTTCATCAGTAGTCATAAGAGAAAGAAATAGATATCAAAAGACAGAGATTGTAGTTGGTTGGTAAGAAGTTCATTGAAGCCCAAACAGTTGATTAACATGCACACATATATGTACAGAACAGTTCTCTCTATTGGGGTTCTGCTTTATAGCATTGACCATCCTTTCCATATAGTACTGTATATAATGAGTCTTAAAAGTCCTTATGATCTCCTGATCTAGAGGCTGAATCAGAGATGTTGTGTTTGAAGGCAAGTTAGACCACTTCGGTGCCTCTAGTGTTGAACTCATGGGTGGCCAAGCGTACCATATCAATTGAATATTCATTTATTGTATAAACAAAATGGTGCCACTCAGACCTATGCATTTCAGTGAAGAAGTGTATAATGATAACAGGCATCCTGAATGCATTCCTCAAAGAAACTCTGTAGCCTTTTCACTGAGAATCAAGTTATCTTCAACATTTATCTACACAACTCAGTCAAATGTCTCACCCTGTATTTCTTTATTCCATCCATAACCTTTTTTGCATTCATATGATTTTGCAACAGGCTAAATCGCAACAAGACAAGCGCCTTTGGATTCTTCACTTGAAAAGATTAATACTGGAAAACCATCCTGCCAAAATCCCAGCTAAGGTAGAACATTATCAAATTTAATTTTTAGTGTGGCTTAAGGCAAAACAGAGGAGAGGGTTATCCCTGTTACATAAGAGATGCAGCTACTCAGGTACTTAATGACCGAAGAATGCATGGGTTGGAATGCATAAAAGTTAAAGTCACTAGAATAAAAGCTCTTCTCTTAAATAATATTTTTTATTTTTTATCCATATAAAGGACATTATAAGGAACAAGTTAGGAAAGAAGTGTGGTTGCAGTAAAGGCAAAAAGGGGGGTAAGGGTAAAGGGAAAGGGAAAATAGGGGATGCAGGTTTGGCAAGGCACATTGCTATCGACTCTTGTTCTTCTGGTAATACTGGTTCTTTCCAATGTTTTGCAAAGACCATTCTTGCTGCTCTTATAATACGTGTGACTAAATATGCTTTCTGTTGATCCATTGTATCTGGCATTATATTTAACAAAAAAAAACCCTCTGGTTTTAATGAGAGCTCTTTAATAACAACAGCCTTCTCCTCTAGGTTTTACAATACCATGCTCCTAACTTGGTGTGTCTGACTGTTGGATGAGCAAAACAAGAAGTCTGTTCAGAATACTTACCCCAACAAATCACTTGGCACAGGAGCAACACAGGGGCAGAGGAAACTACCCCTGCCCAAAGCCAAATGGTTTATCCACCTAGCTAATTCAGCCCATACTGACTGATAGTAACTCCTTGGGATTTCAGACAGGAGCCTTCCCTTGAACACAAAACCAGGGGCCTTTGCCATGCAAAGGCTGTGCTCCACATTGGGCCATTCCTAAGGCTATTCCTTTTTCAGGATTTTGAAAATGGTTATTGGAAAACAGTACCTTTTCTCACTTTGCAACAAAGGTGGCATGGGGACATTTATTCTAACAGTATGGTAGCTAGTAGTTATTGTGTGTTTTTCCACATGGTTACATAGCCTGTGTATTTTCCCCTCTAGGCCTCATATAAAATATCAGATCATGGATACGTTAACTATATTTTTGGAGCACAATGCCCTTGAGCCAAAGTAGCCTTTCTGGATAAAAATGACACCTGCCTTTCTTCTTCCTTTGCTATCCTGCTACCTCCCTGGTGTACGTTACACAACCACTGTATGACTGCACTTACAGCCCAGGACAATGCTGTGAAAAATGCAAACAAGTGCAATTTCAGCATTGCACATTGCCCAGTTGGCCATGGCAAACTTTGTTTCGATATCTGTGCTAAGCAATGTTTTGAATGTCTCCTGAGCTTAAAATATTTCAAAATAAATAGTTTATCCTGCCTTTTATATTCTGTAAAAATACTCAATACAATTAATGACAAAAATAAACTGAGCTTTGGTTATGGCATGTGCAAAGTCTATTGTTCTTGGAAGGATCGACTCCTGGCAGTGAAAATGAGTTTTTTGGCACTGTAGGCCAGTGGTTCTCAACCATCCTAATGCTGTGACCCTTTCATATAGTTTCTCATGTTGTGGTGACCCCTTGCCCTGATTTAAAGTGGCCACAAGCCCCTTTGGCAGGTGCCACAGAGAACTTCCCTCTAGAGGCACCCTCAGCCAATCGCAACCTCCGGTGCCATTGACTGACATCCCCTCCAACCTATCAAGCTGTAACTCACTCTCCCCCCCTCCTTCACCCCTTCTCCAGACCCAAGTTGTTTGTGCCTTTTTCTTCACTGGCTCATGGCGACCCATGTGAAATGGTCGTTCGATCCCCAAAGGGGTCCCCACCCCCAGGTTGGGAACCACTGCTGTAGGCAGTAGTAGAAGTAGGCTCGAAGGCCATACAACTGCAGAGCTGTCAACACCTGGGGCAAAAAAGGGGGGGAGATGATCTACTTTTTGTAAAAATAAGAAGCACCAATGTTGATGTCTCATCAACATTTATGCTTCTTATTTTTTTCCCTCAAAACCAGATTTTGTATAGGCAAAGTACATTTATCCATCTTCACTACTGCTTTTTGGGGTACACCCAAATTCACTATTCCACAGTCTATAATTACCTGGCTAATGGCTTAGAGAAGGGAGATTAAGACTGGCTGAGCTCAACAAAGTTTTCATGTCTTAGTCTTTTTTAGATCTATTGCTGTACATGCATGACATCTAGTGGAAAATAGATGAGACACAATTGTAATCGTTCAGGCTTGATCACATCATTGAGGGCCTACATGTGCATGCCTGAATTCAGGTGGATATAGGAAGCCCTTGGCCTCCTATGTCTATCTAAATTAAGGGCTTCTGTGTTGATTAGCTTTAACGTCCTCACTAAATAAACACACTGAGTCAAAGGCAGAGATTGGAGCTTTCATGGCAGCTTTCTATGCATACTGCATTGACTACAGAGCATTTTAGATGTTAAACAATAACGTTCAGATAAGCCTTCCCACATTTAATGAGGAAACGGGGTGTATTTCAAATTGTCAAGTGGTTAGTTCCATAAATCATCCTTGCATTTTTACATGCCCTGATTTTCAGATATTTCTCATGGGAGCGGGCTCGGCATCAGATGAGGCACTTGGGGACGATCCAGTCAGTGGCCCCGGCAACATCCTCAATTTTTTTTATTTTTTTTTTGGCCTGCAATTCTAACATATAGGTTCTTAAAGTCATTTTAAGCTACTTTTGCTAGAAATAAGTTTGATTAGTGGGGGGGAAAACCCTCCAGATAAGCCCTCCACATATCTTTGGCAGATATTCTTTTTTGGCCATAGTAGATGCCCTAAGCACATCCGATCTCGCTTGATTTTGGAAGCTAAGCAGGGTCAGCCCTGGTTAGTACTTGGATGGGCGACCACCAGGGAATACCAGGTGCTGTAGGCGCCTGGAGTAGGAACTGGCAAGCCACTCCAGTACTCCTGCCAAGAAAACTCCATGGACACGAAGAGTCGGTCACGACTGTAACGACAGAACACACACACACACAAACATGCATCAACAACCCCATTGAATGTGCATAGCTACCCTGGAGGATTTCTTTCACGAGACTGACTCTATCAATATCTATCTATATCTACCTATATCAATATATCAATATCTATCAATATCTATCTATAGATAGGGTCTCTATCTCTGTTTACAGTGAGAGGTAAAGGTGATTTAGTACAGCAAATGATAATATATATTGTCTCTTTTTAACAGTTTATTTCTCATATAAACTTACACAAACACAATTTTCAGGGAGGATTATAACTGGGTTTTGCAAGAGGAGCGAGAAAGGGAAAGGAAAATATGACTTAATTTCCCAATGTATTCACACTTATATGAGTATTCCTGTAGAATATATGCCATTCCTTGTTAGTTCTTGCTTTACAGTTATAGAACTAGTAGTCACGAGGGTTGGCATTTCATTGTTTCTGATGAGAACAGAAAAGGAGCTCAGCTAGCATATTCTCTGATATGGTCCTGTAAATGTTAGGAGGATTGATATATTGTATTTGTGTCTGTTTAGTTAACGTAAGTCATGAAACCAAGTTGTGTTTAAGTTATTTGATTCAAAGATATCTTGTGCATGTCTGAGTTCTTGAGTTTAGACATTCACATAGAGCTAAGTCCTGGACTCTTTTATACCAATTACTCAGATAGATCATCAGTTTTCCCCCCAGTGTTTTGCTAGCATTTGGCATTCAGCAACCAGCAGGAAAGTTAATAATTGATAGAGCAGGTTGAACTTGTTTTCTAGAACATGGTTTAGTAAAACTAATAATCCATCGAAGTAGATTGTGTGTGTGTGTTGGGGGGGGTATAATAGCTTTTATTTCTTTAGATGTGTTTAGGCAGAACTAGGCTCTTTTGCAGCTCAACACATATGTGTAAAAGATCCTCATTTATTACACCCTCCCCAACACAGGCTCATAGTACTTTGTGTTAGGAGAGCTAATTTTACTAGTGTTAAGTGCCCACAATAAACAAGTTTGATTTGGTTTCAAATTTCATTTGCAGAAATTGACCACTTCTGTGTTGCCAGATTTTGTTCCAGGCCTCTCTGGTGATGGGCTTCTCTAGGTCAAGCTCCCAAGTAATTTTAACCTCAATGATGAAACAGTTGTTTCAAGAAATATTTACGAGTATTTACGAGTATATATTGCAGGTGTATTATCTCTTAAAGTGGTTGAATATGTGTCTATTTTTTTTCAAATGAAGTAAATGTTTGTTCTGCTTGTTTTTTCAATTTCATTTGATGCGTTTGAAACCATAGGTGAGGTTTTTCAGAATGGTTTATCTTTGATTTTTGTCTTTCAAATTCATACATATATGCATTTTTTTCAGGCTAAGCAGGCAATTCTTGAAATGGATGCTCTCTGTAAGTATATTCTATTTAAATAAAGTACATTTTTGTTTTTATTTTTAAAAATGGTGTTGAATGTATAAGGTGAAAATATTTAGCAGTTAACAAGGCACATGTATATTAAATACTTGTATTTGGGGATATATATAAATAGTTACCATTTAGTCTCACTCTTATTCTCAGAAGTGGACTTCTCTATGAAAGTTAAAATATTAGCAGTTAGACTTTAAGGTACCAGAACATTTTTGATTTTATTTATTGTTGTTATGTTTTGATTTTGCCTGTCATGCTAGCACAGTCTAGCATAGTTACCTTTTCTAAAACTACTATATTTTTCCTGAGTAGCATTAGCTATTTCCCAGTTCTATAGCTTTCCCCTCTTTAATACTTTCCAGATAATCCACTGAACTTATTTCTGCCCAAACTAGCTGTGGAGTAGTAGTCAAAATATCTGGGCATTCACATAATATAAAAAAATAGAAATATGTGGTAAAATTAGAGGAAGAATTCAAAGATCTTGAAAAAAGATACATAGAGAATAGAGTGAAATATATTTTGATGGAAAATATGAGTAAAATGAAAGAGTTGCAAAACTGGGAGATGGACAAAGTACAAAGAAACTGTAAATATAAATATATAAAAAGATATGTAAAAATATTTTTTGAAATAGTAATACAATTTTAAAATGTTGGCTGGGGCCACTCAAACTAAAAAAGCAAAACATTTAATTGGTTCAATGAGGAATGAGAAGGGTTAACAGTGTAATACAATGAAAGAAAAATGAATGCTCTTCCCTTTTTTTGGAAAAACTATAAACTGGGAAAACATATCACTAGATGAAATTTATACTTATATGACATTTATGTAAACAATAAAAAAGAAAACATATATAAATGCGATGATTAAAAGGATAAAACAAAAATAAGGCTAATTAAGAGACATTTCATTTTCCTTTGAGGGGGCAGTTTGTTATTCGTTTCATTATGTAACGAAATGAATAAAAAATCATTTCGTGCCCATCTCTACACACAGGCAATAAACTGCTCTGAGGGCATTTCCTTGACACATGTGGATATTTGTTGGTGAGAGAGGCTGTTCCGGAATACGGGTATTGTAATAGGGCTGCCAAATTTGCCTTTCTGAGATGAGCTTCCCTGAGGCAGCTGTTCACTCACAGTCGTGAAAAATAAAAAATATGTTTGAGGCAGAAGGCAGTGAAATGATACACTAATTTTCAGAGGAGTTCACATATTACTAGCCAGGCCTGCAAGTCTATATACCTACATGCTGAGTTTTATTTCTCATCCACACTTCACTGTGACAAGCCTTGGAAAACATAACCCAGCAATCCTAAGGCATTTTCCTCAAATGTCTCACATAATGTGTCAAGCAATACTAAGATGTCATTTATTTGGTTTCCTAACAGATCACCCAGGATTCCGTTACAGCCCTGAAGGAGATCCGAAAGCATCAAGTCATTCTAAAGAAGGCATTAATGCTCAGAGAGTAAGAAGAAAGTCAGGTAATAAAATATCATTGCTTAAAAATGCCGCTCCCCAAATCAAAGGTTCAAGTGTATTTTATGTATAGTTTGCATGAATAGATAAATAAGGTTAAAAAGATTTTTGTGAAAATAAAAACAGGTTAGATTATATATCAATTACATAGAGATTTAAAACTGAATCTGTTAAAATCATTGTTGACATTGGTCATAATAAAATGTAAAGCAGCCCACATTTAGAATAAAGTTAGGTGAGGCCAATTATAGGCAAGTTTTTGCCCATTGTGACTTTTGTATGTGTGCATAAACAGCACATGATTGAAAGAAACCAATTCACAAAACTAGAGTCTATATGACTCTTCAAATGTCAAAATTCCATTTTTTTCTCTGACAGAACAAAGTGGAAATCAGAGAATCATGAGAACTGAAAAAAAAATGTTCTTCAACTGAAAAGAGAAATAATGTTGCTCAAACTGAGGTTAGCCATGACTTCTCCTCAATCCATGTCTTCTTTCATCATAGCAACTATACAGTGTACCATTATATTTAACATAGTCTGGTTGCATGTGCCATTTTGCACAAATGTCATAAATAGTTACATAATACGCTATTATATGAATTGTGTTAAAGGTATGGGCAATTTTGCACTGAAATTATATATGTTGGTTTCTTGATTTGTTTATCAAGTGTCCATCTGCTTCATCAGTGCTTTATTAAGAATTATACTCTGTTCCACTGTAGCAAAACATGATTGGTGATATAGATTAGTGTAGCAAATGGGTTTTATGTAGAAATCATATTCTCACTTGTCCCAAGAAGGATGAGCAAAATTGATCAGCATATTTTTCACTTTCCATCACATTTGTGTGAAGTTGTCTGATTTATCTGATTTTAAAAAATGAACTAAAATGAATCTTTATTTTTTTAGTTTGTATGCTAAGCCATACTTATGCAGCTGCATTTATTATACTTATGTAATGCTGTGCTCAAGATACTGGATTATGACTATATTAAATAAACAAATGTATGTTTTATCCTCAGAACCTTCATCTAGAACCCACAAAATTATAAAACCAAGTGGTAAGTTAGATGATACCTAAATTTAGAATACCTTATTTACAATAAGTATTAAAATGTCATGTGGCACATAAAGGTCTAAGGTTTCCATAGGTATTACTGGAAATTGTACTAACTTTACCAAATTTTTCCATCTGTAATATCCCTCTGTGTATAAGATGCCCCCCGTTTCCAACCCCAAATTACAGTTTCACAATCATGCGGTTCTCTCTTTGGCTTAATTGTGTATATAAAATGACTCTCAATTTTAGTCTAACAACTTTAGACAAAATACATGGAAAAATATGGAATATTAAATGTTACATTTAGAAAAAGTAGGACTTGAAGTTGATGGCTGTGTTTCAAACTTTATGAAATGCTTACTGGTAATATCAATATAGATGCAGTTCATTACACCTGTATCAAATTATACTTAGGACTTTTTCTCCCTTCAATTTCAGAAATGGACCCAGATGTGCAGAAGGTAAACTGTGTCCTTCTCCCTGGCCTGCTCTAGACTGACAGTGCTCTGACAAAAATAAATCTGAAATACTGAATAGTACTGTACTAACACATTTTTTTGCATTTGCATTGCTTTTCCTACTGATAATTCCTGTCTGTGACCACTAGCTGGTGGCTTTCATGTCCTTAACCTTCTTTTCTTCTGTTGGGGAGTGTTCTCCCAGTAAAGTAAAGGGAGCTGTACAAGAAATGTTGGACTGCATTCCAATGGTCAGATGTACTGCTGGATAGATAGTTCAGTGGCATAGGTCTCTGTCTGTCTGTAGAGCTAGAGGTTGGGAGTTCAATTCCCCACAGTTCCACCTAGACAGGGAATGGACTCATTGATCCACAGGGTCCCTTCCAGCTCTGCAGTTCAAAGGTTATTATTATATTTGTGCCTCTTTTTCCACCTTAGGTGTATGAGATGGACTGCAAGTAAGGGAACTGTAGAAACTACAGCTGGGCTTGCTGTTCTACCAGAGTGAGCCAACCACCTTTGGTGGCAGATGCTTGAAGAGACTGGCAAAAACGGCTTTCTTTTCCTCCTGAGCTCCCTTCGAGGTTTCTTCCAGTTAAGAGGATAGAGCAGCCTATACCACATGATCTGCGCTGAGTGCCCTAAACTAGCCTGCTGTCTTGGATATAGTGGAGAATGCCATCTTGTTGATGGTCAGACCAGTTACATGGAGCTCAAAGGGTGCACTGGCTTCTCCTTTGCCTTAGGCAGCAAAGTGATTTGGGATGGCTGCAACCCAAGGAAGTACAATATTGGCTTCATCTAATTTCCTGCTGTCTTTAAGCTCTCAGACCATTTCCCTAGTAGCACCTTGATATTTTTTCCCACACATTCCTCAATGCTGCAGGCTTGAATTCCTAAGTCTGCTTAAAATAAATGATGGATTGGGCAGCTCAACACATGGCCTGATAAATCTGGCTGAAGTGGAAGGAGCTGATTGGGAGTAGACTGGGAGCTAACTGGGCTCAGGATTGGTGATGTACAGGAAGAATGGATGGACCATGCCCTTCTTGAGGGTTTCTCTGCATGCAACTGTGTAGGTACATGCTCAACAGATGCTTGGCCAAATGGCGTGACTGCTTGTAGCAAAGTTAGTGGTGTAGATGAAAATCCCCCACAAAGTACTGGGTGCGGTGTGTATGTACTGCCTTAATTTTATTTAGAATCATAGAATCATAGAGTTGGAAGAGACCTCAAGGGCCATTTAGTCCAACCCTCTGCTATGCAGGAACCCCCATCACAGGACTCCTGACAGATGGCCATTCAGCCTGTGCTTAAAAACCTCCAAAGAAGAAGACTCCACCACCCTCCGTGGCAGCATATTCCACTGCCGAACAACTCTAACTGTCATGAAGTTCTTCCTAATGTTCAAATGGAATCTCTTTTCCTGTAGCTTGAAACCATTGTACCGAGTCCTAGTCTCTAGTCTGAAGCCATGGAAAACAAACCTTTCAAATATTTAAACATGGTTATTGTATCCCCCCCTCAGCCTTCTTTTTGAAAGGCTAAACATTCCCAGTTCCCTAAGCCGTTCCTTATAAGACATTACTTCCAGACCTTCAACCATCCTGGTCGCCCTCCTCTGTGCCCGCTCAAGGTTGTCAACATCCTTTTTAAATTGAGGCACACAGAACTGGACACAGTACTCCAGGTGGGGTCTGACCATAGCAGAATAGAGTGGTACTGTTGCTTCCCTTGATTGAGACACTATGGTTCTGTTGATGCAACCAGAATCACATTGGCTTTCCTTGCTGCTGTATCACATTGCTGACTCATGTTCAATTTGTGATCCACCAAGACTCCCAGATCCCTTTCACAGGTACTATTTTCCATCTGTAGTTTGAGACCATTGCCCCATGTCCTAGTCTCTGAAGCTATGGAAAACAAACCAGTCCCTTCTTTCACATTTTTAAACATAGCTATCATATCCCCTCTCAGCCTTCTTTTTTTGTAAGTTTAAACATTTCCAGCACCCTAAGCTGTTCCTTGTAAGACATTTCTTCCAGACGCTCAATCATCTTGGTTGCCCTCCTCTGGACCTGCTCAGGATTGTCAACATCCTTTTAAATTTGATTTTTAGTGTAATTTTATTCATCTATTTCTCGCTTTCCCAACAACAACAACAACAACAAAAGGCACATATCTAAAGTGGTGAGCCTGGCAAACTGCTTAGACAGGCAGGCAGGCAGGCAGGCAGGCAGGCAGACAGATACACAGAGAGAGAGAGAGAGAGCTGGCATTCTAAAATGATATACCACTTGGACTGGGGTTTGGGAGATCTGGGTGCAGGTTCCCACTGAGCCACAAAATTGATCAGTGCCCCTGGGCCAGTTGTTCTCTCTCTGCTTCATCTACTTCAAGGGGAGTGAAAATAATGTTGGGAAGAAGAGAGCCTAGGTCACTGCAGGAAAGCAGAATGTAAACAAATAGTTATGCCATTTTAATGAGAGGTTTGGGACATAAATGGGATGCTTATTTATATTATGTCCTTCTTCAGCGGATCAGTATGGAAGGGGCCTTGCTGTCTCAGGCTGAAGCTCTCCTCAGTCCCAGGAAAAGGTTTTTGTCCACTCAGAAAGGGCCGGAGTCCAACGCCGTGGCCTATAGTAGCGATCAAGAGGAAGGTGCTCTCATGGGTGCTACAGAGCAAACCGATGCAGATGATGAGGAGGAGGCAGAGCAGGTAACCTTCATCTCTAAATTGGCCCATTAATGTTGTTGAGTTGCAGTGGGGTGGGCCTAGTTAATTTATGTGAAAGATATGTAAAAAGTATATTTTTTGTGTTAACTACTGAGGACCCAGATCATGTGTCAGTGATGATCACTTAGATGTGTGCTCTTGCTAAGTATTTATTGTTAAACTTCAGTATTTCAGTTTGGTTATGGAACACAGAAAAAAGTTTCTGGGGCTCTTTTACCATCCGCACTCCCTGTCCTTCTGTAAACCTACATTGCTTGAGCTCTCTCCTGCCTTACAGAGAGAAATGTCTTCCACAGAGAGCTCTCAGCCAGTGACTCCTTTATAAAGAGCTTCCTGCTGCTTCTCAGCAAAGGAGGTAGCTCTTGTGGTGACAGCAGGTGATCCTGGGCAGGGAATTAAAATGGATTAGAAGGATATGGATGTGAGATAGGGAGAGACACAGAAGGAGACAGAGAAGATACAGAGGTGGGAGGGGAGCACCTTCTGTTTTACCTTATAGTCATGCTTGTCAATTAGGTCTATTTGTACATAATCCTTATTTTGCACAACAGTGTAAGAAATAATGGCTGTAACATTCAAAACCATCACTCTGTATTGATACTGTTTTCTTAACTGCTTGTGTTTTCTTTTAGCTTTAATGTTGTCTTCTAATGCTATAAGATATCCCTCAGTTCCCTTTTCTTAAACTTGAAACATGTCTGAATTGTACAGTACTGGACTGTATATTGTCCCTCGTTACTGTAAGCCACCTTGGGTCCTTTTCCAAGAAGAAAGGTGGGGTAAAAATACTCATAAATAAATAAATAAATTGTGTTCTGAATCCAGGGACCATTTCTCCCCCTCTTGCATTCAAGATATTCTCCTTACATAACATGGAGGTGACATTACGCAAATTGATTTTCTCTAAAACTCAAAACTGCCTTCTTTAAATGTGGTAACTTGCAGATTACCTGCCACTATAGCTGACAGAAATCTGGAGAGTATCAGCTTGGGAGTAGTATGCCTTAGGACATTTTGTGGAAACAAAACCTTCAAGAGGAGGCAAACTACCACACAAAAATTCCTAAATGTGGTTGGACCCTGATGAGGGTCTCATAATTGCCAAGTTTAATTAGAAGGCAGCATCTTCCTGAGTGGTTTTCCTAGAGTTTGTCATGGACCCTGCAAAAAGCAAGTTACAGTATCTGTCTTCTGTGGCAAGTGTCACACATTGTTTTCCCCTTCTACTGACCTCAATGTAGGAGAAACTACAAAACAGAGTGTTCTCCGATGGGTCCGTATTACAATATCCTACTTGTTGAACTTGGATATTTTTCAGGCTTGGCTTTAACTGAAGCCTTTCTGTTTCATTAAAGGACTGTGACTCATTGTCTAACCATGTCTCTTTTTCTGCAGCACACACAACAAAATTCACAGCAGAAGTCAAAAGGAGGTCGCAAAAGGCTAAACAGTCAAGTTGTGGAAAATTCTGAGAAACGAAGAAGTGTTAATCTTAACAAATATGAAAATCAGGTAATTCTGAAGTTGTGGACTTCGTGGAGAACTTAATTAAAATATTGCAATCGAATTTACTGGCAGATGTGAAATGATTATCAAAGAAAAATCAGTATTAGTAGCAATACAAAAAAGCCTAATGGAAAGAGAACAAAAGACTGACTAGACCATTCTGTACATTCAGAGTTATAGTTGGCTATAACTATGTCCTGCAATAGCTGTTCCTTAGAGCAGCTGTGGAATTTTCACACATGCTATGGAAAATGATCAGCCATTACATCCTTATCAGTCAGTGTATCTTCTGTGAGGAAAGTTGGAGGATACTGGAGGGCCTGTGATAAGGGCCGGAGGCCACTGCTAGGCAGCATCAGGCCTGCAGCAAGGGCTAGAGGCTGCGGCTTAGGCTGGAGGTCACTGAGACCATGGTGGCAGCAAAGAGCTGCGAGCTGTGGCAGTGAGAGGCTGCCAGCCATGTGGGCTACGAATGTCTGCCCAGGGCCTTGGTGGCGGCAGTGAGATACCTCTCCTTCCTTCATCCCTCACGGCTCAGCATGCCTCTTCCTCCTCCTCTGCCACCCCATCTTGGGAGCCTGCCAGGCAACTTCTGGGTGCCACCCCAAGATGGCAGTGACAACATGAGGAGGAGGAAGAAGTGAGCCAGGCTGCAAGGGAAGGAGGGACATCCCTGGCCTGCGCTGCCAACACCTTCTTGCTAGGGTGATGGCAGCCAGCGGCTGGCGGCAGTCCATAGCCGTTGGTAGAGGAGGATATGACTGCCAAAGGAGCACCTCTGGTGCTCCTTTTGAAAGTCATTGCTTGCAAAGTGAAGTACAATTTTATTGAAAACGTTGAGGTCAGTTTCAGTATATATAATGATGATCTGAAATATATATATTTCATGAGGCTCCATATGGGTTGTGGTTGCAGCAAAATGATATTCTTTTCCAAAAAGGATTCTTGGTTTTGCACTGCTTCTACCAAGTGGCAGCAAGAGCATCTGTGTGCTGGCAGCCTGGCCACCAACCGTGTCCACAGAGCCCTCTAAATTCCAGAGCACGGTGGTGGTGGTGGAGGTGGTGGAGGACGAACCACCCCTTCCCCCCCCCAAAAAAAAGCGGGAAACACTGAGTCTTATTAAACATATGATTTATGTTTACTGCAGATGCTAGTAATACACCTGCTGCCTTGTAAACCCTCTAGTAGGTATGAGAAAGGGTAATATTACATCTAGCGCGGGGGGGGGGTGGAATTTGAAACTAATATGGAATCATAATTCATCCTACAAGTTCACAAAGGTTTTTTTTTTCCTGTTAAAGGATTTTCCATTGTAATTTCTTCTTGTCAATGACCTTTAAAAATGTTGTGACTATACTTTTAAACTTACCATAGCATTGCAAGGGGCCAAAGAGTGTTTTGTGTTCTCTTTATATTACATATACATCTCTTCCTAACTATGCAGTGTCCCTGGCTTGGCCACACTTGGAAAGGGCCTGGGAAGAGTTGCTGTACTTATATAACATATGTTCTATGGCTCTGGGACTTAACTGAAGTGTGAGAAGCTGGCGAGCATGCTAGCTGCCACAGAGATAATTGCTAAAAATAAGTCAGGGGCACATACTCTTCAGATAGCACTTCAGTAAGATAAATGCAAGAATCCTGTCTGTACAGTACTAACATCCATAGTTATGTACAGCCATGTGCACATGAAAATATGCAAATTTGATACTTCGCAAGCCTAACAGTAGCTCTGTATGTTGCATAGATGATACTCTTTTGGCTACATAAAGCCTGATATAGAGAAAATTAACTTGGGGCAGCGCCAGGCCTGGGATAAGTGCAGGAGGCCCCAAAGAGGCCCACGCAGCTTGCCCCAGGAGCCCTTGCTTTTGTATACTGCAGTCCTGGGACCACAGTATAGCAGGGGATGACTGTATTATGATTCTATATGCTTATTATAACACAGACCAATTAATATCTTTTATTTAAAAACATTGTAGAATCCCAAAGAGCCTGTAGATGACGCATCTTCCCAGATGAACACAAAGCAGCCATTTCCCAGCAGCAGGGGAGGTCCATCGTCCCTACAGTTCACCCCGCAGACCAGCTCATTCATGGCCAATATTTTGGAGAGACCGGCTGCAGTGAGAAACATCTGGACAGACCACCAGATTCGACAAGCCTTGTTCCCAAGCAGAAGGCCCCTACAAGAGAACGTGGAGGATGAAGATGATTATCAGATGTTTGTGCCTTCGGAATCTACATCCAACTTAGCTTCAATTGCTTATGAAGAGAGGATCCCTTCTGGCCGCCCTAGCAGCTGGCATGTAGGACTCGGTCACCAAAGTGATCTTTTGAACTCTAACTCTCACAGAATTGTGAGGCGAGCCAGCAGTGCTGGTGAGAACAAAACTTCTCCATTTTGTTCACGATACAGAAGAAAAGGTCAAAATGCTTCTTGGGATGAAATGAAGAATTCTAGGAGTGACCAGGATAATCTTCAGGTCTACCCTGAATCTTCTGAAGAACTGACTATTGATGACATTGATCATGTCTATGATAATATAAGTTTTGAAGATTTGAAACTTATGGGTGTGGTTCGGAGGGAACCACTTGACCGTGCTCCTCAAGGGTCAGCTAAAGATTCCCTTTATGAAACTCAAGGCCAGGAAGTTATTTTCAATAAAACACAAGCATCTCAAAACAGGTTCTCCCTTCCTGTGAACCAAAGTGAAGTTCTTTCAAGGAAAGGAAGTCCACCTGTAAGCTCTCATGAGCTAAGAATCAGTGAGGAAAATATCTATGATACCATCTTCCTCCCAGAACAAGCATTGGTAGATTTCAAGTGTGGCCATCTGAAGTGTTCCAAAAAGAAAAGTTTTCTGGGTCTGGAAACAGATTTTGCCTGTTGTGACCACCTCCGACAATTTGTATCTGAAGAAAGTCTCCAGTTCAGTGAAGATGAAAATCCCTATCATTATGTTCCATTGGATCATGAGTATTTGAGCCTGGTGGACAGCTCTTCAAACTCTGATTCACACTCTCACAAATCTGCTGCAGATAAATTATCAGAGGAAGTAGATGAAATCTGGAATGACCTGGAGAACTATATTAAAAAGAATGAAGAAAAGACACGAGATCATGTCCTTGCAGCTTTTCCAGTCTGCAAAGATGACATTGACAATAATGCATCTACTGAAATGACTTGTGAATTAAATAAAGATGCAGATGGTTCGGCACCTGCAAATTGTTTGGCACCTCCCAGCTCATTTCCAGAAACACCTCTGTTCCCAAAAACATCACCTAACAAAGTGGCCAGATTATGTGAGACCAACCTTAGGTTGGAAGAGGCAGCATCATGTAAACCAAATTCACTGGCGAGACACACTAGAGCCTCCCTCTCCAATGAGATACCTTTTGTGGATAGCCTTTATGAATCTGCCAATAATCTCCTATGCAGTACAAATGCTGAGAGTATTGAAAATGAATTAGATGCTGCAGATAAAAGAAGGAATCGGGTCTTCATGATGGCAAGACAATACAGCCAAAAAATTAAGAAAGCAAATCAGCTTTTGAAAGTAAAAAGCCAAGAACATGAGCAACTTTTGAGCCAGCAACAGAAATCAAGATACAAGGACTTAGCAGCCATTTTGGAAGAGAAGAAACAAGGTGGTCCTGCCATTGGTATGTTTACAGTTATTTCCCCCCTTGTGTTTATAGGTGTATTTGCTGTACTTTGACTTCTGCTCATATTTAAACCACCAGGCCAGTGTTTGTATTTGTATTTGTCTAAGTAAAATATGTCCATGAATTCTCAGGCATCCAGGGAAGGTTATTATCCACAATTTTCCCAATGGAGAGAGGTGCAAAGCGGTGTGCCCCAGGGAACCGTCCTGGGACCGGTGCTTTTCAATCTGTTCATAAATGACCTGGAGACAGAGATAAGCAGTGAGGTGGCCAACTATGCGGATGACACGAAACTTTTCTGTGTGGTAAAAACCAGATTGTGAAGAGCTCCAGAAGGATCTCTCCAAACTGGGGGAATGGGCTGCGAAATGGCAAATGTGTTTCAGTGTAGGAACATGTAAACTAATGCACATTGGAGCAAAAAATCCAAACTTTATCTATCAACTCATGGGCTCTGAGCTATCCGTGACTGATCAGGAAAGAGATCTTGGTGTGCTGGTTTACCGAGTGTGTGGCAGCGGTGAAGAAGGCCAATACCATGCTAGGGATTATCAAAAAGGAGATCGAAAATAAAGCAGCCAACATTTTAATGCCATTGTAGAAAACAATAATAAGGCCGTACCTGGAGTATTGTGTACAATTCTGGTCACCGCATCTCAAGAAAGACATAGTGGGTTATTAGTCTGTGGAACTCCCTGCCACAGGATGTGGTGATGACATCTGGCCTGAATGCCTTCAAAGGGGGATTGGACAGATTCCTGGAGGGAAAGTCCATCACAAATTACAAACCATGATGGAGGCTTAAAACCAGGGTACTTCAAGAGCCAAATGCAGGGGAGTGGTATCAGGAGATAGATATCTAGTCTCACGCGCTCCCAGACACATTTGGTGGGGGCACTGTGAGATACAGGAAGCTAGAGTAGATGGGCCTTTGGCCTGATCTAACATGGCTCTTCTTATGTTCTTATGAGTTGAGTCATGGCATCTGGTCTTGTTGTGGGATTGAAATGTTTCACTACTCATCCAAGTAGCTTCTTCAGTTTGAGGAAGGTTGGTAGGAGGATTCCAGTTTATATTTCACTTTGGTTTCACCCCACCATAGTCTGAATGGCCTTGTTAGATGGACAATGACCTGGGATGTGTGAAAGTCACACCGTTGCAGCCCTTCCTAACACACATTAAGTCTGGAATTGTTAGTGGTGGCCTTCCTGGTGGAGGTTTGAAGTGGTTTTGATTTGTCTAATAAAATACAACCCAGATAGATAGATAGATAGATAGATAGATGGATAGATAGATAGATAGATAGATAGATAGATCACTGGTATAGCCATAGAGAAGCCCTTTAAATCAATGAAGCATGAATAGATGGATGAATTTAAAAACGTTACCATAGATTCTGATTATGTTGAACTCCCTTCTCCATTTGACTAATAAAGTGCAGACCAGTGAAATTAGGAGTGCTGCATTTGCTCATATGAATTGGAAGTAAAGCTAAGAATTACACCAATAACCCTACTTGTTTTGTTTACTGTCTTTCTAATATCAGCACATGACATTTTCTTTTGGAAACTTGAAAAGGACATTTTTACATTAAGCTAGTTATATAAAGTTGGATAGATAACTCCTTATTGTGCCACAATTCCACATGTGCTGATAACTGACCAGAAAAGATGCATAGCATTAACCACAGGGCTGGTGGGTAGATGTTACTCTGTGCACAACATGTGGCAGTATGGAGAACGCTCTCAGTTCTACAATATTCCAGAGATGTAGTTGCTGCTACAATGATAAAATAATAAAGAGGACAGACCAGAAGTCAAAGGCTGAAGAGTATGTTAGTAGAACACAAATCTGTAGTTAAAGCTACTCTTATGTATTACGTGACAATAAGACATGTGAAATCAGCAACTGTTTCTGAGAAACATAAATATGTTATCTCTGAAACTATGCTTATTTGCCATTCTTTTAAGTGTTATGGCATCTTCACAGTGTGCAGTGCAGTGTTTTCTATTAATCATATCTCTTCTCCAGGTGCCAGAATTGCTGAATATTCCCAGCTTTATGACCAGATTGTTTTCCGTGAAACATCACCCAAAACACAAAAAGCCAGCTCTCAAGAATCATCCACTATAAGGTATTCCTCGCCAGTGTCAACATCCCACTTAGCTGCTGAATGCTTGAGAGAAGACTGTCTATTGAACTCAACCTACAGTAATGGAGAACTCTCTGATTTTTCTCCTTGGCCAGAAGTCCCTTGCCCGAAGTCTCAAAAGCCCCCTTCAGAGATGAGTTCTCCAAAACATGGCAAAAGACAATTAGCGGCCGCTGGCTCAGTCCCTTCCCTTCAGACCCCTCTTCACCAACATGTTCCTGTGCAGAGATGGAGTGCTATTATAAGTCAACCAAACAAAGAGAACTACCGTCACAGCCACATTTACGACTCTTTGGGCAGGAGAGAAAGCAATGCAAAGTCACAGCTCTATAGCAGGTCGCAGTCGTCTTCTTCCATTGTGGCCAACAAATCTGGGGAGGCAGTAAATTATGTGCCTGAAGTGGGTAAGAAGCAACTACATTCAAGCAGGAACTTTCTCTTTGACCACTACCCAGAATCAGTGCCTGCAGCCACTCTGGACCTTGCGGCATGTGATGGGACGAAGCAGAGCCCAGAGAATCTCTCAGAAATGATTTTGCAAGACTCCCAAAAAATCCTGCGTGTCAACAGAAACTTACTCTCAAGTGCACAAATTGCTACCCAGAACTATTTTTCTAATTTCAAAGACACTGTTGACGGGGAAGGGGATGATGATGATTACGTTGAAATCAAATCAGAAGATGAGGGATCCGATTTAGAAGCTTTCCTTAGTCAAACAAATTTCTCACAACCAAACATAAATGCACATTCTGCTGTTTCGGAAACTCGTGGTGGCAAAAATATCCCCTCGGGTTCTGCTGAGCCCTCAGACTCTTTCCTGAACTCCTGCAGTGATTCAGATAAGTTGAATGACTACCTATGGAGAGTGCCATGTCCTAACCAGCAGAACATTGTCCAGTCCTTAAGAGAAAAATTTCAGTGTCTTAGTTCAAGTAGCTTTGCTTGATATGTTCTAGGTTTTCCTGGTGTTTTGCCTTAATGCTGACAAAGTCTCTAGTATGAAAGCCAGTACTCACAATGTAGTATATGTATGTTGTTTTTTAACTATCATCTGCTGGAAAAGTTTCAATCTGGACAGTTTTGGCACTGTCTGTCTTTCCCTTGCATTCTCTTCTTTTGGTTATTTTTCCCCACTTTGTTGAAATACTGGCAATTACACATCAGAACCCATCATGCAGGCCAGAAATTTGTGGAAATGGGGGTAGGGAGATGTACAGCACAGGCTACAAAACATGTAGTGAATAATATGTAGCAGTTATATAGAATACTCTCAGGTTTACTAGCTTACAAACCGTACTTATATTTTTATAAACTGAGGTGAATTACTGTGACTGCATTTTAAGTTTATTGATATGTTATTTTGACAGCAGTGGGGGTTAAGATTGCTTCCATTGTGTTTCTGAAAACCACTTGCTAAGCAGCTTTGATAAGTACAATGTGGGCATGGTACAGACCAAAAAGGAAACTCTGGAATGAACCTGGAAAACTTTAAAAGCACTTTTGTTTCTCCAACACAATCCCATAAGAATAGCTGGAATGCCCTGTGTGGGAAGCATCTTGCAGGTGCTAGTAATTTGAATCTACGGTTTACTCAAAACCATCTAGAGATGCTTGTTTTAGAATTATTAAACTTTGTTATTCCCTGTAATTTCAGCATAGTACATATACATTCCACATTTAAAATGCATTTTTCATCTCCTGTTTCTTAAATGGATATATGTAGTCAATAGCCTTTTTGAAATATCTAGTACTCATCAGTACTGAATATTTAAAGGTAGACTACTAAAAATGAGTGATATTTTAAAATGTCACTTCTTGACAACTTAACTTGTGCCTTAGGTACCACTGTAAATACTGGTCACACACAGCCATTTAGCACATGATTGACTAGTGTACCTGTCTCTAGGGTAAAAAAAGGGTAGGACACATTTAAATGTACATACATACATATACCTCTTCAACTTGACACCCATCATGTGTCCTTTGCTGGGCATAGCCACTGCATGTGGTGTCTAAGGGGGCAGAGCTAGCTATGTTAATATCCCCTTCCTGCTTATAGTATCCATGAATACATGGACAGGGTTATTTCTGTTAGCACCTCTTGATCACATAGCTTTCTTCTAGATTACTGGAAAAGAGCAGTGGCTCACACTCAGTCTATACTCTGTTTTCAGATTGGAGAGCGGGGTCTTATGTGCTGGTCAGAATGCTACTGGTTTGTTATGCTAAACGTGCAATGGCATCAACTGCAGTGGCAAAATGCAGCTAGCTCACAGATTGTGCTCCCTGTTGTGTACCTACTGATGGGACTAAGAGGTGACAAAGGATACGCAATGTGCTGCTGCTGCAAATTACACAGCTGCATTTACACTGGCATGACTCCCTAAACGCACTCTGGCTCTTGGCTTCCCTTTGACTCATAATACAAAGCACAGCCCTCATAAGTTTTATCTTATCAGCAGTTGCTTTTTAATAGATGGTTTATGATACATTCCTCCAACTGACAAGTGTATAATCTTTTCTACTGAAAAGAATACTGAAGAACTAATGCTTATCAAATTACACTGAACTGGGTACCAAAAATAAATTTTTACTGTTGGCGGGGGGCGGAATCAAAACCCTTGGACTTTAATTTCTCATATTTCATGAACTATCTATTTTCTTATGCACAGGTCTTGTTCTAATTTCAGTAGAGAAGCTGACCATAACTCAAGCTGTATCTAGTAAAAAAAACCCAGATGATAGATATGATTGTTTAAATATTAAATTAGTAAATATTTTTATTTAATAAAATATATACAATTCTCAAACATTTGGGTACATTAACAATAGAGATATTTAGTATGCTAGAAGAATTTTTGTTAATCTGGTAAAATCAGTGCAACTAAGAGGAATGAAATTTGTTAACATGTAGCTTTGTAAGGAACAAACATCCATATATTTGGGGTACGTTTAACCTTGCAGACAGAGAAGCAGGTTGTTGAAATTCACAATTGACTAAGCCCGGGAAACAGTTTTTTGTAAAAACAAAGATAATGTTTTTTTCAGTTCTTTACAGGGAAAATTAGACTTCGAGACAAACAAAGCTTGCTCATGCCTTGTTAACAGATAATTTTAACCACTCAAATCAAGTTACAGTATAACTATTTGCTTAACCCCTAAAAGCAAACTACTTACAAAGAAAATAACTTCTAGCTACAAAACAAAAATCTGCATCTCATATAGCAAAAATAAGAAAGGATGCCAGTATTCCTCTGGTTTGATCTGTACATACGTACCTACCAAAAGAACAGCTGATGCCAGACGGCAAAGTTCCGTTATGCATATTTTTCTGTATTCTGATCCCTGTATTTGAAAGAAAATTTAACACAAAGCCCTCTCAAAGGAAGAATTATTGTTTACTGCATAACAAAATGTAAAATGTATAATTCAAAGTAAATTTTTTAAGTCATATAAACATGGGTTTGCTTGGGTCTGCAAGCAAACCCAACCAATACAATCATAGGCTAACATATCATTTTACCATCTCTGTTTTCTGAGCACATTATTCCATTCCTTGCAGTGGGCAGCTCGGAAAATGCAGGGGGAAAGCAGCTCTTGTGACTTTTGGAACAAGGCCTGGCAATCTGAGAGAAAATGATAATTATACAATATCAGTCATACTGCATCTGTTGTTACCCCAATGCATTGTTTTAAAAAGGCGGAGTTCTTTTTTCTTTTGAAGACTTATACCTCTCTCGTGTGACTTTTACAGACAGCATCTGAAAGAACATTCATCTTAACTGTGTTACATTACTTGTAAAAAGACTGACTTTAATGTATTCTGTATTTGTTGGTAGTACTGCAGTACGCTACTGATCAGGATTCAAAATGAAGTGACAAATTCAGGATGTTTCTTAATTTCTGCATATCATGTGTTAGCATTTTATTCTATCGATGAGAGACAGAATCTCTGTGATGCACTTTTTTCATGACTCATTTTGTAAGGAATATGTAAAAATGTATGTACATGTAGAATACTTCCTAAGTAAAGCTTTTCTCATTTTGTTATGCTTAAAAGCTGAATTTAAAGCATGCCAAACCCAAACATATGTATTTAATACTGCTTAGGAATAAATACTCTGTTTATAGTAAATAATTTGAAGAATTGATCCTTTTATAACACATTGTTTTTTGTTCAGTAGTACCAAGGGGATTCACCACCAATCTGTATAGGATGCATTTTAACTCATTAATCAGTTAGTTCACATATTAGCAAAATTTCCAGCAAACATAACCAGTGGATATTGTATATCTTGATTTTCAGAAGCTTTTGACACAGTCCCTCACCAAAGGCTTCTGAGAAAACTGCACAGTCAGGGGATACGAGGAGGGCAGGTCCTCTTATGGTTTGAGAATTGGTTGAGATCCAGGAAACAAAGAGTAGGTGTCAATAGGAAATTTTCACAATGGAGAAAGGTCTAAAGCGGTGTGCCCCAGGGATCTGTCCTGGGACCTGTGCTTTTCAATCTGTTCATAAATGACCTGGAGACATAGATAAGCAGTGAGGTGGTCAAGTCTGCGGATGACACAAAACTTTTCCAGGTGATAAAAACCAGAAAAGATTGGTGTTCAAATATTTTCCAAATCATTAGTAAAAATATGCATAGTATCAGATTATTCTAATTTCTGTGCACTGAGGACAAGCAAGTCCTAGGTTACAGACTGAACTCTCCAATGCAAGAACAAGATGCACTTATTCCTTGAGGAGATGCTTCTATTGCCATAAGAAAAAGGTTTCACTTTTGTTTTTGCATGTGGGTAGGTATGTTTGGTTCTATTATGTCCTCTTTACTAGGCCTCAAAACACTTCACTAGATCTCAAAACACTTTTGTTTTTGCATGTTCGGTTCTGTTCTAACCTCTTCATTAGGCCTCAAAACCACTGGAAGAAAATACAAAGCAACAAATTTGCCAAGTCAAATTGTACATAGTAATATGTTATGTTCCTCAAGTAACATTATGACTTTCAACCTGTAAAGGAGTGCAAATGTAGCATTTTTTTTCATTTTTCCAAAAAAAATTTTTTAAAACCGAACAAAGCTGGGGTTCCCCCCCCCCGAAGCGTCATAATGTCTGGGAAATAAACTCCCCCAACAGCCACAGATGATGCAAGCTTAAAGGCAGCATTCTTCCCCCCCTTTTCTGGAACCACAGTGGCAGGGTTTGTTTTCTGAACACAAGAAACAAGAGTGATCAATGTTATGGCTGAGGCAGCATCCCTCCAGGGGAGCTGCATCTCAGGGGAAGGCCTTTCTCTGCGTCCCACCACAATCACAGGTGCATTGGGTGGATGTTCAGGAGAGGGCCTTCTATAATTATAATTCCTCTGGAATTTTCTCCCATGGGAAGCTAGGGCTGCCCCCATCTTTGTTGCTTTTCCCCAAGCAGGCAAAGACTTTTATTTTCAGGCAGGCTTTCCTTTAATTGCTGGTGGCTTGAAATGGATCATTGAGCTCTGTTTTAATGTCTGTTTTAATATTGATCATATTACTATTTTAATGTAATATTTTTAAATTAGTTTTAAATGTTTGAATATTTCTCAATTTTAGTTTTTAAATACTGTCATGGGTGGGACAGAAATATTTTAAATAAATAAATCTCCCTACACTGGCTTAAGCTGATAGAATTTGTAGGGTCACTCTTTACTCTCTTGACTTCCTAAGGTTAACATACCTCTCTAAACACAGTAATCTGCAGCCTGCATACCACATACTACATATCTACAGTATTATGCTTGAGTGGAGACCGTCACAAACTTCAAACTGTTGCACAATAGAAATCTAAACTAGAGTTGTTAAGAGTTCTACTTTGTAATAATTATCTAGATGCAGATTTGCATGGACAGATCATTCCTGTACAGTATTTGGTTCATGGCTTGGAAGAGATAATGACCTCCAAACACTCTGCTCCCATTCCAATGTAGCTCACTCTTGGGGGGTGGGGGTGGGCTCAGGATTCCAACAAATAACACAAGAGACCCTCCAAGTCTTGAAGCTGCCTCCCAGTAGAGCTGCAGTGCAAAATCAAATGAAAATAATTTGAAGCTATCAAACCAGAGGAGTAGTGGCTAGTTACAACCTGCCTTTTGACAATTTCTCATGATGCCCCAGAGACAAGTCAGGACTTGCAGCCAGTTGACAAGGGGTATAGCCTCACATTGACTTGTGACTGGGCACTATTGTTTGCTGAACTTCCTTTACAAAGTTTAGAAGCACTGCTGCTGTTCAAGTGCAAAGGTTCAGTCAGTAATGAATGCAGTGGCTCCAGCCCACGGCCAATTGTCGTTACAATAATTGGGGCATTTGTAGTTTAGCATTAACTTCCTGTCCCTATTGCCTTCACCTTGAAGTCAAGTCCCTTGTTCTTGTGAGGCCTAACCAACTCTTTGGTGTCAATGTGCAAGCCCTTTGGGAAAATATCTTCCTTCATTCACAGGAACGTTCTACCTCGGAAACGACTTAAAAGCAGATAACGTGGGTAGAATAAAGGAGGCCGACAGGCATTCCTCTCAATTGCCTCCCCCCAAGTAAAAAATACTGTATTCTAAAAGGCAGCTGTGGTGTTGTGTTCGACCGCTGTAGCAAAACCAGGAGGCTCGCGGCAGGTCCTCAAAGGGACCCATTTCCGTCCCTTTCGAGGTGCCTCCAAAGAAGTCACTCCCGGGCGGCCCGCGAAACGCAAGGGGGCTCCCGCTCTGGCGGCCCCGCGGCCCCTGCGTGCGCTCGGCTCGAAGCCGCTTCGCTTCTGGTGCGCTGCCAACTTGCGGGCCTTGCCTGGACGCCTTTCCCACGAAAGGCGCGCGGAGAAGCGAGGGCCAGGCCGGGCCCCGCCTTCGTGGGCGCTTCGCCCGGGGTGGAGCGGGGAGGGGGTGCGCAGCCTTCTAAGGTCTGCCGGCCAAGGGGCCCTACTACTACCCCGCCCTCGGCGCGACGTCGCTGCCCAGGACGCAGCCATTTCCCCACTGCCCGCTCGCGCCAGCCCACGGCTGCTTCTTCAGCTGCTGCTCGCTGCTCCTTCTCCTCCTCCCGGACGCCTGCTGGCACCATGAGGCTTCCCGCGCTACGCCGCTTGCCTTTGCGACCAGTGGCGGCGGCGGCGCCGCGGCTGCCGGCAGTGCAACAGCTTGGAAAGAAGCTCCTGCCACCTCGGTGGCCCACGAAGGGCCCCGCCACGCTCCCGCCCTGCCGCGGGATCTGCAGCACCTGGGCCTGCCTGGAGAAGCAAGGCGCCGCCGGACACGGGGAGGCTCAAAGCGCCGCCGCCGCCGCCAGGTAGGTGGGCTCCGGCTGCGCGGTGCTTTGGGGGCCGGAGTGGCGGTGGCTTTAGCGCCACCCTTGGGCGACCTCGCCAGCCTTCCCCAAGCCCCGCATCGCTCCACGTGGAGAAAGAGGTCGCCGCGCGGTCGTAACCGTGAGACCACAGCGCGGATAAATTGAAGCCCCCCCCCTTCGGTGGCCAAACAGCTGTCAAGGGGCGGCATCCCCCCAGTCACGTGGCCGCTGGCCTTCTCTCGCCCCCTCGAGGTCAATACCCGGGCAAGCTGCTCGGTGTGTGTGTGTGTGTGTGTGTGTGTGTGTGTGTGTGTGTGTGTGTGTGTGTGTGTGTTTCTTAATGATCCGATAAAGGGATCCCTGTTCCTGCATTTAGATGGCACGGGATAGAGGGTTTTGACAGGCTTCGGAGTTGTAGCCGGGTTAAGTCTGCACGCATTTCAACAAACACAAGCGCAATAAAAGAGACGCCGTGCCACTTTAAAGACTAATTGCTATACTTTCGTGGAATGACCTCCTTTTTTTGTTTTTGTTTCGTTTTGCGTTCATGTTGAAACGAATACCAAACAGGGGTCATAAACCTACCTATATAGCTAAACATAAACTACCTGTGAAATGTACCTGTTCCTTAAAGCCTTCCACTAATGTTTTCCCATGTAATCTAGGTATCCTTAGGAGAGCTGCAACATCTTTCTTTCCTTTTGTTTTGTGTTTCTTGTTGAAACTGTTTCTGCAAGTTAGTGTGATGGAAAAGGTTTTAGTTTTTAAAAAGGGGGGTCTGTTCCTATCAGGCTGCTGCTGAGAAAGGTGGCGGTCCTGAACGGGAACAATTGCATCTCGTGAAATTCAGCCTTTTGTGTGACTTTTACACGACCTCTAAAATCCGCTGGCAACTTAACTTCAGACCAGAAATCCTGGGGTTTGTTCCTCTTCCTGTGTCCCCGCTCTTCCACACTCCATTACTCCTGTCAACTGTGAGGGGAGGGAGAAAAAAAATGCAGGCTCACCTCAGCTCACCTTGGTCTACAGTCTGAGCAGCCGGTAGGGATTCCTGTCTCTTAAAGGGGTGGTGGGGCAAAGAAAGAAAGAAAGAAAGAAAGAAAGAAAGAAAGAAAGAAAGAAAGAAAGAAAGAAAGAAAGAAAGAAGAAAGAAAAGAAACAGAAGGTGAGGAGAGCCCGGCGTCCACAGCTTTACAATCCGCATCGGAATTTTTTTTTTTTACCTCCGGAGACCATGTACTTCTAAAGTGCGCTGGGGCACGCTTAGGTGGGTGTGGGCGTGCTTTATTTTGTTTAAAGTCCGCAGCTGGTGGGAAAAGAATTTTAAGCTCCGCATTTGGGAGCCCTTTGCCTCGGATTTTAGGGCTTGTGTAAAAGCAGGTGGCAGGCAACAGAAAAAGTCAAGGGGCTACTACATGTTGCTTGTACACAAATTGTAAACAAGAGTGGGCAGTGAGACTAGACAGACCATTAAAACTACACAAACGGGTGCTAGCTTTCAAGTTCATCTAGGCATTACAGTATATTGCTGGAGGAGGCAAAGGATAAAGTTCCTCCAAATTATAGCAAGAAGTAACGGTTGGGGTCTTTACTTTAAAGCATGTTCCAAAATGCAACCCAGGTCTGTAAATCCCAGCCTCATGAAGAGTCTGAAAAGCCTAATTGTCTAAGAAAGATATTGGCCATCCTTGTGTTCGGATTGTGTGTATTGTTGACCGATAAACCAAACTCAGAATTGAATGTAGATCCATCCATTCAGTTTGTTTGCTTCCCAGACAATCTGCTTCTGCTTCCAGGGTTTAAAGGGCCCTCTTGGTGCAGACCTGGCAGTGTGCTGTGCTGGATTGACTCAAGTTGCAACTTGCAACACCAAGCCAGCCTGCAGTCCTGTACTTTACCCACTTTCCCAGGAGTGTATACTGTAGAAGTGCACTACAGGGCATTTCTGGTTTTAAGCAAGGACAAAAGATGCTCTTGAGACATCAGTGTCTTCCCATTTTTATAACATGTCATTTCTAGGCAATCACTGTACTTCTAACAGGGGACTTCTAACACTGATCCATGGAATCCTAAGCCTGCCATGGAATCACCCTTGGCTGGCTGCAGGGGTGGGTGAGATACACTTCCCAACTGGAGGTGTTGAAATTGCACTTACTTTGTTTAAACAGAGGTAACAGAATGAAGACTTTCAAGTGCAAGTCTTCTTTTCACTGCATGCTGTGTTCTACTGCGCCACTGAGGCCTAGAAGGCGTACATAGGATTGTAATATGGGGAGAGGATTTGGATCTCTAGCAGAACCCATGGTTTGCATGCAGAAACTCAGAAGTTCATCCTTGATATCTCCTAATAAGGCTGGGAGAACTGTCAGCCAGTGGCAGTGAGACTAAGCTAGATGGATCACTTAATATTTTGGATATTGTCCTGTGTTGCTGCAGGATTAGATGATGTATTTTTAATAATAGTGCATTTTTCCTAGATGTATATTTGCTCGTAATGATATTTATGTTGAAAACAAGTTTTTGTACTTATACGTCATCTGAAAAACTGGTTCTGTGCCAGCTGGCTAGATGTTTGGGATAGGGGGAACAAATGTATCAAACCAATATTGGTCATTACTTTTGTTTTTAGAGAAATAATTGACAACTCGAGGAGATCACTGGATGTATTACGGAAAGAACACTCTGCGTTGAAGCCAACACTTGCTATAGTGCAGGTAATATATATATATATATATCCTGCCAAGTATTATGATTTCAAAAGTGAGTTGCTTGAAATAATGAATCTGTGATTTATCTGTGGAAAGAGAGAAAGCTATAGCTAATAATGAAGAGTGTGGATCCTGTCAAGGAATATAGGTGCCAAATAAAATTGCAATCCATAATTAGACAGAGGCAACCAGGTTTCAGTGGGACCTGTCTTGCATTTCATGATACTAACCTGGAACTTCCTTTTCCCTTAAAAAAAACCCAAACCAAACCCTGCCACGTTCTTTGCTCCTTCTCCAGCCTTTCCTGTTGCAGTCCCCTAAAAGTCTATAGGGCTCAGTTTGACATGCTGAGAGGAAAATGGGAGAAGGTATTAATAAGTGGATTAGCTTTTGTTAGAGCTCCACTGGGTCTAAGCCACTGTCAGAAGCAGATCCACTCCCAAGCCAGAAATGGATCCAATACCACCTCTCTGGAAATACTAGTCACTTCCCCTCCTTTCTGATGTTGGGTCTTTGCCTTCCCTCCAGGAAGCTACACAGAGGTATAACAAAAGGGGAGAATGCCATGTAGTCCATGTATATGCTCTATACATGGACTACATGCATAGAGCATATACATGGGCAGGTGATACCTCAACTGGATTACTAAAAGATCACAAACAGACGCTGGCTTTTGGCCCATGCAGGCATTCATCAGGCTAGGCACCGTTTATCTGTGGATGATGCAAAATAAATAAATAAAATAAAACCAACAATACAAGCATTCCAAAGATCATGGCTAGATATCTGTGCCAGTTCCCAAATGAAGGATGCAAAGACAAGCCATGAGTACAGTTTTTAACATCTGGCAATGTTGATTGATTTGCCCCAAACTAGCCAGCAAACCTCTTGTCAGACGTTGGGTGGGTGGGAATTTGAACCAGAGCTTGAGAAAGTAATTTTTTGGACTTCGGTGCCTTAGGGGTCCCCTAGTTAGTCTCCCTCTGTCTCTGTCTTCTTCACCACCTTGGTTCTTACTGCTTGCACAGGACTCCTTTTTTGTGTGTATTTTAGGCCATCCACCCATGTGTTCACTTGCAGTCAAGATTGCTGGAGTCCTGGGAACATCCCAAATAACATTTTATTACATAATAATCACATAATCACAATCACACAATCTTTTATAGTTTCTTTTAAAGCCTTCGTGGTTTCCTGTGGAATGCCTTGGAAAATCATGCCAGCATGCTTCCATTTTTTTTTCTTGTTGATGCTTGCCATGTGTGTGTACAACCACAGAGAAGGTGGGTGCACCAGAGTTTTGGTGGTGTTTTCACAGCTGGGAATAGATCCTGTGAAGTCAAGCCGTTCATTGCCACAGATCTGCCCACTGGTGTTTTCATGACACAAACTGACATCTGTTTCACTGATGTATTAATGTTAGGAAGCAGCAAAAGTGCCCTTTCAGTTCAATATACTGGTCCAGATTTATGGGCTAAGATGCATTTGTTCATCAGAAACATGCACATAATCAAGCTCAGAGGTAACATATGAGCCTGAGCACATTGTAGCCTGTTTATATATATACAGTATGTATGTATGAGTACCCAATCTGACAGGCTACAAGGGAAAACTTAGAAACTTTGTATGTAGGATATTCATCTCACTCCCGTAAGTAGCAACATTTATTCCTGTTGTTCAGAAAAACAACTTTTCAGAAATTTCTCACAAATACCTGTCTCTAGAGGAATGATGTCCACAATAACACATTCACCTCCCCACCTCCCCTAATACCTTTATTCTTAGTATCTATATATGCTGTAGGCGTAAATGCTTTGCTCAGCACACCAATAAAACACAGATACAAAGTAAAAGTAAACTGATAGCTCTTGTTAGATTTATCAGGGGACATGGTGGAAAGTTCAGTAAATCATTATACCCATTACAAATATCTATGTGTGCTTGCCTTTTTTTATTTGGTTATGCAGTACATTGCTTATATTCACATTTACTATAAGACTGTTTGCCTCCGTGTCCTGCTAATATAGGGGAAATTACCCTAGATGTCATTTGATTTTATGCTGTCATTTAAAAATGTTTATTGTTTATTAGCAGATGTTCTATTTTATTGTGAACTCCCCAGAACTGTGCCTTGCATTAAGTGTAAACTAAACTACAGCAATGAAATAAGGCCTTTGCTTAGACTGCTAATGGGTTTTTCTCTTTCCCTCCTCATATCTCTTCAAGATTGGTGATGATGCTGTGGGGCAAGATGTTATCAGAACCATTGCTGGAAAGGTGAGAGTATGAGAAAATAGAAATATTTCTGCTCAAGTTTTATTCAACTAAAGTATGATTGAGTTTGTGGGAAATCATTCTACTTTTTTCTCGTTATAGATTGACTTGGATATTGTTCAGGTTTGTCTCCCTCCCAACTCCACTGAAACTGAGGTAATCACTGATGTGAATTGACTTCTTCACATTCTTTCTAATGTTTGATTTATGCCACCTTTATCTGTGGTGATTTTTTTCAACATTGCTCCATCGTACATGAATGCCAACAGGCTGGTAGTGTGACCAGAAGCACAGAACACCCAATACCTTTAGTGAAGATCTTAGGCATTTGTTTAGTCAGAAATAAGTCCAGGGAAGTCAACAATTCTTCAAAGTAGGGATGAACAATCTCAAAAGGGGCAAGGGACATATTTCAGATTTTTCTGGTTGCCCAAGAGTTGCACTTCAAAGAGGGCCTAAAGGGGATTAGGCCAATGTGCCTAATATGATTTATTTTAAAATTCTTTTTAATGCGGCCGTTATTTACAACAAAGATTGCTATAGTGAGTTTCTGTAACTTAAAACTATGTTTAACTTTTAAAAAGTGGTTTTATTCGGCAGGGGTTTCCCTGTGAAATAGCCCCTATTACCTTCAATTGTCCAAAGATTATTGACATAATTTCATGATAAATACTCTTTACTAGTTACCTGTTCATTAAATCTGTCTGTTTCTGCAGCTTTTGAACTTCCTGAAGCATAAGTTCATTTACTTGAATATATTCATTTTTATGCCCATTTTCATCTGAGAACTGTGTGAGATCTCAAAAGAAAGGCAAAATCTGGAGGACATGTTCCTGTTCATTACTTTTTGAAATGCCAATTATATGGAGATATATTAAAATGCTAAGAAAAACCAGAACCCTTCCCCTATATCTAGCAGCGAGAGTCCTAACGCCCACCTACCTGTTCCACCTGGCTTCGTATTAGTGTGATATCTTTACATGTAGTGTTGTCTCACAATTGTACTTTGGGAATGTTGCATTTGATATGAATAGACTTGTTATGAACTTAGACTGTATTCATGCAAACATGCCTATAGGTTGACTTTCATAGGTGCATTTTACACCTATGAAGGTCAACCTATGGGTGTGTTTGCACTTGTATTGTCGAATTGTAAAGGCAGCTTACACTGGATAAGACTTAATATGTTATTAGTAGTGCTGTTTATTGAAAATTAAACATTTCCATTCCCCTCTGATGGTTCTGAAGCTACCTTGGGGATCCCTTTGCCATGGGGAAGCCCTCAAGGGTGACAGGATGGGAAAGTCTAGGTTTCCCAAATGACTGGTGCCAATAAAATCATCCCTGCAGTGGTGACCTTGCACCAGCAAAAATTAAAAACACCTCTACATTCCATAGCCCAGAACTGTTTCCCTACATGAAAAGAGATCCCCCCCTCTGTGTGTGTGTGGGGAGGGGGCTCGGATTTGCTGGTGGAGGAAGTTGACACATTTTTATTTAAGAAACTGAAGAGTACAACTGATGACATCATCAACTTTACATTATGTAAAGTTGCGCAGCAAGATTTCCATGAATGCAGCTAATCTGATGGGCAAACATCCCATACTGTATATGATAGTATTCCAGGACTGAAGGATGAATCTTCTAAAAGCCTGACTTGCTGACCTTAAATTACCTTCTAGATCACAGAGGAAATCATAAAGGTCAATGAGAACCCTAAAATCCATGGCCTTCTTCTACGCCTCTCTAAACAGTCTTACACAAGCAACATCCTGAATGCTGTGAAACCAGAGAAAGATGTGGCAGGGTAAGTCAAGCAGGGTAAAGCACATTTAGGCTGGCTAACTGTTCTGCCTGCCAAAAATCTGTGGGAAGATGCAAGTTTTACAGTTACAGTCACACACACCCCGCCATTTCGCGGTTCAGGTCCTGCGGTCCCACTATATTGTGGGATCACAGTACCTGCACCGAGCGGGGCGGGCAGCGGCGATCGCATCGCTCCACGCCCCCCACGCCCCCTCTGAGAAGCCTCGGAGCCACGCAAGGGGGCAGCAAGGGGTGATCGGGTCGCTCAGCGCCACCCCCGAGCCCCTCCAAGAAGCCTCGGAGCCACGCAGGGGGGCCAGGGGGCGATCAGGTCACTCCACACGATCCCCCTGGGCCCCTCCAAGAAGCCTCGGGGGTGCGTGAGAGGGTGGCGGGGGGCGATCAGGTCGCTCTGCCCTGCCCCCGGGCCCCTCCGAGAAGCCTCGGAGCCACACAGGGGGGCAGGGGGGTGATCGGGTCGCTCCACCCCGCCCCCGGGCCCCTCCGAGAAGCCTCGAAGCTGTGCAGAGGGGCGGCGGGGGGAGGGGCCGCAATCTCCATTGAAATGCATTGAGTCAATGGATTTCAATGGAGAAATTTTCCCCATTGGAAAGCATTGAGCCAATGTTTTCCAATGGGGAAAATTTTCTCCATTGAAATGCATTGTCAATGCATTTCAATAGAGACGGCCCCGGAAAAGAAATCTCGGGTGGTGCGGGTGGGCGGGCGGCGCGAGGTTGGATCCCCCTGC
The DNA here is from genome assembly GCA_023846285.1 of Phrynocephalus versicolor. Lineage (NCBI taxonomy): Eukaryota > Metazoa > Chordata > Lepidosauria > Squamata > Agamidae > Phrynocephalus > Phrynocephalus versicolor. The sequence goes on along the minus strand of JAHTLZ010000265.1, from coordinate 769,210 downwards.
CGCTGCCAGCGCGCGCTGCCCCAAGACTTCTCGGACAGGCACCCGATCGCCCCACCGCCCCAGCCCCCCCACCCGCTTCTGCATATCACAGATTTTCATGGATCACGGGTGGGGTGGGTCCCTAACCCCTGCAATCGGCGGGGGGGGGGTACTGGACTACAACCAAAAGCATCATAAGTAACAGGGAGAAATTGGAGTTACTTCGTCAGCTTTGGGGAAAAACAGAACAAGTATCGGATCCTTGATGCAGTTTTAAGACACAGTGGAAGTAGATTGGCACATCAATAGGTAGCATCCAGAGGTAGCAGCAGGGGTTTCCTGTTAGCTGCTAGTGCATTTCCTGTTAGCTGTAGCCAGCATGACCAATTGTGAGGGATGAGTGGAACAGAAATCCAACAACTCCTTTTATGATTCTTGCTTTTAAAAATCCTTGATTATTCTGTTGCTATATTCTTGCATGAGCATTTTGGTCTCTCTTCTCCTCATTTTCACATTTTCATTTTTATTGTAGGGTAACAGATTTTAATCTGGCAAGGGTAGTGCGTGGAGACATGAATGAATGTATGGTGCCCCCTCTTGCTGGCGCTGTGATCAAGACTCTGGAAAAACTAGGTACAGTAGAACCTGTGACTTGCTTACCTCCTATCACTGGCTAATAGCCTGTCACTTAAAGGTGGATCAGAACGGAAGTCATAGAAATGTTCCTCCACTCTGGGAAGGTTCCCCTTGCAAGACCTATTGTGTGACCAGTCTTGCAACCAGTGCAACAGCAGGCACATAATAAGAAGCCTGTGGGAGCTGAGGAAAGGCTTAGATGGCTGCTCTTCCACTCCTTGTTTTGGCCAGAGGATACCGACAACTGTGCTTAGTATGCTTATATCCTAACTCACCCATGGGCTCCCTGGGTTGCTTAATAACAAAAAAAGTTACCTCTGCCTTACAAATCTTCCTCTGTAAAACAGTGGCCCACCATCTATAGTTGCTAAGAAGAATATAATGTGAAAACACTTTTGCCTGGCCCTAGCTTTTGCAACCAGGAAGTTGGCAAGACTAAACTATTCTTTCTTTTTAAATGGCTAAGAGCAGAGCAGTGTGGTTTCTGTAACTATTCAGAAGTTCAGAAAAGCTGCACCAAGGGTCACGGCCAGATATTTATGCTTCCTAAGTAGGTTACAGTGTTGAGTAATTGGATGCACATCTTTAGGCACCATCAGGAGTGATGAGTGGAGGATTAGCCGTGATCAGCTGTTCTGCCTGTTTGCCTCTTCCTCCCCCTTCTGCTTTTTAATATTATTTATTAGTAGCATTATTTGCTTGTTTTATTTCTGTATCACCTTTCTCCCACTAAGGCAGGCATGTCCAAAGTCTGGCCCAGGGGCCAGATGTGGCCCGATTTAAAATTTTGAGTGGCCCTCAGACTCTTCTCCCTGCTGCCTCAGCCTGTCACTCATCCCCACCCGCTGGCCCTTCCCTGTGCTGGCTAGAGACATCAGCCTGCAGTTTTATGGTTTGCCTGTCCTCCCTGCCTCTGTCCATCCCCTCAGCCACCCGCCCTGCCTACCCGCTCCTGGCTCCGTGGCTGCAGCGTCTTCCCCCACCTCCTTGTGAGGAAGGGCAGCATATGTGAGCAGTGGTGCATCTTGGGTGTGCATGGGCCAATTCCTGGGCCGTGAAACGGCCGCTAGGCCCTTCGGCACATTGAAACTGGAGCATTTGCAGCTGTTGCAGATGCGCACGGACCACGCCCTTTCTCCTCCCTTCAAGCTGAATGGTCGTCCCCACACACATTTTCACCTCACCAAATCTGTCCCTCCTTGCAAAAAGTTTGGACACCCCTGCACTAAAGGAATTCAAGGTGTCTCATAACGTTAAAAGGAATAGAATTAAAAAAATAATAAGTTAAAGATTAAAAAACAATTAAACCCCATGCTAATTAAAATACAACTGAATTAAAAGCACATAAACATTAAAAGTATCTTGACTCATTCACGAACTCTGTATCTTCCAGGCCTCTTGAAATCAGCACACCCTCCCTTCCACAGTGTTGACCAAATCCAATAGGGCTAGTGAATATAAGGTGCAAACCTCAGTGAATTCAGTGGGACTTTATTCTGAGTAAATATGCACAGGCTGAGTAAATATGTACAGGACTGCTTTGTTCATTTCTCCTCTACTTCAGATTTATTTATATGAACCAGATGAAAGAATTCTTGTATGTACCGGTATGTGGCATGTTTAAAAAAGATATCCATGTTAGCCTGTGCTAGCATATCCGGCAAAACCAAAATAAAGGAGCCAAACACATGGTGGCACCTAAAAGACTAACTCAGCTAGATTTTAACGTGAGCTTTTGTGGCCATGCACACTTCTTCAGAGCATGTGCCAGTTACAAAAGTAGCATGACACAGAGGCCTTTGAAAGCACTTACACCAAGTCTCTGACTGTGGGATTGATCTTTGCTATACTGTGTTAAAAGCTGCCTAGATGCCCTAAGGACATCCAATCTCGCCTGATTTCGAAAGCTAAGCAGGGTCGGCCCTTGTTAGTATTTGGATGGGAGACCACCATGGAATACCAGGTGCTGTAGGCACCTGGAGTAGGAAATGGCAAGCCACTCCAGTATTCCTGCCAAGAAAACTCCATGGACATGGAGTCACAAAGAGTCGGTCACGACCATAACGACTTAACACACACACATACTGTGTTAAATTCTTATTAATAATGCAGGCACCACAGGCACTAAATTCCTCAGTTTCTTCACCCTATAAGATTTCAGTATTTTTGTTGAAGAAAATATGTCTTAGGCTGCAGTCCAACACCAGTTTACTTGGGAAATTCAATAGGAATTTCTTCTGAGTGGCAGCATATAGGATTATACTATTACAGTAAGGTATTGAAGTCAGAAAATGCAGATGTCGTGGAATCCTTGTGGAGCTGGATTTAATTATAACTGGATAAATTAGCAACATGTGCAAGTAAGAATATGCATTTAGCAAGCTTCCACTAATGTTTCTGCTGCTCACACCAAGACTCCTCTTCCTTGTATAAATACACAAAAGCATCTTTCTATTAATCTATAATAGTTGACCAAACGTCTACTGTCCTGCTTATGATGACCTAGGTAATCAGAAACAGCCGTGGATGAGATCGCTGGACTGTTTTGATTTTTTTTAAAAAATTGCAACATTTTTCATGTGAGAGATTGTGGTAGGGTTGGGTGGAAAAGGAAACCCACTCTTCTGTATCAATATCCATGAATGTGTTGTATTTCCTCTATGCAGTTTGTTAGCAAAGTAGCTAATCAAGGTAATTGCTACTTTGTCACACAGCGCATAATGTTCTTGATGGGAAAAAGGTGTTACTGTTGGGACTTCAAGGGCCCTTGGAAGTGTCATTGCAGTGCCTTCTTCAAAGAAAAGGGGCCATGACAACCAGCTGCTGGTGGAAAGCAAAGCATCTTCAGACTATGGTGAGTAATGACCAAATGTTTAATGAATTTCCTTTTACATTTGCTGCTTCGCTGGATCCTGTGTTCATTCAACATCCTTTGTATATTCCTGTTTGCATGCTCAGGGAATTTCTCTCAGTGCTTCTTTTAGCCCCAGGATTCTTGTGATGGAGGTGTGTGTGGGGGTGACACTTCTCAAAATTTTGGGATGATACACCCCCTCTGGAGTCCATAAGTAGTCCTTGTTCCGTGCCTTATTTCTGTATATAGCCTGGTCACAAACAAACTTCAGATACATCCTTGAAGCTGCTTCTCCTAGCTCTTTTCTTGTCCTCTGCTTCCTTCATGCTACGTTCAAGGTAACGTCTGAACACAAGGATATCTGAATGGATTTTTCCTTTATCTCTGCTTCTGTAATTATTATTATCAAAGAAGTTTCAATATCAAGGTCTAGGGGAAATCCTATCTCCAAGTAACAATGGACTCTTTGATTTCAGGTAATGTGACTTATTCAGGGTGGGAGGGCGTGGCAAGATTAGGGTGGCAGACCTCCTGCAGCTGGCCTCCCTTTTTGCAGATGAAAAGGCAAGAGATTGTCAGAAGGTGCGTGTTTAACAGGGTTTTAGATAAGCATATTTTCCCCCTGACCTGTTGGTGGAATTCCCCCAGCACGAGGACCAATTTAAAGGTGTCAGAACCACTGGCCTTAACTCCAGGTGTCTAGAGTATATCATTTGATTTGGTAGGCTCTCAACATGTTGACATAACATTAGCTAATTGATTCAGTGGGCCAGGCCAAGTTGAGATGAGCAATTGGATTTAGGCCCTTGCTATCAAACATTCCCAAGCATGTCACACATTGTAGAATTTGGGGGCCTGGCAAGTTCAAATTAGGCTGCTACCATTTGTAGCTTTATGTTATCAAGCTGATTTTCCAAGTGTGTTGATTTTAATTATTTTCATTCTGCTAACTCGAGTGCTTGTGCAACTTGAAATACACTTTAAGTTCTTTAGAGGCCTTGAATGTCCTTTTAGAAAGGCGGAACAATTCACAAAGCAGAAGTGTTCTGCTTATATACTGCCCCGTAATGCTTAAAGGAGACTCTGGGCAGTCTACAGTTTATTTATGCAGGCTCTGCATTGCAGAACTTCAGTGACTGTATGGTTAAATGAACATTGCCTGGGGGTTAAGCAAACAAGGATGAGCTTTGTTGGAGTAAGAGACACACAGAACTCATTTCATACCTGTTCCATGTGCAGGGTGAGAGAGAAGACCAGAGAAATAGTGTATTCATTCAGTCATTTAAACACATATAGACCATCCTATTTCATAAGATCTCATGTGGGCTACAAAACTGTGTAAAACAGTGTAAAAATAAAATATTTAAAACAATTTAAAATCAAACAACACAACATTAAAACACTCGAGACTGCGTTGGGCACAATCCTCAATCGCCAATGTTCTAATCAATAACTGCATCCTGACTTGGCAGCAAAATGATGCCGTTGTTAAATGGGGAGGACATTCCACAGTTGGGATTTGGGGCATCCATTTGGAGGCAGTGGCTGGCGGAGGCAAGGCTTTGAACCACACCTGTTCAGCCAGTAAATGAACCAGCATGAACGACTGGCTTGTGCCCATCTCTATTGGGGCGCTGTGGCAGAAAAGCTCTCCCCTTGCCTCCATACAGTGTTAGAGGCAAGGTGTTTCCAGGGTGTGAGGAATAAATGACATAGCATGCAGTGGAATTGTACTAGCATTTCAGCCTTCTCACGAAAATTCACAGGTGGTTTGCTAGTGCCAGTAATAACACGAAGAGCAGGATTAGCTCCAGTTCCACCCACCACCCTTGACTTCCTTGGCAGATTCCTCTGGAAAACCACCTGTCACTTCAGTTTACCACTGTGTTCCTGGATAATGAATGCTACATTCAGCAGAATGGCAAGAGTTCAAATGGGGGGTGAGATCCGGAATCTCCTGTGGCCCAAGAATGTGTGGAGTCCTTATATCAAGCTTTTATCATGAAGCCAAGCCCAAATGCATGGGAAAGGCCAGGGGGCAGAGCCAAAGTCTATATTACCACTGATGGAGCCAAGGCAGAGGTGGTTAAAATTTTGCACAGAGTTTGCAAAGTTCTTCATTGAAGAACTTCAGGCTACAGCCAGCATTTCCCCACACCAAATCTATTTACAGGATAAGGATAGCTGTTTTACAGTATTCAGGCAGCATTACAACAGCAGCAGCACCACGTGAGAATGAAGTCTCAGCTATAATAGTCTCACAGGTCTTACACTTACATCATTGCTGCAAAGTTACATCTGCAGGTGCTTTAAAGTGTTTTATCCCTGTCCACTCCTGTCCACACCAGGTTTTCATTCCTCATGATTACCAATGACCTAGTTCTGCTTCAGTAAGTACATTATATTCCCTGGTATATGTCAAATCAGTAGACCATCCTGGAGTTGGACCCGAGGAGTGACCTAAGAATACTGAACATTGGCAGTGGCTATGATACAGGCTGGCAGGAGGTTTAGTAATTCTTGCTTTGTTTGTATGTATGTATGTATGTATGTATGTATGTATGTATGTATGTATGTATGTATGTATGTATGTATGTATGTATGTATGTATGTAT
>JAHTLZ010000265.1:744114-763116 GCA_023846285.1 Phrynocephalus versicolor | reverse complement strand
TATGTATGTATGTATGTATGTATGTATGTATGTATGTATGTATGTATATGCCTCATGTTTCTCCCCCAAAAGTAGTGTTACATCATCAAAGGACAATATTTAAAGCTAAAAACTAAATAAGCACATACCAAAAAGGCTCAAACAAATATGTCTGTGAAGATTCTCAGTCATCCACGTAAGTTTATCTGGAAGTTGAGTCATGGCTAGTGGACTTCTTTTTTGAGACTTTTTTGAGACTTTCTCAAAAAAGAAGTCCAGTAGCCATGACTCAACTTCCAGAGATCAAACAAATACCATTCTGAGAAATGGCAAAAAACTCTACATTGTTTATTTATTTATTTATTTATTTATTTATTTATTGCTTGCACTTACATCCTGCCTAGATGGCCATACTTTTGTATGTTGAAGCTGAAATTTTCCTGCTGTTTCGTTGAGATTCCCAGAAGGTGGCAGCCAAAGCAAAAAGTTATACAGTACATGGAAGTTAATAGTTCACATTCCCAATTCGCAGTTCAAAATGCAAAGTATGTTTTCCCTGACCTGAACAGCTGTGCCGCTAAGACATTTCTCCTTTGGCAAGATACTGTTTTCATAGCTGCTAACGTTACTGTAACATTTTGTGTGCCTTAAGTAATGGGCAGGCGTCTGAAAAAGCAGAACGCGATCCCCAAAGGCAGAATAGCCACTCTGAAACATAAGTTCTTGAGTTCATCTTATCTTATGTTCTGTTATTTGTTCTTCAGTTTAGTGACTTTTTTTTTTGCTAACACTGTATTTTAAAAGAGCACGGTTTGTGCTGTATAAAACAAGAACAGATAACTTCTGGCCCCACAGCAGTTCTCAGGCCACAGTTCCTTGGGTTTTTCAGCTATTGTTCGACTACACTTCCCATCAGCGTTAGTCACCATATTCAAAAGTGAGAGATGATAGGAGTTCCCATTTGGTAACACTGTGAGGCAGAGAAATCTGCACTAATTCAAACAAACTTTTGGAGGTAATAAATTAGGATAACTTCCATTCTTATAGGAACAACAATTTTGGTGTTCTCCCCACCCGCACCCTTATGCTCCTGGTTTTAAAACAGAAATTCTCTAGACCACAAGTGCAAAAGCACAGGGTTTCTTGCTTGCTGCAATAGGGCAGCTTTTTCAGCATAGTTCACCATCACTCCTAAGAAAGGCCCGCAGGAGGTCCAAAATATAGCGAACAAGTGTCTGAGTAAGCCATAGTAGTGTTTGATGCATATTGAAGAACAAGGAGAATAACTCTCAAGTTTGGGCTATTCTATTATTGTATTATGAATTTCTGGAATCTTGGCATTAGACACAGAAGGACACAAACAATAACACAAACATACATTTCCAGATTGTCTTTCAACCTACCTGAGTCCAGGGCTGTTTAGAAGAGTTCTAATGCTATCTGGGGTATACACTTAAAAGTACAAATCATGCTCCCAGTCTCTTAACCATGGTCCAGAAGAGTATGTTTGGATCAGTCTCAATCTGAGACTGACAATGCTGCTTTGATGAGCAGCAAAATGTTTCAGTCTCTCAAGAAAAGAAGTCCAGTTGCCATGACTGAACTTCCAGATAACCTCACCTGGATGACTGAGAATTTTCACAGACATCACAGTCTCAATCCAATAAAAACAAATAAAAATCTTCAAAAATTCCACACTCAGATCCCTCACACACAGTGTAGTTTGACCTTGTGTCTCATATGCAGCCATTTATCATTTTATTTTATACCCTCTCACTTCCTTTGATTTTTGTCAGAGTGGTCATGAAGTCATACTAAAACTTGGAGCCAGCTGGATTTTAGTTTAGATCATTTGTTTTGGCACAGCTATATTAAATCCTGCATAGTTGTTAAACAGCTAAGGAAAGTGCCAATGTTTAGAGCTCTTAGATAATATATATAAGATGGTGAAATGCAAAAAGAAACAGTTCACTTAGTACGAATCCATCATAAATGTGACTATGGATTAAGAAGGTGGAAATGTAACAGTAATGGTTTTAGATAAAGTATGTGTCTGTGTTATCTGTTCCACAAAATATATGGAGAACATTATGCAGACAGTGGTCTGCTTGGAGAATATTTAGTTTCCAGACACCCCAGTGATAAAACTTCAAGAAGTACAGTATTTCAGTTTGGGCCCCCTGCATCAAAAACCAATGCATTTGGCACAACTGGAGTGGTAAACATGGATGGGAATGGACTGGATGCCTGATGTAAAATCATTCTTTAGTAATATTAGATAAAACCTGTTGGTTAAACAAAATACTGTTGTGCATAGAGTTATGAAAACCATATGTAAGATAACTAACACACATTTTCTCATCCTCTGGTTGCTTGTCAGCTAAACTTTAACACATTCCAGAATATATTCATTTTTAAAACTGAATATTGGAGCCCATATGGTGTGTGTGTGTGTGTGTCAGTGTGTGTCAGTGTGTGTGTCTGAGAGAGAGAGAGAGACAGAGAGACAGAGAAATGTTGAGGCCATAGTCATCAAACCCATACATTCATTGTATGCAGAAGATCTCAGTTTTATTTGTGGAAATCCTTAACTAAAAAAGAGGACAATGAATCCTTGATATATTTGTTTAGGACAGCTGCTTGTTACTCACTGTGGCATTAAAGGTTGCATCCTGCACAACCAGAGGAGAGTAAGCTAGCCCTTCTACCTCTGAGGAGATACTTTTAGAGCCCTCCTCTCCTTCCCCCAAATAATTTTAAAACTATTTGAACAGAGGGGGAAGAACAGGCATTTAAGCCTATTCTGGAATATCTCACTATTCAAATCATCCAGTAAATACAGTGGTACCTCGACTTATGATTGCTTTGATAAATGAAAAATTCAACTTCCAAAGGCTCTCCGCAGCTCCGCAAGACAGCTGACTTTGATAGGTTGGACCTGTCAAAATCAGCTCTCCGGCGGTGCTGTGGAGAGCTGCATTCACAGAGATTGAAGCAACCAAGAAGGAGGATGTGGCGATAGGCAGTGAATGCTGCTCTCCACAGCTCCACAAGACAGCTGACTTTGACAGATTGGACCTTTCCAGCGGGGCTGCCAGAGAGCAGTGTTCACTGCCAATCGCCACTTACTCCTCCTCCTCCTTAGTTGCTTCGATCTCTGCAAAAGAGATGGAAGCAACTAAGAAGGAGGAGGTGGCGGCGGCAATCTCACTCAATCAAGGGCAGCCGAAGCCTGCTCTCTGCAACTGTGCCAGACAGCTGACTTTTACAGGTCTAACCTGTCAAAATCAGCTCTCTGGCACGCTGCAGAGAGCAGCCTTTGGCTGCCTTTGTTTGAGGGAGATGCATTGGTTCCTGCTCTGCCCACAAACTGGTGGGTAGAGCAGGAACCAATGAATCTTTGCCCAGCCCGGGAAGTTTAGAAGGGAAGTGCACCTCCCTTCCAATCTGCCCAAGCTGGCAGAAGATCAATCGGTCCCTGCTCAGCCCAACAAATTGGTGGGCAGAGCAGGAACTAATGCATCTTCGGCCAGCCTGGGCGCCTTGCAAGGCAGGCCCTTACCTCTGGGTAAGGGCTTGCTTTCGCTTACCTCCAGGCTGGCCGAAGATCGATCGAGCCATCTCAGAGGTAGTGAAGGTAGGCACTTTCCTGGAGGTAAACACTTCCCTTGCAAGGTACCCAGGCTGGCCAAAGATCAATGAGCGATCTCCCTCAATCAAGGGCAGCCAAAGGCTGCTCTCCGCAGCCCCACCAGACAGCTGACTTTGACAGGTCAGACCTGTCAGAATCAGCTCTCTGGTGGAGTTGCAGCAAGCAGCCTTTGGCTGCCCTTGATTGAGGGAGGTTGGGAAAGCTGTCTGATAGAAATGCATGGAAAACCAGTTAATCTGTTCCTTTATTTTATTTTATTTTATTTTTGCCTTTTCTCCCAACCTCCGGAATGGAGTAATTGGTTTTCAGTGCATTCCTATGGGAAACTGCTGTTAACTTATGAATAGTTCAACTTCTGAAGATGCATTTGGAACTGATTAATGTCACAAATTGAGATACCGCTGTATCAGTAAAGCAGCTTGTAGCTCTCTCAGCCCAACTTCTCCAGTCTGAATCCATGGCAAGGCTCCACCATGGCTTCCTTTGAGATATTGTCATTTCTGTCTCTGTCAAATTATTTCTTCCTTCCCCTTTTCTATCACTATCTCTGTCTCTGTCTCTGTCTTTTTCTCTCTCTAATTTGTCATCTCTCACAGTCATCCTCACTCCATACATCCACGGGTATTGCATATACAGTATATTCATAACGTATGCAATTATTTTCATTCTACCTATCAACTGCTTGGTTCTACTTAAGCCTCTATTCCTCGTTAACTTTAACATTCCTGGGGTGAACTATGGACCACACTTTGAGCACTTTCCCCAATTTTAGATTCCTGGGATGAGCTTTGCTAGCATTGCTACCCGTTGGGAGCTAAACAGGATCTAAAGTAACACAAAAATCAATCATTTTACAATTCCCCAAAACAGAAATAAACTGCCTGAAGTTCCACTAAGGGCGATTTGTGCACTTTGTTCAGTATTACATTCTGGTCACTGTCGTGTGCTTGTTAACCTGGCATGCTGCATCCAAAAACACTGCCTACCTATCCAAGGTAGATTTATTCTAATTATTGATTTTGAGAATTGCTATTCAGACAGTTTTGCTCTCCTTCATTAATGTATGGTGGTTGTGGTAGTGATTATAATGATAATAGCAATGACTTCAATCCAGATATTCTTACAGGAAACATCAGACCTAGCACTTACTTATGTTTATGTCTCCCCATATACATGTGGCAATTGGAGTGGTCTGGAGTGGGCTAAATAGAATTGCTGGGGGGGGGGTCTGGCATGCCATTTAGTGCAATCCTCACCTTCAAATGGCATACGGACCACAAGTGTTGCAGGTCCATCTCCTAGAGTTCATTTACAATATCCCATTGTGTTCCAGAAGGCTATGGCTTAAGAGCTGTAGTAGATGGATTTCCAGTAGCTTTTGGAGGGATGTAGGAGGTTTTAAGGAGGCGGGGAGAATTAGTAAAACCTAGGTACCTGCCTTGTGTAAGTAGAAGTGCTTTCTTGCAGTGCAAAACTCAACACAGGATACAATCCAGAACTACTTCTGTGGCTCTTGCTACTGTTACTGTTAGTGACCTGGCCTTGGGACAAGTGGTCTTTTTCTCTTTGTAATAAAATCGAAGTGATATTTTGCAAGCATAGTTCAAATAGGTATTCACTGTGCAATGAATTTGAAGTTATGTTTCATCTGGAACAAAATCCTAGAAAAGTTTAACTGTAAAGTACTTTACAGTGGACCCTCGTATAACAGACGGTTTGTATAATATAAAATTTGTGCAACATAAAAAATTCTGGAGATAGGGGAAATTTGCTTAACAGAATCGCCTATGGGGCAAATCTGTACAACATAAAAATGGGATCACTCTGTTTTCAATGCATTCCTATGGGAAATTTGTATAAAGGAAAATTTGCTTAACATAATTTCATTTGGAACAAATTAATTCCTTTATACAAGGCACCCCTGTATCTGTATTTGAATACACTTTTCTCCTGCTGGTGCCCATAGCTTTACTCATTTTTAATGTTTTCAACATCCCATATATCTATATCTATAACTATATCTATCTATCTATCTATCGATCGATCGATCGATAGATAAATAGATAGATAGATAGATAGATAGATAAAATTTATACCTACATCAGTCTTTGCAAATATGCCCTTTTTGCACTATTTTAACTTTAAATTTCATATTGGGGTTTTATACTGTCATTTTAAGAAATTGACTCCAACTGTAGAGGAAAGTAATATTTCTGCAGCTGTCTTGGTAAGCAGGCTTTCCAGTTAAGTGAACTATGCAGTTACACTGTGTCATTCTCATATTTGGCTTATAATGCCTGTATTGTTATTTTAGCATTTAGCCTTTTATCTTGGGAGTGGACATTTCTCCTAAGGCTGTCTCAATATAAATGTCATTGGAGTTAGCTTATGTGCTATTCCACGCAAAAGTGTAAACATATTTATTGGTATTAATCTCACCCACATTTGGTAGGAGAAAATACTTGTGAGAACAGCCTGTACTCTTGATAATGAGGTTATTCAGAAGACATTGTTCCAGAGGACAGTGTATCCCTTTTTGCACACATTTCTCATTAATGGATTTTAAAGCATTTTACAATATGTAACTAGTTATCCTTTGGGGGCATGTTAGCACTTCCCTGTTATCTCCCATCGCATTAGCTTACAGTTACCAAGGGCATCTGTTCTGCATCAGGTTCACCCTCTATTCAATATCATATGATGCATTTGTGAGGAGATGAACGTGATTATTTAATTGAACATTCCACCATTCACATTTTTGTTTACATCTTGTAAGTTAATCTACTGGAGATCTCTTTTGGATAACACAGTCCTATGTGTGTATCTGCAATGAAGTACAGTATGTCCAGAAAAATTAAAGTTAAAAAAAAATAAACATGAGCAGGTTGGCAAAAGAGAGATAGACAACAGAGGAGAGAAAGCTGCACTCGGCCGACTGGCAGCATAATCTTGGGGAGCCACAGTCTGAAATAATTAGTTACATGCTGGCGAGGGAAGCACAGCATTGGCTTGTTTAGTTTCACTTTGATTTGTGTGTGATTCTGTTGGGTGAGTGCTTAGGATTTTAAGCAGTTTTATCGCTGCAGATTTCAGGCAGAAACAAAAATAAATGTTAAAAAAATAGAGGAGACAAAAATGTTGTCACACCTTACAGACTATCTGATATATTTTAATGTGAGCCAATCTTTAAAAAAGGATCCAGAGGTGATCCAGGAAATTACCGACTGGTCAGTTTGACATGTGTCCCAGGTAAAGTGATGGAAACCATCCTAAGATAAAATTTATAGGCACATAGAAGAGAAGGCACTGCTGAAGGAGAGCCAACATAGCTTCTGCAAGGGCAAATCATGGAATGTTTTGAGAGTGTCAACAAGCACGTGGTGAGATCCAGTTGACATTGTTTATCTGGACTTTCAGAAGGCTTTTGACAATGTACCTCACCAACTTGCCAGTCATGGAATCAAGGGACAGGTCTTGTCCTGGATCAGGTACTGGCTAAGGGACAGGAAACAGAGGGTAGCAATAAATGGACACTACTCCAAGTGGAGGGAGGTAAAGAGTGGGGTCCCCCAAGGTTCAGTACTGGAACCCCTGTTTTTCATCCTCTTCATAAATGATCTAGAAGTACAGTAGGAGCAAATAGAGAGGTAGCCAGATTTGCTGGCAACACTAAATTATACAGGGTAATAAAAACTGAGAGAGATTGTGAGGAGCTCCAGAGGGATTTATTTATTTATTTATTTATAGGCTTATATCCCGCCCATCTTCCCTGGCGGGAACTCTGGGCGGCTAACAATGTTAAAACACATAAAATAAGTAGAAGAACCTCCGAGCGAAAAGCAACGGAGGGCAAGATGGCAGCAAATCAAATAGAGGAGGGGGGAAAGAACAGAGCAAAGGAAAAAAAAAGAAAAAAAAACTAACTGATAAGGTCACCAAAGGCCTCTTTAAAGAGGAAGGTCTTCAAGGCCCTCTTAAAGGCAGGCAGGGACTCCAGCAGGCACAGCTCACTGGGGAGATGGTTCCAAAGTGAAGGCCCCACCACAGAGAAGGCGCGGTTTCGCGTGAGCGTTTTCTGCGCCTCTCTGGGTGTGGCCACTCTCAGTGAGCGCGCCTGCGACGATCTCGTGGGTCTGGAACCGGATGCTCTCTGGGAGATACGCTCCGCCAGGTACCCTGGTCCCAAGCCGTGGAGGGCTTTGAAAATCAAAACCAGGACCTTGAACCTGATCCGGAAGACAACGGGAAGCCAATGCAGGCAGACCAGGACTGGGGTGATGTGCTCGGATCTTTTGACACTGGGGGAGTGGGCAAACCAGTGGCAAATGAGCTTCACCATTAGCAAGTGCAGAGTGATGCACGTTGGGGCAAAAAAACAAAACAAAACACAGTTATGTTTATAAACTGATGGGGTCTGAACTCTCTGCAACAAACCAGGAAAGGGACCTTAGTGTCCTGGTGGACAGCTCAATGAAGGTGTCAACCCAGTGTGCCACAGTGGTGAAAAAAGCAAACTCAATGCTAGGAATCATTAGGGAGGGTACAGAAAATAAGTCAGCAAGTGTCATTTTGCCTCTTTATAAATCTATGGTAAGGCCCCATCTGAAGTATTGTGTACCGTTCTGGTCACCATAGCTCCAGAAGGATATTATGGAAATGGAAAAAGTGCAGAGGAGGGCAACCAGAATGATTAGGGGACTAGAACACTTTCCTTACCATCTGAGGCTGCAGTGGCTGGGCCTTTTCACTCTTGAAGGACGGCACCTAAGAGGTGACCTGATTGAAGTTTATAAAACCATACACGATGTGGATAAAGTAGATAAGGAAAAACTGTTTTCCCTACCGCACAACACAAGAACTAGGGGGCACTCCATGAAAACTTTGGGTGCTATATCTCAAACAAATAAGAGAAAGTCCTTTTTTACCCAGAGGATCACTGGTCTCTGGAACTCTCTGCCAGAAGAAGTGATGACAGCTGCCAGCCTTGACAGCTTTAAGAATAGATTGGACAAGTTCATGGAGAACAAGGGTATCAATGGCTATCTTTATCTATACCTCTGGTTTGGCGAGATAGGCAGGATATCTCTCAGTGCCATTGCTGGACTGGATGGGCTGTGGCCTGTTCCAGCAAGGATGTTCTTATGTTCTTATGAGCTTTCATGGACAAGTTCACTTCCTTAGACAAAAGAGCCCTCAGACTTCTTCTGAAAAACATCCATACACCCCATTGTGCCCTCCTCAGGGGGAATTCCTTTTTCCTTCTTTCCCACTTATCTTGCTTGAATTTGTAGCCTTGTTGCTTCATGAAAGGGAACCCCCTCCCAATCTTCCAACCTGACCTTCAATACAAAACATGCTCATCCCTGAGCTGTCAGGATTGAATAGTCAACAGCAGCATCCGTTGGGGGTTGGGGGGTAGGGGTGCAGAGCTTATCAGATAATGAGCAGGCTCTGAAGAGAGATTACCTGATATTTTTTTTAAAAAAAAAAGATTCCCCCAAGACATAGTCGTGTGCCTGTCCCCATTCAAGTGGGTATTAGTGTCATTTACAAAGGAAACGTGACCCTTTTCACATGTGCGTGCATGAATGCGCTAACCGTATGGATGTGACAAGACTGTGCTCGTTGTCTAATGGAAAAGGTCTTAAGAAGGACCAGTTAGGAAGGTCTTTCCAAGATGAGAGTTTCATCTTCTTCATTCAAATGAATGAGGACAGAAGAAGGCTGTTCAACTCTCCCAAGTTTATATGGTTAAGAACCAGCCAATTCCTGAACTCCCAATTCTTTTATAATCTCCAAAAATAGAGTGCTAAACTATCATCACTCAAAGTAGCCTGCTGCAACCAAGAAAGCGCTCTTGCACATTTGATAGTTGTGCAAAAGGAATTTCATTAGGTACAGATTGTTCTTCAAGCTACCCCTTTCTGAATATTTTTACGTCTATTCATAGGTCCCCCTGTACAACTCATTTGTCCCTCTATACAGTTATCCCCAGTTTTGCTTGCAGGTAACTTTGAAGTCACTTGGAAAAAACTACTGAAATACATATGTGGCTGGTGCAGAGGAAACAAGAGATGTGCAGAAACAAAAATGTGAGCAGAATTGACATTTCTGCTGTATAGATGTCAGGAAAGGAAACCATTTGATTGAATGTTCCACCATTAACTTTTTTTTTAATTTTACCATTTTATGAGATTGTTGAAATGTGTCGCTCTTAAAATGATAATTTCAATGTGGTTATTTAAAAAATAATTAAGAATAGCATGTGGCCAATTCTTTTAAAGCAATACAAATTGATTTCTATTTATTTTTGGCTTTGAAATTCAAGGATTGGTTTTTTTTTTAAAAAAAAAAGCACTAGCTATATTACTATTACCATTAAGATGTCCTGAATTCATTAAAATAATTGTGTCTGAACATCCATAAGTCTGGGTCTAAGTATGAAATGAATTCCACAGCTCTTAATTCAGTAACCAAAATTCTTTTAATGGATAGATTTGTTTCTTATTTACATGAACTTTGCTTTTTTACTTCATTGGGTTAAGCATAGCATCAAATATGTGCTTTCTCTGTTTATATGGGAATAAAAGGAAGTGATTTTTCATGACTTTCACTTTAGTTTATATTGTATCTGTTGTATGACACCTCTCTTTCCAATATATTCCTCCTAGCTTCAGGATGCTGACTTGGTGGTAGTGGGCAGTGCCAGACCGAAAGAAATTCCAGTTACTTGGATGAAACCTGACCTGGTCACTGTGGATTGTTCTCATGACATCTTATGTGGTGAGTCCTTTTTAAGTGGCACAATATCTGGTTATAGATTTTTATTTATTTTATTTATTTATTTTTGAGTATTTTCACCCCTCCTTTCTCCTTTGAAAAAGACCCACGGCGGCTTACAGTAAGGAGGGACAATATGCAGTCCAGTACAATTAAGTCATATTCAGTTTGAGAACAGGAAATTGAGGGGTATCTTGCAGCATTAGAAGGCAACATTAAAACTAACCTTTGATAACATAGTGTCAATGCAATCATACAAGGAGAGATATAAACACAAAAGTTACAAAGTATGGTAGATTCAAATAAAAGACACAATGATAGTCCATCATTCAGGGAAAGCTTGCCTGAAGAGAAAGCTCATTGCCTGCTTTTGGAAAAACTGCAGAGATGGGGCAGACCTGGCCTCCAGTGGGAGGGAGTTCCAGAGTTTGGGTGCAGTAGCCGAGAAGGCCATTTCATGTGTTTCTATGAGAGGGTGGCAGGATGGGGAGAAAGGCCTGTCCTGATTACCTTAGCACCTGAGTTCAAAGATTTGATCTTTGAGGTAGCTAGGACCCAGGTCGTATAGTGCTTTGTAGGTTAAGATCAGCACTTTGAATTGTGCTCGAAACCTGATTTACAGCCAGTGCAGCTGCTTTAATAGGGGTGTAATGTGGTTTCTGTGACCCACCCCAGTCAGCTATCTGGCTGCTGCATTTTGGACCTGTTGAAGTTTCCTTTACAATAGTCTAGCCAGGACATCACTGAGGCATGTGTCACCGTGTCCAGGGAAGGTTTCTCAAGAAACGGGTGTAATTTCCACACTAGCCTTAATTGTGCAAATGTGCTCCTGGCCACAGCCATAACTTGGGCATTCAAGCTCAAGGATGAGCCCAAGAGCACCTCCAAGCTGCATACCTCTTTTTTCAATTGGAGGGTGACCCATCCAGTACAGGTTGCATCCCTATCCCTTGAACTCCTTTTCGACTGACCAGAAGCACCTCTGTCTTGTCTGGGTTTAGTTTCATTTTGTTCATCCTGATCTAGTTCATTACTGCAGCTAAACACTCGTGTTGTAAAGTCAAAATAGCACCTCTCTTAGAATCCGGAGGTGAGGAGAGGTAGAGTTGGGTGTCTTCGGCATACTGGTGGCACTTAACCCCAAAACTCCGGATAATCCCCCCCCCCCAGTGGTTTCATATAGATGTTAAATAACACAGGAGACAGAAGAGAACCCTGGGGAACTCCACAGGTCAGCGGCTGTGGTGCCGAACATGATTCACCTAACTACTTTCTGTGTTCTTTCCTGCAGGCAGGACTGGAGCCACTTTAATCCAGTGCCTCCAATCCCCATTTCAGGGAGATGAGTCAGGAGAATGCTGTGGTCTGTAGTGTTCAAAGCAGCTGAGAGGTCTAGTAAAACCAAAAAGGACACAGATCCCCTATCATCTACCAATGCAACCAGTGCTGTCTCAGTCCCATAGCCAGTTCTGAAGCCAGAATGAAATGGGTCCAGGTAGTTTATCTCATTCAGAAACCCCTAGATATTTCTGCCCACACATATTTGGTCACTCAGTTGCTTTCATTCCCCCCTGTTGCCTTATATCAGTCGCTTTTATATTAGTGGCCATGTACGGAATCAAGAATTAGTCCGAAACTTGAAAGGCCTATTGTTTCGTGATCCTTAGGATTGTAACTGTTGGCGAGAGAAATGGGCATGCCTCTCAATCTGTGTTATCTCATGCTTTAATAATGTCATTTTTTCCCCTTTACATCTGTAAGGCCAAAAACTGAAAATGCTCCTTTGAGTCAACAGTGACCATTAGCCAAGAGTGTCATTTCCTTTGGTTGGCTAATCCTGTTTTACTTAATGCAGTTTTTTTGTACCAGCATGTAACTGTGAAACAGCCAATTCTCTTTTGCACTGATGAGCAGATTTTGTAAATTGTTAATAGGAATTATATTTAGCACATTGTCAGTAAATTGTTTACTTAGAGAGATAGGTCATGCTTACTCTGCTGTATGCCACATGGGACATTGGATCTTGTATTTGAGTAGTGTACACAGTTGCTGCTTCGTTGGATTTTTCTTATTTCACCATAAACCAGATAGTTACACTTTGAGTCCAATTCTGTCTTATCAGGGCTCCTCCCCCCCCAGGAGAGAGAGAGAGAGAGAGAGAGAGAGAGAGAGAGAGAGAATTGTTGCCTAGAATCTGCTGGTGTTATTCCTGACTGGCCATTCTCGCTGTCTGATCGTCCAGTTGAAATGCATTTCAACATTTGTCCTTTACTCTCTGTCCTTGAACCATGATACAGGGTACAGTACACACTGCCATTTAAGGCGTACCATTCAATCTCCTGAAAGTAAATGTTTGTTTTGGGATAGGTTTGGAAGGATTCCCAGTGTTCAGTTTCATAATAATAATATCTGAAGTAATGTAGTCTAGATAACACTGCATGACAGAGAAGTCTGTCTTGGTCAAGGAGCAGTTTTCTACAAATGAGTACTCTCTTGCCTGATTCTTTATCTCCTGAAATTCAGCGATCATGCCCTGAGTGAATGAATGTGATAACAGGAATAGCATTTTCCCTTGACCTGACATTATTTCACACACAAGAGTTTTCAAACAGACACTGTTGCATAATCAGCTACTGGAATTTTCTACTTCTGTGGCTTCTGCAAGAGTCCAATTTCCAGTTGGAATAGTAAACAGTTCTCTTAGCAAACATTGCTTGAAAAAAATCTGAAAATCACATATTATATTGGTGCTAATAAACTAACTTCAAGTAACAAAATGGGCAGGGGACACAAGAATACAATTTGGTGTCTCCTCTTTTGTATTTTTGACTCAGATCTTAACAAGGCCTCACTGAAGTGGTATTCTATTTATAGGTATGGTACACTGTTTTAACTTCCAGTGAAGCCCTCCAAGTCCTAATCTAAATTGACATTTTCCAGAACACTGGCTTTGAAGGCCAAAGCATTAACACAACAAAAAGGTTTGAAATCCTCCCCCCCCCCACATTTTTGTGTTCAGTGTTAGAAGTCTGATCCTTTTTAATGACTACCGAAAAGTTAAGAATTGTGGTCCTATAACATTGCTAGATTCACTGAGGTTAAAACTCCATGGATAAACAAAACCAAAGGCCAAACATAAGTAGCTGTCATGGCTAGAATAAAATACTGAACACCACCAATACCCTTTCTCATTACCTTGTCAGGTTCTTACAGCAGGATAAATGTTTGCCTTTAATGGTCACTTCTGAATACTCCATTTATTTTTGAGTAAATTTCATTCTGACAACTATACAGCTATAAGCATTTCTCTTGAACATATTGTTGTCACTATATTGCTTTGTGTCAGAATTGATAGGTCTCTAAATATCTGTTGCATGAAGACATGAGCAGACTTACATTTGGGCTCCCACAAATATCTGGTTGGCTACCAAAGGAAGGCCAGATAGATCTTTTGTCTGAGAAAATAACTTTTCTTTGTTGCTACAAGCAGATGCTCGTTGAGTGAGAAGTACAATCTAGAGAAGACCAGGGACTTTTCTTCTTGTAGGTTATCTGGAAGTTGAATCATGGCAACTGGACTTCTTTTCTAGTGAGATCGAAATGTTTCACTACTCATCCAAGCAGCTTCGTATGCAAAGACTGATGAAGCTGCTTGCATGAGTAGCAAACTTTTCGATCTCACAAGAAAACAAGTCCAGTTGCCATGACTCAACTTCCAGATAACTTCACCTGGATGACTGGGAATCTTCACAGACTTCTTGTAGCTCTGTGGCCTTAACCAGATAGGTACCTGGTAATCAGCCTAACTGTAAAACGGATGGATTCCTGTTATGTAGTTTTCTGCCCACTTTTTCATATTCTTCTTGGTAATGGAAAGTAATTGGAAGGTTGTTTTTAAAAGAGAGAATCTCCACACACTCTGGGTACGGGTTCTAATTCCTGCAAGTACTTGTTAACAGAGTATAGCTCTAAAGTTTGCTTTGACTCTGACCATGTTTATGTACACCCAGAATAAAAAAAGAAGTGTGGTTATTTTATTACTTTTAATTCCTATCACCTTTTTATTGTTTACAGCAGTTTTTAAAGCTGTCTTAAAGCCTTGTTGTCTTTACTATAAGACAGAGGTAGGTCAGGCAAAATTGTGTCCGATATTGGAGGCAAAAATTATGAAACTGAGTCTGTCATACCTTGGACACAACATGAGAACGCGAAGATTTTCTGGAAAAGAGAATAATGCTGGGAAAGGTGGAAGGCAGCAGGGAAAGAGGATTACCAAATATGAGGTGAATTGACTTCCTAAAGGAAGCCACAGGCTTGAGTTTGCAGAAGACAACCAAGGCTGTTGAGAAGAGGACATTTAGGAGATTGCTCATTCATAGGGTCACCATATGTTGGAGACAATTTGACATCACATAACAACAGTTAGATAACCTTATGGCTATCTATGAGGTTTTCCCTCATAGAATTTAAAGAATGTGTAGTCACAAGAGATTTTGGAATAACTGCTTCCCAGGAGAGGTGTAGCTAAGGTTTCAAGACTCGGGGGACAAAGTCAGTTTTCACGCCCCCTCCTGGCCCCCTCGTGACAAGGTGTCATGCCCCCAAAGCCCAAATATGAGTGGGGGTTGGGGGGGGGGGAGAAATCCCTAAGCCCAGAGCTCCGCGCCACTTCTTTCCTCTTCCTTCTCTCTGGCTCTGCTTCCGGCTTTGATTGTTCTTGTTTAGAAGCCATTGTTCGGGGGAGGGGCTTTTGCAGACGTCTGTTCATTTTCTCTCCCCCTCCCCTCCCCTCCCCACTCCTTCCTCCCCCTTTCCCATTGTGGAGCTGCAATTCTGTCCTCCAACCCCCACCCTGATCCTGACCCCCAGCTTCCACTATCTCTCGGGCATGAGTTAAACACTGACATGGACACCAAACATTTTCAATTATAAACCGGAAATGACACCGGAACTGCATTTAAGAAGGGGAAACATTTCACAATTATGTAGCATCAATTTGGCGCCCCCAGATGCCATGCCCATGAACATATGTCCTCCCTTGCCCCCCGCCCCCCGAAGCTATGCCATTGCTTCCCAGTAGCTTGAACTTGTTTCTTAATGGTCTTCTTTGGATTTAGAGCTAACCAGCTCCAGCGTCACACATTTATTTCTGCTTGTACAGAACTCAGCCCTGGGACTCAGTGGGCACTTCACTAAGGTTGGTTAAACATTCTGTGTGGATATAAAGGGTTCTTCTGAGTCTTCTCTGTCTTATGGCACCTGCCATGCGGATTATTTGATTTTATTTATTTATTTTATTTGTGACTATTTTTACCCGAATTGATGGGAATCTTACAGCATTACAAGGCAACACGAAAGCTAAAAGAGAATGGGAGCATTAAGAAAAGAGTATAAATTCCATGTAATCATGTACAGTAGACCATCTAAAAGTTAACCTGTCATTGATTTGAAGCAGGGGGCCTAGTGTTTGATGTTTCCCCATCAGATGGAGACCATTTCGTCTGTCTAGGAATTTTCATGATTGCTGACAGCTAATATTTGTCACTTTAGCAGCATGATTGTTTGAAGAATGTCTAATAGTGACATGCATACCTTTGACTTTTGGATGCCATAGAAACTGTTTGAATTTGCTTAGAAACACAGAGATCTCAAGTTGCTCACAATTACTAAAAAAAAAAAATACTCAACTGCAGTAAAGGATCTGTAATCAGGTTTTTCTTTTTCTAAAGGCAGCCCTTGTGGTGATAGTATGGATTTGCATGTGGGACTCTGGTGCAGGGCTTCAGCTCTTTCTGAGTGCTGATTCCTTTGTGTTCCTGGCCAATACCAGCAGGTATAAGTGTAGGGCTCACTGTGAGAAAAGCAGACTGAAAAATCTGGCCATGGATCTTATAAAGAACATGTACTGTCATCCAAAAAGTTCATGATTCTTATCATGGTTAAGTGATTGGAAAAAATTCTCAGCCAATTAATAAATTAAAATTGTTTGCTATTTGATGATAATCTTTTTGTCTTTTCTTCTGGTGATATGTTTTTCTTGCACCTTTTTTAAAAAAAGTTTGTTGTCTATATTGTCGGGTTTTTGTTTTTTGTCCTCCCTTCTCTGAGATTATGTGCATCAGTGCATTCTTTTTAATCTATATAAATCTTAGAGCATACCACTCAGAAAATGGCTAGTACCCTACTGCCTAAATGCAGTTGTCAAAGCATCACCCTCACCTCTCATTCTATTAGACTTCTGATCTTGCAGCCAATACAAGACCAGTCATCTACCAGGAAGCCTGCCACATCAGTGGGAGGAATGCTTAAGCAATCGCCCAAGGATCTTGGCCAGACAGTAACGTTTGGCAAAGTGTTCCAGTTATGTTCTCCCAGCACTGTTCTCTTTGCCATTCCCAATACATTGTTGTGGTTCTCCTTAATTTTTCAGGACAAAAAGATGTTGATGAACATGCTCGGAGTGAGGATATAGATCAACTGACTGTGGCATTATGCATGCAGGTTGGTAAGACAGAATGCAGAATGTGGGACAGCCCTGAATGCAGAGATAGGGGCAGGACAAGGAGATTAAGATTTATATTAAAACAAGAGACCCAGATCAAAGGCCCACTGTATACATTCTTTTGCTGGTTGGTGTCTTTATAGATTCTAGAACTGCTTTCTTGATTTGTGCATTACTGTATGGGGTTACCAATTGTCCAATTGCATCATGATTTCTTTTTATGTTACAACTTAGTATGTGTACAGCAGAGAAGTTGTTGTAAAATGAAAGGTGTGACAAAGTTTGCATGTGTGATTCTAAATGAAGCATAGACACCAAAAGGCTGATGAAGCCCAGTGAACCCACAGAACAAGGATTGAACATGGGGGCTCTACTTTTCCCTAGAAAAAGCTTTATCAGAATCATTATCTTTCTCTTTATATGCCTGATTTTTGCTTGAAAACATAAAAAATAGAATATGTACTTGAAACTATATATTGCAATGTAGTATAACCCTGTTTTCCCCCCTTCCCTCACCATTTTTCCTCAAAGAATTTGGTAAAGATCACTGAGCAATGGATAAAGTCCCAGCAATATAGGACCTGGAATCTTCGTTGCTTGAAACTGCACACCCTTAAACCTGTTCCCAGGTAGGAAACAGTACCATGGGTTCAAATTTTTAAACATAAGTCACATACATGTTTATCTCAGAAATATTTACACTGGGTTCTCTAAAAAAGAAAAAGAGACACATGATTGTTAGTATCTGTTATGTGCCACCAAGTCAGAAAAGGCTTACAGTGACCTTAATCGGGCTTTCAAGGTGAGATTTTTGAAGAGTGGCTTTACCAGTCCCACTCCTTCTGTGAGATACGACGACGACGACAACGATTACTACTACTACTACTACTACTACTACTACTACTACTACTACTACTACTACTACTACTACTACTACTGGTGGGAACATTATCCAGAAAATGTTACAGAAAATGAAGTAGTCAAGGTGATCTGAGAATTCAGAATCCAATGCGACAAACACTTTGTCCACAATACTCCAGATATTACAATAGTATACAAGCAGAAAAACAAAGTTCAAATTGTCAGTATGGTAATACCAGGAGACACAAGAGTCAGCAGCAAAGAGTTAGAAAAGACAACCAAATATCGGGACTTAGAAATAGAAAACCAAAAGCTATGGAATAAGAAAGCAAGAATAATACCAATAATAATAGGCACCTTGGGTGCAATCCCAAAAGACCTGGATCAACATCTGAAAACCCTCGGCACTGACAAGATCAACATCAGCCAACTACAAATGGTGACATTATTAGGAGCAGCATATATTCTACGAAGATATCTCCAGTCATCCTAGGCCAGTGTTGGTGAACCTATAGCATGGGGGCTAAAGGTGGCACTCGGAGTGCTTTCTGTGGGCACCCGACATCGCCCCTTCACAACCACCTGTATTCAGGTTAAATTGCTGTATCGGCATCTTGCGAAAAAATTAGTGGTTTTTTTAATCACAGTTTGGCCACTCAGTCTCTAAAAGGTTTGCCATCACTGTTCTGGGCTCTTAGAAAGAGCTTGATCATTGAAAAAGGCCAAGTCCAGCTTAACACTTGGCAGCTGTATTTGCCAGATAACAGCAACAACAACAGCTCTCTAGTGTATGAACGTGGGATGTTGCTATTATGTTCACAATTCAAAATGCTGGACAATATTGTAAGCATCATGCATGTGTTATCAAAAGAACAAAGGATGCCAGGCTCTACAGAGCAAAAGGGCAGCCTGAAATTTGATGACACCAGTGTCCTCAGTCAAGGTGGTGCACAGGATCCCCTCTTGTGTCTGTTATTGAAAGCACTGCACTTACAGAAGAACGGTATGAATTAGCTGCATAGAGTACAGCTGCCAGGTGTTAAGCTGGACTTGGCCTTTTCCAATGATCGAGCTCTTTCTAAGAGCCTAGAACAGTGATGGCAAACCTTTTAGAGACCAAGTGCCCAAACTGTGATTTCAACTGATCATTTTCTGGGCCCCCGTAAAGGTGGCTGCCCACAGCAAGAATGCCTGCAATGTTCTGGTGGACCGAGCCACAGCTGATCTT
>JAHTLZ010000265.1:683236-727045 GCA_023846285.1 Phrynocephalus versicolor | reverse complement strand
TCTTGGAGTCACAACCTGGGAAGAGCAGGAAGTGACTACACTTCGGTTCAGATAGTACTTTGCTCCATCTCCTTAATGTTCCTACAGTTTAGTCTGGTATCTACAGGTGGCTGAGTTCAATTTATTATGCCAGCTAGTGTCTTTGATAACCACTGGGTGGCAATGGGTAGCTAAACACAGAGAGCCCTGTATCTTTTATTTTTATACCTCTGCCCTAAAAGCCAATATTTAAATACCAGTATTTTTAAAAAAACAGATAAGCACAATTTCAGTATTCATGTTTGTATGTGTTGAGAAGTGGATCTCAGGAAACTTTGCATGGAGAAAACTAACACAGTAGGGAAAACTATTAGAAAATGTCCAGAAGAAAAGTAGAATTGGTAATTTGTAATAAAGTTCTGAACAGCCAGCTGTTTAGTCATTTAGTGATGGTAATGATCTCTGCCTAGCTTTTTCCTACTAGTTTACAGTTTGGATGTCTACTTGGGTTGGGGAGAGGGGACAGCCAAAATACAAACATTCGGGGGGAGATATTTTTATTAGGAAGTCTTCAATCTCTCTAGAAATCTTGATCAATCTAGGTGCCCCCTGCAAAAAAAAAAGGGGGGGGAAGGTGGTGTCGGTAAGAAGCACAGAGATGCAAAATCCACCTATAGCCATGAGGTCTGTAGTAATGACTTCTGCAGCCAACATGGAGATGACAAAGTTACTTGTAGATATACCAGTATAAAAGTGTACAGTACCTAAAAAGAGATTTTATAAGGCAGCATTTTTGGAAACACTAGGCTGTTGTTCCGGCTTAAGGTGGGCAAGTTTGGTAGGATCTGGGAAGCATATTTATGCCCTCGGCTCCATCTGCAGGCCAGCCACAAGGAGCCTGAAAAGTCACAATTTTCTTTTAAAATAGAAAACATACATTTAGTTTAGGAGGCAGAGGGCTTTAGGACACATGCAAGACTTAAGAAGCAAAAAATGGTTGCTCTGGAATAAGGATATTTATTTATTTATTTATTTATTTATTTATTTATTTATTTATTTATTTATTTATTTATTTATTTATACCCCATCCATCTGGCCATCTGGCCACTCTTGAATTTTGGATTTAAACGAGGGGTCCTTGTGTACTCTTGAGAGGGCTACAAAATGCCCCCCCCCGAAGGAAAATTTGGAGCCCATGGACTCTACATTCCCTTTGGTACAAAAACAGATTCCTAAGATGACCTAGAACAGAAAAACAAAAGAGTCACATAAATATTGGGTTTTATAATGTGGGGTGGAATCTGTCCTTTGATCACAGGTAGTGAATATGTCCTAGTGCAGTGATGGCGAACCTTTTAGAGACTGAGTGCCCAAACTGCAATTCAAAATCAACTAATTTTTTGCAAAGTGTCAATACAGTAATTTAACCTGTATACAGGTGGCTATGAAGGGGCGATGTCGGGTACCCACAGAAAGGGCTCCGAGTGCCACCTTTGGCACCCATGCCATAGGTTCTCCATCACTGTCCTAGTGGATGGAGAGGACAGGCCCCCACCCCACCCCACTGCAGTTGGCATGCCACTTTGGTGTCATATTCTGGAAAGAAAGTGGGCTCAGTTGATTTGGGCTCAAAAACATGTGATCTTGTTCAGCCAGCATGCTGGGGGCCATTGCCTTGGTTCTGTGTACGCAACTGAAGAGGACTTGACTGTCTGCCAGCAATCGTAGCAACAGTGTGCAGTGTTATCATAAGGAGACATGAACATGAGACAAGCAGCAGTGTAGTGATGCTGAAGACTTGGCTGGTTTGAGGTGGTCAGAAGCAGTTCAGAGCTGCAGTAGTGGCTTGAAACTGGAAAGAATGAGAGAGCATGGGCAGAGAGTGGTGCTAGGAGCCCCTGAGGCACATAGTTCTATGAGTGGCCCATCAAAAGTAGTTGTTTTATATTAGATATTTAAACCTGATGGAGGACTGTTGAGGTGGAAAAAAATCTCATTTCTCAGGATCCTGTCTGTGGCAAGAGAAAAACTCCACTCCTGCCTTATGGAGTGCAGTTGCTTAATGGCTCCAGGGAAGACCACAGGACACCAGAGAGACCAACACTGTGCTCTGGGCAATCACAGGCTACTGGGATGGTCCATAGTCTTACTACATAGAGTGGCTTCTTTTGACAGAAGGGGACTAAGCTATGCTCCCTTCCTTCAAGACAGTATGACTAACACTCCCCAACTGTGCCTGCTGTTGTGTTTTCATTGACTTGTATGTGGAAACTGTGATTGACGTAGGATACCTCTTCTAGAGATCAACAGTCTGAGTGCATCTTTCTCTTATTCCCGTTTGCTAAAAGATAGGGGTGTCTATCAACAGTCATATGGTTTCTTCAGCACCCCCTGTGGTTGACCAATCTGATATCCACACTCAGATGTGTTGGATTACAACTCCCACCATTCCAGACAACTCAACCATTGGCTGTTGCCTGGGGATTATGGGACTTCTAATATGACACATTTGGAAAGTAACAGCCTGGGGAAATTTGGACTGTAGGGACAGTATTCTTGAGTTATGGCTTTATTTCTGTGGCTTTCCATTCAACAGTCTTCATTTATCCATTTGCTTCTATTTGCTTTCCTTCTTTCTAGAGGCTGGGAATAACCAAAACGGATCCTAACACATTGACAGAAGATGAGATTACCAGATTTGCTCGACTTGACATAGATCCAGCTACAATAACGTGGCAAAGAGGTAGGTGTTAGAAAGCCAGCAGAGTCTGCTAGTTCTGTATGTTGAGCCCCACAGTGGCTACCCAGTGGAAAGTCCATAACCAAAGGATGAAGAGAGGCTTTTAATAGTAGTTATCAATCTGATACATTGATAGCGACTATTACCAAGACATCAGGATGCAGGATAATTTCTTAACCAGGATGTATAATAACTGGAATACAGAACTTCTGTTAGAGCAATTTATTTGTGAGGACAAGGGAGCATGTAATAGAAACTAAACTCTGGCCTTTCTGCACAGAAAAAAAAGTTCCTCTTGTTTTAAAATATAATTTGTCCTGTTTGGATGTTTTCAAACAATCATGACCCCCCCTTTCCCCCTAACTTTAAGAACCTACTTTAGTAAATAGAAAAGACTATAAAAGTAGTTTCATTTAATAAATACCTATCAGAAATGGGGGGAAATTGACCTTCCAGATGTTTTGGCTGACAACTTCCATCAGCCTCAATTGGCATGGGAAACGGTGGTGGACTGTGAAGGAGGACCAAAGATTCCCCATTTTGTGTTCTTCAGGTTATTCAAGAGGTATGTTTAAGAACCATGCTAAGAAAGCAGATTCCTGTTCTTGTAGGTTGTTTTTGAGGTCATCGTTCCTGATTTTTCTGACAGAACAGATGCATATGTATCGACTGTAACAAATCCTGGGGCTGATTTATTAATTCACGGTTAAGCAAAGCCCTACATGCCTGGTTTTTACCCCATAAGCATTTCAAAAGTGATGTCTGTCTGTCTGTCTGTCTGTCTGTCTGTCTGTCTGTCTGTCTGTCTGTCTGTCTGTCTATCTATCTATCTATCTATCTATCTATCTATCTATCTATCATCAGAGCTGTAGACCAAATGGATGTTTCCCTAGCTTTGCTTCTTCCATACATTGGACAGAGTTGAGGGTGCCGTGGGTCCAGAGGGTACCCTTTATGTTCTTGTTTTGAGCCCTAAAAAGGAAACAATGTTTGGACAGTGATCACCATTGTGGTGGGTGGGGCAGAGGGTTCAATGCAGGAACAGACAGAAAGATGGAGAACTCACTCTTCATCATCTCTGACCTGGTCACTCATGACATAGGACTAGAGCAGATCCCTCGCTGTGGGCTCCTTTCCCAAGTCCTCATAACTGATCCACCCCACCCGCCCACCAAGCTCCGTGGTGCTGACGGCAGCAGAGAAGGAGGTGTGCCCGCTCACCCCCCACCACCACCAAGCACATTTAGCTACCAAATGTGCAGTTGCCAAGTGCCTTCTCAATAGATGGAATCCTACAGTCCCCTCCCATGACCATTGAAAATGTGGTGAAAGGGTTCCAATTCATACATAAGGAAGCAATCGGCAGCTTAAATCCAAACCATATATGTAAAGCCAGAGCTAGATTACTTATGCATGCACATATTTCCAAAACATAATCAACCTGTCTGCAATATGATAATTCCATCTATAAACTGGCAGCTTGGAGTGCCTATGCCTGTGCCTGGACACATACGTTTTCACCCCCCCACACAGAGCATTATCTTTTCCCATTGCAGCAAATATTCTACTTTCACATTGTGCAAAATGAAAATATCTATTTAAAACTATTCTAAGATGTTTGTATGTATGAATGAAGACTGAGAGTTTTAAACAGAATTATCTGGTAATATGACTGGAGGTAGCCCGTTTCGACTTTGCAACCACGGATTTGGTGTTTTGCCAGATGTTGTAGAATATGTTTTAAAAGCTTCTTAAATTCCCTGCATTTTAAATAGCGATGGGATTCTAGCTGTGTCTTTTCAGCTTCAGATAAGGACTATTTGATTTTCTTAAAATCGAAGCACTTCGTGATTTAGTTTTTAGTTCCTAGTGTTGTAAAGTGTATAGTGGTCCCAAGTTTTGACATTCTGGACATTGCCATTGTTCCTTGTGCTGCAGCGCCAGAGACTGAGAGTTCAGTTATCTATATGCCTCCTGCAGGTAGAGCCAGCCTGTGTGGTCTTGGGCAAGCTGCACAGTCCCAGGGCACCCCAGAAAGAAGGGAATAGTATACCACAGTGTTGACAAACCTATGTCACGGGTGCCAAAGGTGGCACTTGGAGCCCTTTCTGTGGGCACCCGAGATTGCCCCTTCACCACCACCTGTATTCAGGTTAAATTGCTGTATTGGCACTTTGCGTAGAATTAGTGGGTTTTGAATTGCACTTTGGGCACTCGGTCTCTAAAAAGTTCATCATCACTAGTATACCACATCTGAATATTTACCTGGTAAACCCTGAAAAGGATTGCCATAAGTCAGAATTCACTTGATGGTCCATGATGATGGTGACGGTGGTGGTGCTAATTTTCTGGTTTCAAAGTTAGCTTCTTCTTCTTTTAAATACTGTCTATCTGATCTTGGTTTTATTTTAATGGTTGTTAGCTTGCGTTCAAGGGAAACTTTTGTAGGGCAAAATTCAGGGCCATGCATCTCCTTCTAATGTGCCATCATTTGTGACTTATGGTGACCCTTTGAATAGTTGGCCTTCACGACATTCTGTCATTAACAGTCCTGCTCAGCCCTTGCAAACAGGATCTTCCAGAAGCCTGTGAAAAAAATCTGTGGCAACAATTATTGCAATACATAGATAGCATCATTGCTCTCATCCAATCTGTTAATTTGCTGCAAATGAACTGTCAAGAGGTTTTGTTGCTTTTCATGATGTTGGTAAATTTCTTGATTCTCACTAAGATCCTAGGATTATAATTGTTAGAATGAAGTGTATACAATACATTTTAAAGTGCAAGGCATTGTATATTTATAGGATGAAATATAGAGACCATTTATCTGGAGTTTAAGCTTCAAAGGAAGTTTCTACTGTATGTAGAATCTACATATTATATCTAAAGGAAGAGAACCAGATTGAACAATTCTTTCTTTCTTTCTTTCTTTCTTTCTTTCTTTCTTTCTTTCTTTCTTTCTTTCTTTCTTTCTTTCTTTCTTTCTTTCTTTCTTTCTTTCTTTCTTTCTTTCTCTCGTTCTCTCATTCTCTCTTTCTTTTTTCTTTCTTTCTTTCTTTCTTTCTTTCTCTCTTTCTTTCTCTTTTTCTTTCAGTGGTGGACACAAATGATAGATTCCTTAGGAAAATAACAATTGGGCAAGCAAATACAGAGAAGGGGTTTTCCCGTCAGGTAGGTAATCATCTGACAGCTTGGGCAAGTAAGTACAGAGAAGGTTTTTTTTTTCTTCAGGTATGTAATCATCTGACAGCTTTGTGCATTTGAGAGAGAGAGAAAAAACACATTTGAACCATGAAAAACATTTATCTCCTCTTTTCAGTGAATGTTTTGAAGGTTGGAGTGCCATATGAGAGGGGTGACAAAATGTACATAAGAACATAAGAACATAAGAAGAGCCATGCTGGATCAGGCCAAAGGCCCATCTAGTCCAGCTTCCTGTATCTCACAGCGGCCCCACCAGGTGCGTTTGGGAGTGCATGAGACTAGATATCTGTCTCCTGATACCACTCCCCTGCATCTGGCCCTTGAAGTAACCCGGTTTAAAGCCTGGAGACTCCACATCTCCATCATGGTTTGTAACCTGTGATGGACTTTTCCTCCAGGAATCTGTCCAATCCCCTTTTGAAGGCATCCAGGCCAGATGCCATCACCACATCCTGTGGCAGGGAGTTCCACAGACTCACAACGC
Organism: Phrynocephalus versicolor; assembly: GCA_023846285.1. Classification (NCBI taxonomy): domain Eukaryota; kingdom Metazoa; phylum Chordata; class Lepidosauria; order Squamata; family Agamidae; genus Phrynocephalus; species Phrynocephalus versicolor. The sequence continues at coordinate 720,638 of JAHTLZ010000265.1, read as the reverse complement.
GCTGGGTGAAAAAATATTTTCTTTTGTCTGTTCTTACTCTCCCAGCCCTCAATTTGAGTGTATGTCCCCTAGTTCTGGTATTTTGGGAGAGAGAGAAGAGCTTCCCTCTATCCACTTTACTCATACCCTGCATTATTTTGTACGTCTCAATCATATCCCCCCTCAAGCGCCTTTTTTCCAGACTAAAGAGGCCCAAATGTTTTAGCCTTTCTTCATAAGGGAGGTGCTCCAGCCCGGTAATCATTTTATGTAGCCCTCTGGATGTAAATGAACTGCAACTCCCAACATTCCTGCCATTGGTTATAAGTATGGCTGATGGGAGTTGTAGTCCAGCAAAAGACCAATAGTGCTTTTTAGGTAAGAACTCATTTCTAGGGAGACTTGCTTTGCTGGATGACAGTTTCAAGCAGTAATTTCTAAACTAGGCTGAGGTAGGGCTGGTATTTAGAGTGCGTCTCTCTATTTGGATGCTTTTTCCCTCTTCATCCTGTGGAAATTTGCTCCTTAATAACGGTGTGTAAGATTGCATCCTAAATATAAGGTCATTTACAGATCAACCAACTTAGAGCACTGTTGAATATATGAGGACTGTAGCACATCCACTCAAGAGACATCACTGAGCTTGGTTGATCTTCCTCCCAGGTAGCCCACTGCTCTCAAGTCCAGATTATGTTTTGTTTTGTAGGTATCATCTGTATTACAGTTCCCCTGTGACCATAGCACAAGGGGACCTAAGAAGTGGTAAATCCACTTCTTAAAAGTAGTCAGAGTTAATAGCTTTGAACAAAATGAAATTTTTATATCATTTATTTTAGCCATAATGTGGAGGGTAGGTGGCAGTTATTCTAAATTTAAGAAATAGGATCCAGGTTTTTTATGTGCTCCCGCCCAGAGAATTGTGTGTGTGTGTGTGTGTGTGTGTGTGTGATTTATATACCATGCTGTTAGTGCACACACTGCTCTGAGCAGCTTACAGATTAAAACTTATAAAACCCAAAGAGCCCACTGCCACCTTTGTTCTACTGTGGCATGTAAACAGTGTGGTAGGTATCACACATATGGTCCTGCACACAACCCTCCAATAGTTCTGTCTCTTCTGTTTGCAGGCTCAGTTTGATATAGCTGTTGCAAGTGAAATCATGGCAGTCTTAGCCCTGACAAGCAGCCTGTCCGATATGAAGGAAAGAATGGGCAGAATTGTTGTTGCTAACAGTAAACAGGGGCAACCAGTGACAGCAGAAGATCTGGTATGTTATATTTCAAATAAGTCTCCATTCATCTGATCCCAGCATGGCTAATGTCTCACTAACTGTTCAAGAGGAGAATGGGAATTCATATTTTGATCAAAACTGCTAGTTATGGCAAATTCCAGCCTGTTCCTTTTTTAAGGGCAATGTATGTTATTACAACACAAACACACCTTCATTTCCCATTTGCTACTCTTGAACCTCCCATTGTACTTTCTTCCTTCTGGAAGGAGGGGTTATCTATCTAACAAAGGATAGAAAATGGCCTAAATTAGGGGGAAATTTCCAAGGTGCCCAAAAGGCAGCCTTCCAAGTTAAATTAAAGAGTAAACATGACTCATTATAAGAAAAAAGTAGTAATGGCCATTATGTCTTAATGAAAAATAGAATTTAGTCATGCTCTCAATACCCCCAGACAATGTGTTATAACCATGCAATGCAGCCTGTTGTTTTTTTCTGATTCGCCTCTTAAGAAGCAGACCTAGCACCACCATCTGCCCTAAATATTTCAGACTTTTGTCTATAATTTTTTCGTAGTATCCACAACAAATTGCTGCACAGCCTGAAGAGGTGGGTTTGACCCACAAAAGCCTGCTGATTCTTTGATTTATTTTAGTGGTCTCATAAAGGCATCACCTACTCCTGCATTTGTAGTGTGAGCATGAACTACATCTTAATGTTGGCTTAATCATGCCAGAGGCTAATTTCAGGTCTGAGTTGCCCCTTGGTTCTACAGAAAGAATGGGGAACATGTGGCTTGCCAGCTGTTGTTCCTGTGATGCCTCACCAATGGCTACGCTTGTAAAGGATCATGGCATTCAGAACCCTACAACATGTAGAGGTTCGCAGTTCTAATGGTGTTTCCTTTCACGTGGTTTCGGGGAGTGTGAGATACATCTTGTTTTATTATCTTTTATAATAGCTGTGCATGGAACTGCATGGAAGGTCTCCTCTAGGCTGTCTTGGTTGTCCTGAGTGGTGGGACATAAGCTTATCTGTAAACCAAATAAAATAAAAGTTGTAAAAAGGTTTATTCTGCATAAGGAAAGATTGCCGGTACATATAGGTTTTGTATTGTTTTGTTTTGTTTATAAAAGAGGACTATACTGTATTTCCACCAACAGTTGGTAGATAGTAAACACACACACACACATTTCTAGACCTGCACAGTTTTCTGTATATTAAAATGGTATTTTGACAAGCAAGTTTTGAACTCATTATTTAATGTTCAGCCGAAACCACTAATTCCTCCTCTCTTTCATTTGGTTCGGATGTGAATAATGTTTAATATACCCTGCAAGTATGCCATTGCTCTTAATTTCAGGGTGCTAGACCACATTTTCAGTCTAGTGTAATGAAATCTAAAATACACACAGGGTGATGAAAAACAGATGCTGCAGGAGGAGGGGGTAGAGAATAAAAGATGAATTGGATATTTCATACACTTAGAGGCTCCTTTCACAAGTGAGTTCTGAAAAGCTAAGCTCTACAGTGGAACTACAGGGTTTTGTTGCCTCAGTAGGGTGTTCTTTGAGTGGACTTCTGAAGACTAGATGGCTGTTTGACTCCTCGCTTCTTGGCTGGACAGATGCCATCTCTCCATAGTAAATTAAACCTGCATGCTCAGTGTTAGTATTATAGCAGCCATACGCAATAGTACCTAAGTATTTAATTATCTGTGTACCAAGGCTGTCTCTCAGATTCCTTTGCCATTTTCTTTTAAATGTTGTAGACCAGTTACTTTTATAGGATTAGGTTCATTTAATAAATTCTAGACCAGTGAAGAGATGGCCTTGTAGCCCTAGGTTCTGGTTGTTTTTATGCTGAATAGTATCAATGAGGTATAATAGATAACCACTCTCCTAAGCCGCTTTATGGGAAATAAAATACAATCCAATTAGCAATTCAGTCTTCTCTTCCAGGTCAAACATTACAGTAAATTGTTGAATCTCTTTTTGCTTTCTCCCTTGGAGGATGTATTATGTATTTTCAGAAAAGTGCCTAACAAAGAGCAGATAAACCCCTACTTAAGAGCAGGAAAATGAATCAGGAGAATAGCCTGGAAAAAGTTCATTTATTTTAAGTACACCTCCCAGCACAGCTAATGAACACATCCACAATGGCTGGGAGATGTCTGAGAACTGCAGTTGAAAGAAGGTAACTTTTCTTGGCTGTGGTTAGACAAAACTGTGAGAAGAAAGCCTGGCTTTGATGGTGCCATTCAAAATTGACAGAGAACCATTACATATTAACTCATGGAGGACTTGGCTTTGCAGTTGTGGCTGTGTGATCAGGCTGCAGAACCCAAGGAAAAAAAGGACCATCTCTCCTGTGGTTCTAGTATTAATTGTCCCTCAGCTAGCTGTCATAAACATTGCTGAACATAAGAACATAAGAAGAGCCATGCTGGATCAGGCCAAAGGCCCATCTAGTCCAGCTTCCTGTATCTCACAGTGGCCCCACCAGATGCGTTTGGGAGTGCATGAGACTAGATATCTGTCTCCTGATACCACTCCCCTGCATCTGGCCCTTGAAGTACCCTGGTTTTAAGCCTGGAGATTACACATCTCCATCATGGTTTGTAACCTGTGATGGACTTTTCCTCCAGGAATCTGTCCAATCCCCTTTTGAAGGCATCCAGGCCAGGTGCCACCACAGACTAACAATACCACATCCTGAGGCATGGAGTTCCACAGACTAACAACACGCTGGGTAAAAATATTTTCTTTTGTCTGTTCTCACTCTCCCAACCCTCAAGTTGAGTGGATGTTCCCTAGTTCTGGTATTTTGTGAGAGGGAGAAGAGCGTCCTTCTAGCCACTTTACTCATGCCCTGCATTATTTTGTATGTCTGAATCATATACGCCCTCAGGTGCCTTTTTCCCAGACTAAAGAGCCCCAAATGTTTTAGCCTTTCCTCATAAGGGAGGTGCCCCAGCCCAGTAATCATTTTAGTGCAGTGAACCATTGCAGTGAACCATTGCGCTTCACTGCAATTCTGTGTCGAGAATCATCAGTTGATGAGCAACCCCAGAAATTCTCCTCTCCTGCTATTGTTCCCCAGTATATACAATATTTGGATCTGCTTCTGAGTCTGGCGTTTTCAGGTAACAGTTATGATACATATTCTGTCTTGTGGCAGTGAGTTTCATAGTTTAAGTAACCATCTTGTAAAGTAGTACTCCCTTTTATCTGCCACAAATCTTTCTCAAGTTAGCTTCATTGGATGGTTCTATATTCAAATATTATGCAAGAAGCATGTTGGTCAGTTTTATATAGGGCAAACATCTTGTAGTCCAAGTTTCCGGTTCTCAAAATTAGAAAAGTTCTAAAATATCATTGTGGCAATTCCAAGTACAAAACAATTGCACAATGCCCCTATCATTTAGTGTTGTTATTGTTGTTGTTTCTTCTTATTTACAGAGTTATTTTTTTTACACAAATAGCTACTATGTCTGAAAAGATTCTCGGTCATCCAGGTGAGTTTACCTTGAAATTGAGTCATGGCAATTGGACTTCTTTTCATTGAGAGATTAATCACTCAAGAAAAAGAAGTCCAGTTGCCATGACTCAACTTCAAGAAATAACTACTATGAAAATTCCAAGGGTCACAATTTAATATTCTTGAATTGGGAGCAAAATTAGCTAGTTACTACTGTCCCTTTCATATACTGTAATGTCCTGTATTTTGCAACTCAGTAGCTGCTTTATACAGCATCACTGATGGAGAAACATTTCTTCTCTTTTGAAATAGTAAAACTTTCATCTCATGAAATGAAAAATGCTATTAAATTATGAAGAGTTTTTATTTCTTTTTATATTTGTTTCTTTGTTTCAGTTGAACAAGCTTATTCTTTAAGATGGTTTACTTGAACTTTTGAACTGCAAGTAGAATTCATCTGGAAGCTAAACCAAAAAGTACAAATAAAACTAACCTAAACTATATCCAATTTCAGGGAATTACTGGGGCATTGGCTGTTTTGATGAAAGATGCAATTAAACCAACACTAATGCAGACATTAGAGGTAAGTCCAGTCTTCTGTATAGTCTAATCTTTTACAGTATTTCTCTACTTTTAAGGTGATATCTAAGATGTGAAATTGTTTCTAATGGATGTTTTTAAAAATCATTTTATTTATGCCTGGCCTTTTTTCCAGCCTAGGCTTCAACATCTTATCTAGGATTTTATCCAGTGATGTCTATACACCAGTAGAATAGATATGTGTGCCTTCCTGAACATGTGTTCCACCAAGTCTGGATCCTTTTGGATCTCTGACCCATGAGAAACGGCAGCTGTTTGCCAAACCACCAGTCACACAATCAAGCCCGTCACTGACATCTCTCCAAATAGCTGTGGTTTCTTCTCTGCTACACACGAGAAAACCCAGCAGCATACTGGTCTTGGTGGTTTTTATATGAGACTTCCACCAAGTCTGGATCTGGTACACGTGGCTAGGGGACTTTCTGAATTAGATTTGGGGAAATATGATATGGTTTTGTAGACCCATAGAATGACTGAGTTGGAAGAGGCTATAATGTAATCGAATCCAACCCCCTGCTCAGAGCAGGAATCCAAATTAAATTATGTGGGACAGATAGCTCTCTAGTTTTCTCTTGAATGCCTCCAGCATCAGAGAGCTCACCATCTCCCCGTTGGCTCCATCGTTGTACTACTCTAACCATTAAGACATTTTTTCCTTATACAAAGTCAAAATCTAACTTGCTGTAACTTGAGCCCATTGGTACATATCCAGTCCTCTGGGACAATTGAGAACATGCCTTCGTTCATTAACATGTCTCCCCTCCTTTCTTGATGGAAGAAGAACAAGGTAATTCATTTTATGCTAGTAGGCTGGGCTCATGTGACAGTGGATGAACTATGGATTGTACTGCATAGTTCCTTGTTAGGCATGTTATTTATTTATTTATTTATTTATTTAAATTATGAAACAACATAATTATTAAAACTACAAAATACAATACAATTTAAAGCAATCAATGTACAATACAAATTATAAAATCCTGCTACTCATGAGCCCAGCTAAAAACACTATCTAATTAAAATGCTGGCTAAACAGGAAGGTCCTGTTTAGCCAAAAGCATCGGTGCCACGTGGATCTCAATAGGGAGGGCGTTCCAAAGTTGGGGAGGGGCAACTGCAGAGAAGACCCTGTTTTGACATGCCACCCCCCCCCCTTTGACAGATTGCACCTTCAACAGGGCCTCCTGGCCAGATCTTAAGGATCGGGCAGGCTCATATGGAAGAAGGCGGTCCTTAAGATAACCAGGTCCTAAGCCATTTACGGCTTTTTATGTAAGCATGAGCACTTTGAATTGGGCTTGAGCAGCAACCTGGCAGCCAGTGTAAATTTTTTAGAACTAGTGTAATATGAGTCTTCACAGTGACACCACTCACTAGCTGCGCAGCCTGATTCTGTACCAGTTGCAATCTCTGGACCGTCTTCAAATGCAGCCCCACGTAAAGCGCATTACAGTAGTTCAATCTGGTTGTTACCAGTGCATGTGTGACTGTTGCCAGGCTCCACTCATCCAGGTAAGGGCGGAATTATGTGATATTCCTCCACTTGAAGGAACACTGTGGACTGCCAGCAGAGCCTCTATTCAGTCATCATCCTGGGCAGGCATGGGCCAGGGGGAAGTGCAGGGCAGTGGAGCTGGCATCTATATGGAGGACAATACATACCCTCTTTGATCCAGACAAAGTCTCATGTAAATGACCCTGAACTGTGGGGATCCTCACTGAGGGAGAAGGTGCCTACACCAAGGACTGGTGTATCCATCCCAACCTACTTCTTCCAAGGCTGTGGGTTTAAACCCTGAAGCTGAGCCTATAGAGTTTGTACCAGGGAACCCAGCTGTTGCCAGCTCTGCAGTGCCCAAGAATGGCCATGCCCACAATATGCATCAGAAGAAGTGGGGTAGAATGTGCAGATACTTGCCTGTTTGCCTTTAAGGTGCCACAAAAAAGACACTGTGACAAATATCCTTTTGGATCTCTGACCCATGAGAAACGGCAGCTGTTTGCCAAACCACCAATCACACAATCAGGCCTGCCACTGACATCTCTCCAAATAGCTGTGGTGGCTTCTCTGCTACACACGAGAAAACGCAGCAGCATACTGGTCTTGGTGGTTTTTATATGAGACTTCCACCAAGTCTACACATTACTGATATTTTATTATAACTATTTTAAATTGTTTTAATTCTTTGATTGTAAGCCGCCCAGAAACCTTTGGGTAGTGGGCGGCATATAAGTTGAATAAATAAATAAATAATAAATAAAATAAATGTATGCATGCAAAGATCTTGGTGCTACCACAGGCACAGAAAGGTTGCAAGTGCTTTGGCTTGAGCAAGACACTTATTTTAGCTTTCAAATCTACTGATCTTAGAAGGGTAGGGCTGGAAGGAACCTTAAGGGCCATGAAGGCCAACCCTCTGCTAAAGTAGGAAAATCACATCTAAAGCATTCCAAACAGGTGGTCCTCTAACCTTCTGCTTGAGAAGGTTCACCACTTTCCAAAGCAATCCATTCAATCATCAAACAGATCCCATTGTTAAGACATTTTTGTTAATGTTGATTCGAGATCTCCTTTCCAGAAATTTAAATCTATGACTTTGGTCCTATTCTCTGAAGTTACACAAAACAAGCTCATGCCATCTTTCACATCACAGCCCATCAAATATTTGAGGATGTCTGTCGTATCAAATGTCAGCCCTCTCTTGTCCAGGTTAAGCATATCCTGTTTTCCCCAGCTGTTTCTCATAGGGCTTGGTTTCCAAATCTTGTACAATCCTGGTTGCCTTCCTCTGGGCAGGTTCTAACTACCATTTGAACATTAGGAAGAACTTTGTGATGGTTAGAGCTGTTCGGCAGTGGAATGTGCTGCCATGGAGGATGGTGGTGTCTCTTTCTTTGGAGGTTTTTAAGCAGAGGCTGGATGGCCATCTGTTGGAAATACTGTGATGGGGATTCTTGCATGTCAGGGGGTTGGACTGGATGTCCCTTGAGGTCTCCTCCAACTCTATGATTCTATGATTCTATACCTGATATTTTTGTCAAACTAATTGGATGAAGAAATCCTGAGGCCGTTTCAGATGAGCTTGAAACGATAGGGACAACCCTTCATAGCAGCATAGAAACTGATAGATGTGGCTGCAAAAGGAAGGAGGGGATTTATGGAAATTAGCTTCCCCTCCTTCAGTGAGAAGGGGATTGAACCTGAAGAATTCTTTCTCTTTGAGAATGGTCCATTCTAGATCCAAGCCATTGTATTATTCTTTTAGATCTTTTATTGGAGAAATTTAGCATAACCTATGTGTGCACACACACAAACACTTTGTTGCTTTGTTGAAAATCTTTATGCATTGTCACATGCCTTGTATATACAAGACTTTACATTTATAAGGTTGTTTTTATTACAACTAGCTTTGTCTGTGCCTAATTTTGGTTTTATTATTAACCAACTGCTCTTTTTCGTGGCCAAGTGGGAGCTTTAGCAGTATTTCAATAAAGCACTAAAAAAATACATCATAGGAATGCTAAAGAATATTACTGCATGCACTAATTATTAGCAGGTATTACTTGCCTTGTTTGTAAATACAGTGACTATAAGTGTCATTCAAATGGTAGAATGTGCCTGTACATGGAAGCCATACTAGTATCCCTACAGCCATGTAATATTGCTTCAGATATGAATATTGAGTTGTGCCAGTTTTCCTATTAAGCTGCTGCTACATACCGAGCTGTTACTTGAGAACTTCTAAAATATTGCCCTACATATGAAGGTAGCTAATCAACTTAGAGGGGCACACCATAGAATATACTTTAAATCCTCTCCCCCCCCCCCCACACACACACAACCTGGTCACAAGCTTTCAATGCCTCTAGGTGAGGGACCATCACAGTAGCGTTCAGTATAAATGTGAGTTTGTAGTAGTCTTTTTTTTTAAATTGTGGATTCCAAACTTTATGATTTATGTCTTCTTTAGGGATAATTATTTTCTTTTCTAGGAATTATACTATGTACTATTGCTTTAAAATTACCTCCCTGGTGAAAAAGATCAATGACCTGTCAGTTTGAGAAGAATAAATATGTACAGTACCATGAAGTTCTGTTTTCCTATTTCTTCTATTTTTTTCTCACTCCTTCAATTTCAAAGCACATGCAGCAGAAAAGCTACCAGATTATTGATACAAGTAATCCTTCTGGATAACACCCCTCCTCCTGGCTATAAATTCCTTTCTTCTCTCACCTGGCCTCCATTAATGAAAGAGAACATGTTTTCACAGATGGAATTGCCATTGGTTCTCCTTTCTCTGTGTATCTTAGAGGAATTTTAGAGCTTTTAAATCAGCTAGATATCCCCACCCCCACCCCGAATCCCACAGATCAAAGTGAATTTTTTAAAAACCCAACCAGGTATACTGGTTTTCATTTAATTCCTCCTCACAATATTGTCCTATAGGTGCCTACCCAGAAGTTGGCCTTACTGAATTCAGTGGAACTTACTGCCATAGGCTATAATGTTACAACCCCATATGAATTATATACAGTGCCTTAATTATTACAGTAACACAGTTCCTGGGCTTTCAAGCAATTTTCTTGAATATATAGTGCATACTGTGGCAGAACTACTATCATAGAAGCAGGAGGTAGTTTTGTGCCCTTGTTGGGGATTCATATATGCTCATAGAGACCTAAGAATCTCATGAAAATGTTCTTATTTGCCCTTTAATACGTTCTGTCCTGCGTCACCTCAGACAGTAACCACAATGTTTAATTGCGACCTGTGGTGAAAGGGCTGAATTTCTGAGAGACACCTTTGCAGAGGAAAAGTCTAAACTTTCCCTATTCGTGTGTTATCTTTTTAAAAATGCATTTATTATGTGTGTTTCTTAACCTTACTAGCAAGATAGTAGAGTGGTCTGTGGAGTTGGCAACATGAACTAAGATAAGGAACTGATGGTATGAATACTGGTATTATTCTAAAGTAATTAAATAAACAGACTTGCAATAGAGAGAGGAAGCTACACTGTATGTCTGGGAGTTTTTCTTAATGTAATAAGTTTCTGCCCAAACATGAAAAAAGCAGTGGGCAAGTTGTGTTCTCCACACAATATTTGCTATTGATTTTTCTTGTGAAGTGATATGGTTGCCCAGCACATTAACATCATGTGCAGATAGGAATTAGTACAGATTATGAGTACAGCGTATTTGACTCTATTTTCTCTTCCATGGACTCATTTGCTTTTTCATTTGTTTCTTCCAGGGCACTCCAGTTTTTGTGCATGCTGGGCCTTTTGCAAATATTGCCCATGGCAGCTCTTCAGTTTTGGCTGATAAAATTGCTCTAAAATTGGTTGGAAAAGAAGGTTTTGTAGGTGAGAACCGACTCATTTAATTTTAGCAGTGTTCCTTTGGAGCTGAAATAGCTTAGATTCAAATCCATGCCAAGGTATTAATTGCATTATTATGTTTTATTTAGCTTTAGTTTCAGTGAGAAGATAGTCCCTATTTGACTTGTTGGTTCCGTTTTCCTTATCTGCATTTGCTGGACTAGATGTTCAGTCAGAAAAAGGCAATTCATTGCCTGGGCAGGAGAGGAACCTCTCTGTACATTAACAGGCCTTTGGTATCTTGGGAGCACATTGGGGCATGGATTGCTGGTGCATTGAAACCTAGATTTCTTGCCTTTGTAGTCACAGGGAGATGGTGCAGGGCTCAAACAGATTTGTTAAAGGAAGTCTTTAATAGTATTCCAAAGCAATCCATATTGCAAAAAGTGTAATTACATTTCTGTCACTTCAAAAATGGTCAGCAGAGACTTAAGTTGCTTTACAGAAACATATTTTCTATTTGTAGGCTTGCAGCTCATTGGTCAGAAAGTGTTTTGTATACAGAAGGTATACAGATGTTGTATACAGACATTTCCAGCTGGGCAGGGTGGGGAGGGACCGTGCCATTTGGCACAGACATGTTGTATGGATCACTGTAAGGCAGAAGTAGCCGTTTTTAATTTTGGCACTAGTTATTTACAGGACACTGCAGATGTTTTGAACAAAAATTGTTTAGGAACTGGGGAAAGAACTCACTCCCATGGCTTTCGTGCTAAAAATAAAAAGCTTATTAGATAGAATTAGCACTAATCAAACATAAGGCTGTTGAGACAGGAGTAGCAAAGAGGTGGGGTAGGGTTGGTCCAGAGAAAAGGAGCCTACAGTTCAGACACTTTCTCTTGAGTTAATGATGAGCCATTCCATTTGCACTATCTTTGTTTATACAAACTGTCATCTAAATAAATAGATGAAACATAAGTCTGAACATAAAAATAAAGGATCATGTCATGCTATAAGGATCTATTTACACTGAGGAATGAAAATGAAATGAGTTGTAAATCAGTTGTCCTAAATCCAGTGCTAGCTTTGGTCATGGTAGACCCCTTGAATAAATTGCTGAAAGGTAAGTGAGCATTTATGTAAACCCTGTTGTTTCAGAGGGTTTGCTGTAGTTGGAGCCTCATGGCACAGGGGTTAAACTTTTGTACGGCAGCCAAAACTGTGCTTGCGACCTGAGTAGCCAGCTTGTGGTTGACTCAGCCTTCAATCTTTCAGAGGGCGGTAAAATGAGTTCCCAGCTCACCGGGGGGGGGGGGGGGTCTATGGGGAAATGTGCTTAAAGTACGATGGGTTTCTGCTTATAGTATGTAAGTGACCTCGCTGCCAGATGGGCGGTATAAAAAGCCAATAAATAAATAAATAAATAAATAAATAAATAAATAAATAAATAAATAAATAAATAAATAAGCATATATAGCATACATAACACTTTTCTTTTAGCTGGGATTGGCAGTGGGATTTAGGCCATAGGAGCTGATTCACTCATACAATAAACATGATGCTATCCATTCATAAAGGCATCTGTAAGTCTGCATATTCCTATAGCTCAGATGTAAACACTATGCATTCTAAACTGGCAGAGGTATTATTAGGTATGCAGGAAAAAACCCTAAAATGAAAAAAAAAATTAAATGAAGAAAAGAAGTACAAGACAGAAAAAATATCAGCCCTAATGGAGAAGTAACAACATTGGGAAAATAAAGATGACATATAGGAAATAACAAAAGACAGCAACAAATTTAGGCCAGTATCCTCTTGAGTTTCCATTGAGTAGGAAGTCCCACCGACTTGTGGGTCCAAGTGCTGTTGTTACACAAGCAAAAAGCAACTTTTCTTCTTAGTAACTGCCATTTGCCCGATGGCCTCACTGGCACCAATGGCATAATCCTATATTTGTAGACTGATGAGGATTTGTACTAAGCAGGTATTCAGTTGGATACTGGTAGAAGAAATCATAAAATATTTAAAAGTCATAGAGTACATCATTCGTATAATGGAAATCAAAACAATCAAAGTAGACTGTTAACACCTGTTCATTTAAGGACAGTAAATGGGAAAATGAGATGAAGACCCACTTATTGGCTGAAGACCATAACTGGTTTGAATGCCATGCAACATAATGATCTGAAGAATAGCTTGCTGTTTGAAGCTATGGAGCCAAAAGTTGGGAGTTTGATTCCCCACTGTGCCCCCTTGACAGGGGCTGGACTCAGTGATCCATCGGGTCCTTGCCAGCTCTGCAGTTCTAAGTTTAGTATTGTTTAGAAAATACCACTTCTGAAGTTGAAATAGCTGTGAAGACATCCAGCCTCCAATAGGAGAGAAAGAGGTAGATGAAAAGCATAAGGCTGCAAAAGGTTGTCCATGGTGTTTAGGACCCAGGAGATCCAGAGTTTCCAGAAAGAAATGATGGCACTAAGTAGTACATTTCCCGAAATATTTCCAGCAGGCATCAAGGGATAAATCTGTTTCTGGGCCAGGCCAGTTCTGCATGTGTTCCTTCAAAGATCCATTTCATCTTTTCTCTCCACATTAGACTGTGGATTGAAAGAAAGAAAAAGACTCATGAAAATGCCATTTTTCATATCTTCATGCTTTTTAACATGTTCTTTACTAATCATAGGCTTCAGTAATTTTTCATTCATTTGCTCCTGAAGTATGTTTGTGTCTACATTTTAACTGAAAAATACACATCTAGGATTTACACACACATACACATTGTGATACATTCCTTGGGTCAAGGAATATGTCACAAAATGTGGAGCTATGTAAAAGCTGAAGGATAATCACCTTCTGATCTATTAGTGACCTGAGAAGTATGCATTAGCTGACTTAGTTTTTTTTTCTTTAAAATGCATTTCAGTTGAAAATTTCAAGTATCTCTAGGTCTCTAGCTCCAGCAGTGGAATGGTCTGTCCTGGTAGTTTAGCACAGTTTGCAAGGCTACAGAGTCTCTTGTGCTGTTCTAGGGAGATAATTAGTAACGTAGTTACCCTTTCCTTATGTGCCCTAATTATGTTTCTGGTCTCCTTTGTGTCTCTTAACTGTGTCAAGGAGAGCCTTCCATTACTGGTTCCCAGTGACAGCATTGGACTGTCGTGTTGACTGGCAGTACAGCATATCTGGAAGAGATCAGGCTGGGGCTTTTCCTGGCACGGTTCCTCATATTTTTCTAGTAGGGATATCTCAGATAAGTGACTTTACACCTGAAAACACAATGATAAAGTAATGTCGTTACCCTGTCAAGTATGCATTGACCTTTAGAATGCATATAAGTGCAGAGCTGTGTACAGCCTGGAATTGTGTTAACCTTCTGTGATTCTGGAAAGGCTTGGAACTACAGGACAGTTATATAATAAATAAAGGGTAGGGGTAGATATACAGGTTTTAAAGACTACTGTACAATGGGTCATCGCCACTGAATAGCGAATGGGAGCACATATTCATGTCTTTTGTCTTTGTTCTTTGTCACAAAACATCAGTATAGATTTGTATATTTTAATGAACATTTTATTGAAGAGATTTGTTGTTGCTTCCTACACGTATAACAGAAGCAGAATCAGAGTACTCCCAACTGCTGTAAGATAGGTGGCTTTTCTCTTTTTGCACTTGCAGATAATTGGTGAGGCTTTGGGAATGTTTTAAGGTTTAGCATAAGTAAACTTTGATAAACTGTCAAAATAGTTTACTTTCTTTATACTGCACTAAAACCGTTCATCAGGCTAAAATGGACTAACAGTAATTGCTTGGCAAGCACAAGTGCAGCACTCCACAAAGTCATATTTCAAGAATATTGTTATACACAGCCATCCTCAAAAGTGTATAACAGAAGCTTTATAAATTACATTACAAAAATAGAATAACGTGTGTGTTTAAAATAGGAAATGAATAATACTCAGCGCGCGCACACACGCACAGAGAGAGAGAGAGAGAGAGAGAGAGAGAGAGAGAGAGAGCAAATTACTTCGCAGAATTTCTTGGGCAGTACTCCATTCACCCCAAAAGGGAGGGAATTCAAAATTCTTTACTTTAAATCACTTTAGGCAACAAAAGCACAGGCAATGTCTTAATATTTGCATTGTTCAGAGCTCTTAATGCTTATTCTTTTAAGCTTGACCTCACTGAAAATTTACCGTGCATTGACAGTTTCAGAGAGTGTTAGTTCTTTCCTCTATCTTATGTCATAACATCTCCTCTCTTTTGTAGCTACAAATCTTTGCATAGGTTTAGAAAACACAATCCCTTCTTAGCATGGTACTGCAACAAACAAAAAGAAATAAGTTTTCCCTTCCCAGCTTTTGAATCTAATGTTAAATTTGTACAGTATTTTGGGGGGGGATCATTTCCCAGCCTCCAACACCTCATGGATGCTAGAAATCGTGGAAAGCACGCCCTATAGATGTAGCACAATCTCTGGTCCTTTCTAGTGTTCAGTTCTGGAAATACATCTTAGAAATGTGTATTGCTGGGTGGGTGGGTGTGGGTTTTAGTTAATATTTTCAATTGGCCACTAAGTGAAAACTTGGGTACTGATTCTACTGATATGGCAGTCCTACTGTAATGGCCAGAATAGACTAGAATACTGTAATTAGTAGGAAGTAATGCTGTCAGGCCTTAACTGCAGGCTCCCCACTGCACTAGAGACAATTTTTTAAATTTCTTCTGAGCTGAAAAAACCACTCAGTTGTAGGTGCACATGGTGAGGTGGAGAAGACTGCTATTTGCAGGTGGACATTTCTATGAAGCTTGGCAAGAATCATACGCTGGGTTGATGGACTACAACTGTCAGGCATCCGTGACAATCATAACAGATGTTAGCTGTCTTGTCGATTCCCCTTTCTGCCATATTGTCTCGCCATGGTGTTGTACTTTTCGGTGCCCTCTGTCTACAGCAGCCCTTGACAGGAAAAGGGCCAAGAACCCATGCCCTTGACCTCAGGAGTGGAAAAAAACTAGAAACACTGCACTTACTGGTGGCAGATACATATGGATACAAGTTAGAAATGTGAGAGGCAGGAGGAGAATGTAGCATAGAAGAGTTAAAAAAAGTGTTATTGCTGTACCTCCCTTTGACTTTTAGTCTTCTGTCAGAATGTAGGCATGATGTGGGCTTTGCTATACAGACTGTTTTGGGGCCAAGTACTGGAGGGGTGGGAGACGCATGATTCCAAAGCAACAAAGGGGTGGGGGAAAAGAACATACCAGATGTTATCAGAAGGAATTACTCATTCAGTCACTGGTTTTCCTTATGCTGCTGCTTTGCCCCCTCCCCACAATAATGCAAGAGCAAACCTCTGCAAATAATTATCTCTTGTGGGAAATAATCTTTCCAATATAAAGGAGTATCATTTGGCAGCGCATCACATTTTTTAAAAAAGGAAGCCCCAGTGGACTAGATTCACTCTATCCAGCTGTGTCTCTTCTCAAGCAAGACAATGGAGAAAACTGGGTCATTACCTGATATTAGAAGTAACGTTGTGAACGATGCAGTTATGGTACACAGAGGCAAATGGGAATGAGGACCACAGTGTAATTTTTACCTCAGAAAAATCTAAGATCCATTAATATTCCTAGATAATATTCTCATTACTGTATAGGAATCAGCTTTCAAGAAAAAAGCTCCAGCAATCAGCAGACACTTGTATTAAAAGATACCAACTCCAAATCTTAGACTCCAAGTTATTTCATTGTAAAAACACCATACAAAATAAAGTATTCATATCTACACTGTCTACGCCTTTATGTTACCTAAATCTTTTTCCTGGTGTAGCAATAGCAGTACAGTGGAAAATTTGAGGCAATATAAAATATAAAGCATAAATGCTGAATACAAAGCTCAGGTTTAGCAATGTTCACATACCCAACGGAGTTGTGACTAATCGTAATTTCTTGACAAGATGTACTTTATCGTTTTAAGGTGTTTCTTTGAGATGTTTTAAATTTATACCTTTTACTAGGAATTGGCAGAGTAAGGCTTTCAAGCTTTTGTTGGACTACAGCTCCCATCAACGTGAGCCATGCTTGGAAGTTGAATTCCAGAAACATCTGGTTGGCTATACTTTGTGTACACATTAGTCCCATCTGGGCATTCTGACTCACGGAAAGCAACAGTAGAGCTTCATCCACTGATCAGCCCAAACCATCAGGTCTCCTGTGGGCTCCACCCCCTTCCAACTATATATTGAGCAGTGAGGTATGAAATGGGGTGCCTGTTCTACAGCAGGGGCTCCCCATGTGTTTTAGAAGCCAGGTTATGGAAGGAATACAAGGTTGGAGCCTCCTGACTGCAGAGCCATTGCTGCTGCTATCACCACACCTAATAATGGCATGACTATGAAGTTCAAAATAGGGCTTTGATGCCCTGCAAGTATGCCCCCACTGCAAATTCAGAAGCTGGCTCTGCAGTTGACTGTTTTAAAAAAACAGTATCTTCAGAACACAGCCAGGTGGTGAGCCAGAGAGCTTTGGGATAGAGAGATACAGCTGGATGTTATCAGTGTATAGTTGTTGCTGTCATGCTGTGAGCATTGATTGGTCTACCCAAGGACAATGGGCAGAGATAAAGAAATAGGTTTCTGAGAACAAAGGGGGGACATCTTTCCTTGATAGCCACCTGCCTGACCTCTGCAAGCTGGAGATTTATACCAGGGAAGATCTCAACTGTCACAGAGATACATAAGGAGAAAGAGCAGGCAGTCCTTAATCTACACAGCTTCTGACGATGCTTTGTAAGTCAAGAATATGACCTTGACTTTTGTCCAGAAACCAAGTGGGCTTGATAGCTATAGTAAGAGCTAAACTATGATAACTGGCATTTTTCATTCCACGGTTGAGTCTCCTGTGAGATAATTTTACAAAATTGCTGCTGCAGCAACAACTATAAACACTGCCTGCTGGCTTGCAAACATACATGCTGGATAAGCAAACCAGGCTAGGCGTAAAGAGGCAGAAGGCAGAGGTGTTCTGTTTCCACACCATACCAAGCAGGGGAGAAGAACCATTGTTCACCCCCACACCCATTTTTTTAAGACTACAATTCCCGTACTCTGTTAACCATTTGCTCTAGTGGTCCAGAGTTCTGGAAGTTGACATGAAGAACAAGTGGAGGGTCCAAGTTTCACCAGACGTGATATAATATATTAGCAGATGCCAAGAGTTTTAGAGTTGAGGCTCTGTGTGCTCTGTTAGGTGGAAGATTTTTTCCTTAGTTTAGGTATTCATGCTGAAATTTGGGCATTAGTTTGCTTTTTTATATTTTGTTTTCCTGTATGTCTTTTACAAAACATTGAAGCCGACTGCTCCACAGATAATTGACACGGGCGTCTGCCCATCAGACATCTGCTAACAAACCTCAATGTAGCTTCATCTCTCATTGTAATTCATAGACCCAATGGAAGGCATTTCAGCAGATTTTCCCTCAGTGCAAAATACAGCTAACACAGGGAAATTCTTTGTCTCCCACAGGCAAAAAAATAAAAAAATACAGGAGGTCAGTCTCTCTCTTTCTCTTCTTAGGAATTCATAAATCAAATCCAGCAACGCTGTCAAAGGTGCTGCTTCTCATAACTCACTTCTATCAGTTCACAAAGTGAGAGAGTTCTCCAGTTCTAATTGGAAATGTGGGAGAAGAGGAATAGTAGTAAAAAAAAAACCCACATCATTTTCTTTCATTTATCTTCATACAACAGAGCTGAACGTAAGAAAATGCAGGCAAAAATCTTCCGTTCAGTTGTGGGAATGAAGCTATTGATATTACAGAAGATTGGAACCAGGTTGAAATAGGAAGGCCGTCTTCATGTGATGCCTCCTATGGGGCTCTTGAGGGGTCAATTTGGAAATGGGAGACCCTTCACCCTCCTCTTATCTTCTTTCATTTGCTTCCCCCTGACGTGGCTTCTTATTCCCACGCAATGGCTTTTGGGCTAATTTTCGATATAGTTGGGTACAACGTGTAATTTGACCCTCTCTGGTTGCAGTTTCTATAGAACCACTACAGTATGGCAGATATAATGTCTGACTATGACACAGGGGAATGGTGGCTCAGTGGACTAAGGCTTCCGAAATCTGTCGGCTGCAAAGTCGGCAGCTCGGCGGTTCGAATCCCGGGTGCCACGCAGCGGAGCGAGCTCCCGCTGATAACCCCAGCTTCTGCCAACCTAGCATGTAAATGCAAGTAGATAAATAGGAATCGCCGTAAAAAGTGGGAAGGTAAAACAGTGTTTCCTTGCAGCCATGCTGGCCACGTGGCCATGGACTTGCACAACATTGGCTCTTTCAGCTTGAATACAGAGATGAGCGCCGCCCCTACAGTCAGACACAACTAGCACGCATGTGCGGGGGGAGCCTTTACCTTTTACCTTTGACACAGGAGACAGGGTTCAGGTTGCTGCTTAAATTTGCCAGGAGAGAGCAGCTATGGTAACCCACTCTTTGAACAATTCATATACTTCAAAACACCTTTTAGGGTGGCCATATGGTGGAAACAACTGAATGGTGAAAAGTAATAACAGGTTCCCTTTCTCAAACTACAACCTAAAGCTACTAGCCAGGTGCCAACCAGAGCCTTACATTTGCATGAAGTTTTTTTTCTCCACATCCACGTGCTAGAATTAAAATAGTAAGAAATCTCAGTGAATGTAGAGAACAGAATCTCTCATTATACATAGTTACAGGCTATTATATGGATTCTGTATAGAAAATGGGCGTGTCCTTAGGTGGATTATATGACTATGGTTTACAGAGAGGGGATTAAATTGTTGAAGCAAGGAAAAAGAAACCACTTTCGGTAGTCAGCAGCTTGGTGCAGTCTGGTTTTGGCTGGAGCCCAGATTTGCAGCATTGAGATGGATGGCTTGAAACTAGCTACATCATGGATATAGCCAAATGACAGAGATATTGATCATTCTCATTTGATACTCTCTTCAGTAGCGTGACATGTGTTGCTCCCCCCACTAACAGCGTTCAGAATGCACACCACTATTCATGAAAATCAAGACTGCAGATATTTTGGCTCCTCCTCCTCTTTTCCAAATAATACTTTTTCATTCTGATAATTAGATGTTGCGACCTTGTAAAGAAGGCCTTTCTGGAACTAAGTTGACAGTGATACTTCCAAATCCAGCCTTTAAATACATGACTGTATTTATCAATCATGTTTGTACCATCCCCACCAAAAATGTGCCTTTATCTTTTCTGTTCAGCTTCAGATCTTGAAAGGGGATAAATGGCAGGCTTAAGACTTAGTGAAACCCATGCATATTAGAAGCCAATTTTTAATTACAGGGACACACATTTTGGTTGGATCTATTTGATATGGTGACAGGAAAATGGAGAACTTCAACAGGGCAAATAATCCTTTCTGAATCACAACTTTTTTACATTTCAAAAAGTCTCCTCACCATATTTTGTAGCCCCTCTCATTCATAGTTTTAGACTCGGGGGTGTTAATATTTTCAAAATTAAAAGATTGTAGAGGACTAGAAGTAGAAAATACATTCCTGGACCTCTGGAGGTTTAAATTAACATTAGATGAAAGAATTTTTAGCACACTGAGCTAATAGTTATTTTAAGGCAAAAACGAAAGGATGTAATTATCTAGAGGATACTGTACCCCTACAGTACAGATGTACAGAAATATGTTGTAATAGCAAGGTAATAAAAGTTTGAATAAAAAATTTTTGATGCCTCTGAATGTTTTTATGCACTCCTGACTAACTGCATCCTCCACCTCCACTGATTCACTTAGAATCAGTAAATGTTTACCAAGTCCCGTGAAAGTATGCATGTTTTGCATGCAGAAGCCAGAGGCCCCAAGTTCAATTTCCAGTTTAACAGAGCATTAAAAGATTCTGCACTCATCATGTCTTACTACCTGCTAGTTCTGAAACTCTTCGATTGACACTTTTAGATCTAATGAAAAAAAGTAAATTTATTTATTTATTTATTTATTTATTTATTATTCACACTTCTATACCGCCCTATTCCCACCAAGGGGACTCAGGGCCGTTCACAGCATTAAAATGAGAACCAATAAAACGACAAAGTGGCTAGAACAGCAATGTCCAAGCATAGATAGGCGGGGTAAAAAAAAAAAACCAAAAAAAAACCCCCACCAGACTGGGACCCTAACCGTCGCCATAGGCATCCCGAAAGAGAAAGGTCTTAAGGTTCTTCTTAAACGCCGCCAGCGAGGGAGCCTGCCGTAGTTCGCCGGGAAGTTTATTCCAAATAGATGGTGCCACCACCGAGAAGGCCCGTCCACGAGTACTCACTTTACGGGCCTCCCTCGGGGTGACAGTCCACAGCGAAAGGGCCACCGAAGAACGGGTGGGTCGGGCCAGGTCAAGTTGTCGGGAGAGACGCTCCACCAAATAAGCCGGGGCCAAGCCATGGAGGGTTTTGTAAACCAAAACCAACACCTTGAACCTTATTCGGGAGGCAACGGGTAACCAGTGTAGGTGGGCCAGGATAGGGGTGGCGCGGTCATAGCGGCGCGCACCAACCACCAACCTGGCCGCCGTATTCTGGACCCGCTGCAATCGCCGAACAAGGTTCAAGGGGAGCCCCATGTAGAGAGCGTTGCAATAATCCAGCCTCGACATGACCAGTGCCTGTACCACAGTCCTCAAGGAGCCCTCATCGAGGTGTCATGTTTCCATTTGATCCTTTTGGTTCTTCCTTCTGCAAATGGACCAAGGCACCATCTTCACTGTTGGGTGTTTAGTTTACTGCAATAAACTCAGAGGAGTGCAATCCATTGTAGATGTACAGTGCAATCCTAATGCAATGATGGGTCTGGAGGGGTCCAAAGTGCCTTGTTTTCACACAACTGTCATTGGGCCAGAAGAACCCACTTATGTTAACTGATCTCAGGAATCTGCTGGCAGAAGGATCTGTGGATGCAGTTGCTTAGCTGGGCTAAGATCAGGCAGCAAGAGAGCCAGAAAATGGGGTGAGAGAGGAGATGAATAATGGCAGATCCAAATTTCTTGTGGCATGATGAAACTTGAGCTAAACATGATTGCACTGTATTTGATTTTGTTTTATTTCTCTTTCCGCCATGTCACAAAACAGAATGAGCGATATGCACTGCTCATTCTATGAAGTACATTTTAAAAACTTCTTTTTAAAAGAAAAAATGACTATTTAACATTGATAGTTAAGTGTAAGATAATATTTTAAACTGAAGTTGTAGTAATTCCTCATTTAGTAGCTTTTTTCCATTAGTGGAAATCTTAATAAACTAGAGCAGACCTGCACAACACATCGACCATGGGCAACTGGTAGCCCATGGTGCCATTTGAAGTTGCCCGCCAGGTCTCCGCCAGCCTACGGAGGAGCCGAGCAAGGGGGTGGGGCATTGCAGTGGCAGGTTTCCAAGAAAGAATGAAGGAAAGGAGGAGCCGAGGCATCAGGGAAGGAGGTGTGCATCAGAGCCACTCCCGCCCAGCATGGATGGAGAAGGTCCCCACGAAGGCAGTGCCTCTGGACCAAGGAATGTGCCTTTGTTTGGGACTAGAGGGGGGAAATTAATAAGGGAGGGAGGAAAGACTTCTTCCCCAACACCCCTGCCAGGAAGGAAAAAGCAGGGCCTCCCTCCTTCCATCTCCGCCCAGGAGGGTGGTTGATGGGGGAAGGGGAGAAAGAGAGCCGTTTTGGGAAAGGGCCTGGGGGCCGAGGAGGAGAAGGGGAGGAGGAAGGCTCACTGGTGCCCTCCTCTCCCCTGCCCAGCCTCTCCCATCCCCAGCTCGATCCCACAGATCCGGGGCGGTGGTGGCTGGGTGTACCTGCTCGTGTAACACACGCTTTGTCCAGCTCCCGCTGATGCCACCTGGTGTGCTCCTTGGCATCACCCACCTGCTCCTGTAGGCTACGGATCTTCCAGCGCACCGTGTCCAGTGAGCTCAGGCCAGCCACCACAGGGAGGGGGGGCAAGGTGACACGTCCATGGCACCGGCAGCAGCAGGAAGGAAGGCAGGAAAGCAGGAGGGAAAGAGGGAAAGCTCACAGGCAGGCAGGCAGGTGAATCCACAGCACACCGGCGCCTCCCTTCCGCGATCATTGGTTATTGCTGCTGCTGCTGCTAATTGGGAGCACTGGTGAAGTGCGCACATGTGCAACTGAAAGTAGACCACAGGGATGTTTGGGAGCTTGAAGAGTCAATCACAGGGGATGTTCAGGGGCTTTAGGTAGACCGTGGGCTGTTAAAAGTTGGACAGCCCTGAACTAGAGTATTTTAATAATTCGAATAAATCAGTTAAATTTGAATTTGATGGCCATTTGCCATTTTCAAGCTTTGAAATAACAATATTTTGCCTATACTAAAAGGAAATTTCCATTTCCATTTCCATTAAAATGTTCTAGGCCTCCGTCCTGCCATTGAAAAAGGATGTGCCTGTTTCTCTTATAACAATGTATTCTTTACTGAGTTATCATCCAGATGAAACATTTATTCCTCCCTGGTTTGTACCCTTAGCCATGGATCTTACTAATTTTTTCCTGTCTACTCTCCCACCTCTCATTTCTAATCCCACTCATGATAGAGGCCGATAAATTCCCAAAAGACATTTATGAGACAACAGCAATAGATGGAAGTGACAATGGCAGAAAATCTTTCACAGACACTGGCAGTGACACTTCAGCTAATAGTGGTAGTGCTGTGCAGAAGAAGGCAATGCTGAATATTTCTTACCTTGAAATAACTGTGATGAGACAATCACAAAATGAAACAAGAGATTGTGCTGGAAAGTGAGAGGCAGGTTAGAAAACACTCATTCAACTACGGGGAAGGGGGGAAACAAAGGACAAGTATGAATTGGACTGTCATTAAGGAATAGAGATGGGCACGAAAGGAAAACGAAATGCTGTTTCATCATTTCGTTACGTAACAAAATTACTTTGTTGCATAACAAAATACTAGGACGCGTTTTGTCACAAAACGAAACGAAATGCCATTTCCCCCTCTAGAAATGAAACAATTCATCCTAGAGGAATCTATAGCAAGCAAGGCACTAGCTCTTCCCTGTAAGCCCCCCAAATTTGGAAAGTGTTGGGGGGTCAGGGGGGCTGAGTTATTAAGCTCCAAAGGCGGTGCCACTAGAAAAAACTTTCTAATTGATTGAATTGGGATTTGGAAGCCAAGCTGCGGCGGCGCTCATCTGCTAACCCGTGGGGGAGATACTGAGGCTTCCAGATTCAATTAGAAAGATTTTTTCCCCTAGGGGCACCCCCTATGGAGCTCAGCCCCCTGACCCCCAAGCCGCTCCAAATTTCAGGGGCTTACCTAAAATGGCATGAGGCAGCTTCCTGCCATTGTGGTGCTTCTAGGACCCAGGGGAACGCAGCGGTTCATTTTGTTTTGTAACAAAGCTACTGTAAAAAGTCATTACAAACAAAACAAAACCACTAAAGTAACAAAACAAAACACTATACAGTGGACCCTCATATAACAAACAGTTTGTATAACATAAAATCTGTACCACATAAAAATTCCGGAGATAGAGAAAATTTGCTTAACAGAATCACCTATGGAGCGAATCTGTACAACATAAAAATGGCCATGATTAGTGATTTCTCTGCTTTCAATGGATTCCTATGGGAAATTTGTATAAAGGAAAATTTGCTTAACATAATTTCATTTGGAACGAATTAATTCCTTTATACAAGGTACCACTGTATTTCCAGATTAAAGCCAAAAGTATATCTATTGGCCAGTGTGCAGAGAGGTGAAAGTCAAATGCTATAGGGCACATAGAATTGCAACATGAAACATGGGAAGTAAGAATCAAACTAAACAATGTGGGAAGGCAAGGAATTGAGCATTTAAGACATGTTAGAGGTAACTCATTCATAGTATCACAAGTGGTGGGGGCAACTTGGCAGCATGAAACAACAAAAGACAAGCATTCTCTTTGTTGTCCCTTCAACTCTGGTCTATAAAGGAAGCCTTGAAAACACACCTCTTCTCTGCAGCTTTTATTCATGACTGGAGTTGGCCCTAAAAGCAATTTACGAATGTTTTAAGGAAATAAATCGATATTGAACGATGATGTGCTTTGAGCAACATATAAATGCTACATATTGCTTTTGCACAACGTCTTTTATTTTTGCTGAGACTTTGGGTCCAATGTTTTAGCTATTGACTGAGTGGGATGTTGAAAAAGTGAATGGTTTCTGGAATTTTTTGGAATACCTGAAAAGACATGAGAGCACTACGTTCCATCATAAGTCCTTAAGGAGGGTCATGTTGTGCAGACAGCTAGTTCCTTCACCCTTCCACTGTAGTAGGGAAAAAAAGTGTCCTTTTGGATGAATCATGATCCATCCTGGTTTGTTTTGGCAGCTGCTTAATTTGGCCTCTGCTGCTTACAATAAGCCCTAGCCATTTGCATCTCCTCCAAATTGCCTTGGGCCCATGAGGTTAAAGTTCATGTCTTTCAGTGACTTTGAACTCTTCCCTTTCCATAGCTTCCTTGCTGACAGCTGCACCAGGACAGATACTGTTTACATCATGGAAGTAGATGGCAGCTAGCAATTCAGAATTTCCATTTCCTCTCGCATTGTTCTGGAATTTGGCCTTGGCAGTCTCATGTCCTGAAACTTAGCCTAGTGTGCATGTTTCTTAGTAGGGTCTTCCAGCGTGTATGCTGTGTTTTTATTTAGATTTGTTGATAGTAAATGCTGACCGCACGAAGGGTTGTTTCATTAAAATCTGCCTCTGTTTACAAGGAATTTTAGTGTGTTGAAAATTTAATTTTCTTATCATAGTTTCATTCATGGCCTTACTGACTGAAACATTCAGCTTTTTGTCCAGATGTATAGTTCTGTGCAAGGCTACTGTGGGACAGCTTTAAGCATAATAAACATATTTGCTGATAGGTTTTTTTTTAAAGACTGAGAAAACTGATAAGGTGCCTCAGCTAGAATGCTGTTTGTATGTTATAAAAGGAATTGTCTCATTACAGCATGTTGCATGTTAACAAATTAGAAAAAGCAGATGATACGGCCCATAAATCCTGCATCTTTCAAATAGCAGTTTCTTAACAAAACAAAAAACAAAAACAAAAAAACAGAGAGAGAGAAAGCCACAGTGGAATTATGCACAGGGGATCTAGTACAGTATCTATTTTAGTAGAGTAAAAATAAAAAATTAAAAGTTTCACCTTTAGTGTGACTTACATTCTTCCTACTATACACAAGCTTCTTTAAATCCCTTTTACACCATGTCTGATTCTGGACCTCAACTTCTTTCCCTGGCTATATTCTCTGGATAGCCGTCTCTCCAAATCCATCTGTTTTCCCCTTAGTTCTCTTCCGCAATGCATCTACATTTGAGAAAGGAGGAAAAAGAACTTTGGAAGGGGATTCAGAATTCACTCAGAAGCCACTATTTTCAGGTTTCTTTACACATTATATATTTACCCATAGTTGTATGTCTGTGGCATTTTAAGCGTGGCATTTGAGTATGATGAGAAAACTCATACAAGTGAGTTGTGCATAGACAACTCTAATCAGAGAGATGGAACTGACCATGGGCTCTTGATTTGTACTCTAAAAGGTGCCCAGGATGATTGCCATACAATGGAACATTGAACTGCTCTTGTCTTCTTTTATCCCTCCTCCTAATAGCCGAGGTTGGAGTGTAATAGATCAATCCGACATGCTAAGTGAGTTTCATGGCTCAGCAAAGAGTATGCATCTAGGGCTATAGTTTTAGGCCAGTGGTGGCAAATCTTTGTCACTCCAGATGTTTTGGACCACAACTCCCACTGTCCTTTGTCAATGGCAATATAGACTTGGAATTCTGGGAATTGTGGTCCAAAACACCTGGAGTGCCAAAGGTTCAACACCACTGTTCTAGCACTACCTCCATTAAAATGGCCTTAGAGTATCTCCCGGTATGTCCTGCAGTAAATTTCTGGAGTATTTTAAACTACTGCCATTAGACAGTCCTAAGAAGCACAGCTGCCACAAGTGGAAATCTGATCCACCAGTTACTTTGGCTGCCACTGCTATCACTTCGTCTGGCTACTGAGAGAAAACTGTAAAGAAAAGAGCTGCTGGTGGTGTAATGAATCCCCCAATGTTGCTTTTTTGGCCCAACTAAGACAATGTTGATCTGATCCCCCCCCCCGCTGCTCATTTCAAGTCTTGTCTCTCCCAGCTGCTGGTTGTGGATTTGTAAGGAAGTCTGGAGTTCCACAAAACAGCTGGAAGAGCTGCTGCAAGGGGAATATGTGCAGAGTGCACAGGGAGCTTTGTCTGGCTCTCCCTGGCATATTAGTGGTTGGGCTGCCCAGGGGAGACCCTGGGATTTATGACGGTAGGTAGGAGGCAAGTTCAGCTTTTGCACATGCTGCTTATTCTGCTGTGGTGCTTCGAATTGCCCCTCCCTCCACTCAGATTGCTGACCACCCTTTTAAACCTTCCAAATGGCAAATGAGATGCAAAGATCCATTATGCTGTCACTTCACTCTCCTGCAAATCACCCCAGCATCAGAACTAACATCCTGATATGGTGCGTTTTGCCTATTTACCTGACCCCTAATTGGAGTTCACATGGGGGGGTGTCTGACAGTGCTCCACAACTTACTCCATTTTGTTTTGTTTTGTTTTCAAAAAAATCCTGCTGCATGCGGGTTAATGATGCCATTGAGTCTCTCTTACGCACACTGAAATTTCTTTTACGCAAAGAAATGCTTTGGATTGTAATGATACTGAAATGTGTCATTACTTCTTAGCTGTTTGTGCAACTCCCTTGTTTTGTCTGTCGGGGGATCGAGAGTATAAATATTGGGCCTTGACATGAATCAAGTTGTTGTTTTATGTATAATTACACAAATAACCTCCTTAATCACATAATTGTTGAACTAGGATGAGCTTGAATCTTCCTTGCTCTGTTGGCCTCTGCTTGCTTATATTTTCATTGGCTTTCTGACTTGCAGGCAGGAAATAATACAAAAGTGATTGTGCTGAATATTTGAGCACAAACAGGTTTCAAAGTACATGGTCTTGGCACAGTGCTGTATCTTTACATTTACTCTCTGTTTTATTTCCTTTGCAGTGGGTAGCCTTCATCCCAGCAGCTTTCATACAGCATCCTGTTTCCTTCCTCTCTCAGTTCTGAGTGCCAGCGCTCCTGATGCTGGATTTCTCCTACATGAGCCTTTAAAATGAGAAAGATTTCTCAAGTCTTAAAAAAAGTTTTTTCCCCTCAAGAAATCATTCAGTATGCCTAAGAAGTAGATTCCCTTTCATTGTATCCTCTCTTTCAAGCAGAACCCTAGCTTTTTGTTTTCTAATCTATAGAAGTAAACATGACAACTAATAAAAAGGTTTTGAATATTCAGATCAAGCAAATTTGTATTTAAATATAATTGGAACCATTATTTTGTAAATTTGAATATTTCTGAATCTAGATGCACATCCCTATTCAATATGCATTCCGTTCACCAAGAAAGGAAATGCTAAGGGCATCAGTTACTATAGGACCATTGTTTCACTTTCCCATGCAAGTGAAGTAATACACTAGTTGTTATACAAAAGCTTTTACCCTATATCGAGCATGAAATGCCTGATGTTCAAGCTGGATTCTGCAAAGTGAGAAGAATTGCCCATGAGTCAGCAGTGTGATGCGGTAGCCAGGAAAGCCAATGCGATTCTTTGTTGCATCAACAGAACCATAGTGTCTAGATCAAGGGAAGTGATAGTACCACTCTATTTTGCTCTGGTCAGACCCCACCTGGAGTACTGTGTCCAGTTCTGTGCACCTCACTTTAAAAAGGATGTTGACTACCTCAAGCGGATACAGAAGAGGGCAACCAGGATGGTTGAGGGTCTGGAGGAAATGTCTTATGAGGAACGGCTTAGGGAACTTGGAATGTTTAGCCTGAGGGGGGATATGATAGCTATGTTCAAATATTTGAAAGGATGTCATATTGAAGAGGGAACAGGTTTGTTTTCCATGGCTTCAGAGACTAGGACTCGGGGCAATGGTTTCAAACTATAGGAAAAGGGATTCCTTTTGAACATTAGGAGGAACTTCATGATAGCTAGAGCTGTTTGGCAGTGGAATATGCTGCCATGGAGGGTGGTGGAGTCTCCTTCTTTGGAGATTTTTAAGCAGAGGCTGGATGGTCATATGTCAGGAGTACTGTGATGGGGGTTCCTGCATATCAGGGGGTTGGACTGGATGGCTCTTGAGGTCTCTTCCAACTCTATGACTCTATGATTCTATCATTCAAATTCAAGATCATATTGCAAATATCTGCTGGCTACTGGGGATAGCAAATAGTTTTAGAAGATGATCGGTATATGCTTAGTAGATAACAGCAAAACCTTTGACTGTGTGCATCATGAGGAGCTATGGGTTGTTCTTAAAGAAGTGGGTGTGTCTCAGCACTTGATTGTTGTGATGCATGTTTTGGAGAGACAATGGTTTTCTGTAAGCAAAGGTGTCAGACAATGGCACATTTTATCCCTTTACCTCAGTGGTGGCCAAACCTTAGCCCTCCAGATGTTTTGGACCACAACTCCCACAGTCCTTTGTCATTGGCAATACAGGCTTGGAATTTTGGGAGTTGTGGTCCAAAACATCTAGAGGGCCAAAGTTTGGCCACTACTGCTTTACCTGTTACATCTGTATATAGAACATATTATATGGAAAGCCAGAATAAATTCAGATGAAGGAAGAGTAAAAAGTGGTGTAAGAAACATCAGTTAGTTAAAAATATGCAGCTGACACTATCATATCAACAGAAAGCAGCAATTCTAAATGGGAGACTGCAGCCAAGAAATCAGATGAAAGCTGTTGCTGGAGACTAAGATCAAGACCATCTACATGCTCGTGATCTCCATCACGATGTATGGGTGTGAAAGGTGAAGAGTGAAGAAACCTGACAGGAAGAAATTTGAATTCTTTAAAATGGGGTTCTGGAGGAGAGCTTAATGGATATCTGGGAACTGCCAGGAAAAACAAACGAGCAGGCTTAGAAGAAATCAAACATGAAATGTCTCTGGAGGCACATATGATGAAAGTTGCGGTTGTCATACTGTGGGCACATCACAAAAAGGCAGGAATCTCCGGAAAAAGTTTAAGACAGCAAGAAAAGAGGAGGACCAAATAGGAGATGGATTGATTCCCTAAAACAGGCATGTCCAAACTTCGGCCCTCCTGATGTTTTGGACCACAACTAAGTTTAGATTGCCAATGACAAAGGACTGTGGGAGCTGTGGTCCAAAACATCTGGAGGACCAAAGTCTGGACATGCCTGAGCTATAGGCTTGAGATGACAGTTGCTAAGCAGAGTGGTTAAGGGCAGGACATTTTGGAGGTCGGTCATTCACAGGCTCACCATAAACCGGAGGGAACTTGATGGCATGTAACAACAATTGTTATGTATAGATTGTCAAGTTAAATGTACTGTTTAGCTAAAGGGATTCTGCTTAAAAAAAAAACCCAACAAGCAGCAGGCTATCCAATAGTGGCAGCCGCCTTCGCTGTGGAAGAATGTAAAGCATTCCTCCCAATAAAACTCAAGGCATATTTTGTCCAGAGCACAGAGTTATGTCTTACATGAGGTTCTGCATGAAATAATAAATCACATTTTAAATATAATTATATATCATAATTACAACCTCACATCTTTTTTCCTTAGGAATAATGTAGTAGTACTACCTTTCCCTGGTTTTGGTACTGCATACTTAATAACTAATGCAGGTTAGAATAGTCTTTCCGTGTATATGAGGTTGTATACTTGCATGGCTAAGAGACTGTGAATTCCCAATTCTTTAAATAGGCATATCCTTCTCTCTTCCATACATATTATGGAATAGTCAGATCTGGTCATTTATTTTAGTAGGTCTACTCTACGTATGTTTAAGCCTGAATCCAATCCAGTATATGAGAACTGGATTGTTACCCACTGAAGGGAGAATGAAGAAAGCTGAAAGGGAGTACTTCTTCATACAGCACGTAAATTGTAGAATTCAATGCCACAGGATGTGCAGACTTAAAGGGGGATGAGAAAAACTTATGGAAATTAGGACCACCAATGGCTATGTATTAGGATGGCTGAGTGTCACATCTAGGCTCCAAGGCAAGGTGCCCTTGTATGATAGCTCTGGAGCACACAAGTGGGATTATGCAGTTCCATTCAGGCTCTGGTGAGTATAGGGTTTCCATAATGAATGGTTGATCAATAGAACTAGACTGGTTTTTGCTTTGGGTGTTTTTGTTTGTTTGTTTGTTTGTTTTTGAGCAGCTTCCATGCGAATCATTTACACATGACCATCAGATAACTAGTGTTTCCTAGCGGGCTCCCATTGAAATGTTAAGCAGTACAACCTTGCTTGTCCTCCTTTTATGAGGCAAGATTAGGCATGTTGAGGGTAGTGGGGCAGTTTGCATGAAGAGACCTTGATTATACTGTTTGTACTCAAAAACGCTACATGAACTGAATAGCCCTGAAGAGTCTGCGTTCCCATAATTTTATTTATTGTTGCTGTTATGGAGGAATGTGAGAATAGCTGTATGTGAGAAGAACCGAATGGTTAGCCATGAGTAAATGTTCTCATTTATTGATTGATTGATTGATTGATTGATTGATTGATTTTATATGTTGCCCACTACCCAAAGGTCTCTGAGCGGCTCACAATCAAAAGAATTTAAACAGTTAAAACATCAAAATGTCAATAAATGATTAAAACAATAATAAAAACATTACACTAAAAATTGCCATCAGGACCCACAATCTATATTATGTCATTTAAAAAAAACTCTGGAACAGGAAGGTTTTTACCTGGCGCCAAAATGTCATTAATGTTGGCACCAGGCGGATCTCACTTGGGAGGGCATTCCATACGCTGGGGGCAGCTGCCGAGAAGGCCAAGTGTCTACAAGCCACCCCTCTCACCTCCTTGAGGGATCGCTCTTTCAAACGGGCCCGTGGCTCGATCTTAATTGCTGGGTAGGTTCATATGGAAGGAGGCGGTCCTTCAGGTATCTAGGTCCTAAGCCGTTTATGGCTTTATATGTCAAAACAAGCACTTTAAATTGAGCTCGGGGAACAAGTGGTAACCAATGCAGGTTACGCAGAATCGGCGTGATGTGATCCCTGGTGGCCCCACCACTTACCAGCCGTGCCACACGATTCTGAACCAGTTGCAATTGCCAAATTGTTTTCAAAGGCTGCCCTACGTAGAGCACATTTACTTTACAAACATAAAGTAAAAGTTAATGAGGTTTGAAAACAAGGCAGGGAAGCAATCTAAGTGCTGAGGTTGTAAAAATTCTCACTGTCTTCTAGAGAAATAAATGGGCTGCATGTCCTATGAAGTGATACTGTGTTCTGCCAAGCATTTCTCTACTCACTCAAGGAAGAGGCGCCTACTTGCATGGAACGTTGCTTGCGTGTATGTTGGGGGGTGGGGGTGTTGTCATGACAGTCAAATGAAAACTTTCCCGCAACTCTCTAATCCCACTTAACTTAAACTGATCCTTTATTCCTACTAGTAACTGAAGCCGGGTTTGGTGCTGATATTGGGATGGAGAAATTCTTCAACATCAAATGCAGAGCATCTGGCTTGGTGCCCAATGTGGTGGTGCTTGTTGCTACAGTGAGGGCTTTGAAGATGCATGGAGGCGGGCCAAGTGTAAGTTTCTGTACCTATCTAATAAAACAAATGATGGATCTTCAGAACTCCCTAAGGTTTTTAAAAGAAACCCCTTATCATTTGAAATATGTATAAACATTTTAATTTTAAAAATTGTTGGAATAGCTCTCCGTGCATTACAAGCCGATTAGCAGAGGCTCTCGCTGCACTGTCTTTCATCATGCAGATGTGCCATGATCTCTAGAGATTACGTGGCTTAAGACATATTAAAGAGGATAGCTTTAAAATGATTAAACTTTAGAAATGGGAATTGACTCAGTTAAGCATTTTCCCCTCCTTCCTCTTGGCTTTACTCTTGGACATTATTCTTTACACGGTAGGGGTTAAAACTGTGTGTGTTTCATTCCTCATCCAGCCTGAACCACCATCCCCTGCTATCTCTCCCATGTCTGCTTCTCCTTCCCCCATTTCCAGTCCCCCCCCCACTAAGCAGAGACAGACTCCAGCCAAAGTTAAACAGTTTTGAGCCCCATTAAGTTCAGTGGAAAAGGGTTACTAAAAGCAATGGAATGCAGAAGTAAGTACTTGAGTAGAAGTTGCCTTCTTGTTGTCTGGATCGTGGCAGTACTCCGGACAGATTATTAAAACCAACTCTCTCTTGCTTGTCTTCTGAAGTTATTTTTGGTACTTTCCGCGCCCTCAGCTTGTCACCCAAGCATGCAGTCTGGCTTTCATCTTTGATACCTCACGACCCCCATCCCTGCCTTTCTGAAATACAATTTCTTGCTAGAATCAGACAACCCAGCCCCCCAACACCAATCTCCTCTCTCACAGCTTGCCTTCTCACCAGTCGCTGCTGCTTATTTATAAGCATTTACTAATAGTTCTTCAGCCCTCTTCGGTCTTTGTAGAATTTTGCCTTCTGTATTGTTGGCTTGCTAAATGGATTCCCGTTCATTCAGCCAGTGTTCCTTTCAGAACAACCTTCTCTGCTTTTGCACCCACCGCATACTCCCTTTTACCTTTTCACTCTCCATGCTTTTGATTTTCCCTGATCATTTCTCTGTAAATTCCCCAAGAACTGGAGGCATAGCTTCATGCAAATAGTCGTACTTTGTATTCATGGTGACCCCCTCCCCATTCAAAATTCACATCTTGCACTCTGCATTCCCACTTTTTAAAAGCACCTGAAAAATAGTTTTTCTGTGTTGCAAACTCGCTCTGTTACCTACAGCATGAACCTAACCACGTTTACTCAGAAGTATAAAGTTCCATTGAACACAATGGCAGCAAATGTGATGTGAGTGGGTTTTTTTAAAATTCTGGCCTGATATTTATTATTCCATTCCTGTCTTCCATCTGCAGAAACCTGGGGGCTTGGTAAAACTAATCTCTGATTTTGCACCAGACTATCATGCTCCTTTCACACAAGTAAGACTGGTGAAGGAATTTCTTTGATTCAAAACTCATGTAGGATTTTTCCTTCTAAATACAG
The DNA here is from genome assembly GCA_023846285.1 of Phrynocephalus versicolor. Lineage (NCBI taxonomy): Eukaryota > Metazoa > Chordata > Lepidosauria > Squamata > Agamidae > Phrynocephalus > Phrynocephalus versicolor. Next base: position 686,864 of record JAHTLZ010000265.1, on the reverse strand, counting down.
TAGCCCTGAGCAGGCTGATCACAACCAACCACTGAAACAACAGAAACTCATTTGAGTTGCTTTTCTTGGTCAAAATGAGAAACCCCAAGTGAGCAAGAAAAGCAACTAAGCCATACAGTTTGTTAAGTTCCAGTGTGAGTTTCAGCCCCCTTTAACCCTGCTAATTTAGGCTCCCTCCTCGGCTTTGCTAATGAAGGTACCTTAGCCATGTATGGCCTGCTGTTATTACTCAGAGTTTGTTTAGGTTTGACTTGTTACTTTTTGAGTTCCACTCTGAAGAATTGCCTGAAACCATAGCAGATGTATACATGCATTGCAAAGTAATGATTTTTCAGCATCTGGGATTTGGCAGGGAAAATAATTTTAGAGCGAGGAGGTGAAAAGATGATGTGCTGATGGTTTTAATGGAGCAGGCAATTGGAAAGAGCTAGTCTCGTGAATCATCCTTCTTGTACTTCCCAGTGTGATTTTCTGATAACCCACCCTGTTCCACCCCTGCAACTTGCTTTTTTCTTCTGCTCTCCACTTTCACAACCTCCCTGCTCTCTTGAACATGTGGTTGGCAAACTGCAACTCTTTTACTTGCCCTACCTTGATGCTGACTCATTTTCCCTCCTTTAGCTCTCAGGTGGCAGTAGAGGCAAAGACTGCAGCGTGTGGATGTCCCCAGGAATTTTCCTGGGGGGAGAAATACCAAAGCTACATAGCCGTATGTTAGCATAATACATGCATATAACGTCTGCCACTACCACACAGCATGTCTGTCTGCATACATAAAGCAATAAAGAGGTATCCCACTTGTGCCCCCCCTCCCCGGACAACCACAGAGCAGTGTCAGGTGGAAAGGCATGGATAGAGGCATCAACTGGTAGTGAAAGCTAAGGTTAGCCTGTCACTCTCTGCAGACTGCACTCATTCATTGGCACAAATCCTTGCATAGTGTACTTCAGTTCCATTGAATAGGATTTTCAGAATTTTTTTATAATTGTGTTTATGAGAGTTTTAAAAAGTGCTTGGCATCCAAGCTGAAGAAACAGGCTTTCATCACATTAAAATGAAATGAAAAAGCATGTTCCTTGAGCATGCTACTCTATTTTCTGACCCTATCCAAAATCTTTGGAATAGAGTATGAGGATTTTAGTATAACTCCAGTATGATATAACTTCAGTTTTTGGAATAGAAATTAGTTAATTTCAATGTGTCTATTTTCAGAGATGTTGAAAATTCAGAATTTGAATCCAAAGTTATTTGGTTGTTGTTGGACTTAGAGAATCCTAGGTGTTGTCAAAGCACATCATAATGGTAATTTGTTTACACAGATACATACTGTATTGATATATATATATGTGTGTGTGTGTGTGTGTGTGTGTGTGTGTGTGTGTGTGTGTGTGGATGTGGGTGTGGGTGGGTGGGTGTTCCTTCAAAATTTTTATGGTTACTTCTTCATTTAAAGATATATGTAAAAATGCTGACTTTTCTACTTTTAGAAACATGGCAAAAATCCAACACTTTAAAGGCTCTTTGTAATTGTGGAAGAATTTTTGAGGAGCACATCTAATTCTCTAACTATTGTTTAACTGTATTTTTCTATTCTCAGGTAACAGCTGGTGCCCCTCTTAAGAAGGAATATACAGAAGAGGTAAGAACAGTACATCTTTAAATTTTACTTCAAATTTCCTTTAAAAATCTATTCCATATAGTAACTGATTGGTTGTAGTGACAGCATCGAATAGTTACAAGAGGACTGCTCCTCACTCTTATTTAATATTGTATTGTTGTGAAATTAACAATACTTGATTTTGGCATGCTAGTATTTTATTGTTTCTGTTGTGTCTGTTAGCCATCAAGTTGTAACTGAGTATCCTTGTTAGACTGCAGAGCTACAATAAAAATGAATTTACAAAAGGTATTTTTTTAAAAAAACAAATACAAAATACTTGACAGAGAAAATTTATTTTCATGCAGAAGAAAATGAACCTTAATGTGCTTAGTCTCCATGTCTCTTCCTTCAGCATTCTCAATGCTATAATTTGTTAAATCCAACATGGCTAATTTGTTGTTAACCCCTGCTCTGCTGCATCTTATTGAGTAGTTATGTTTGTTTAACCTTTTTTTTTAAATTACTTGATGGATCGATGGAAATAGACTTCCTGCCCTTAAACAATCATGAAAAAGTTTATTTTATTTCTAAAAAAGATTTATATTTAAAAATTCCCATTTACTTTTCATTGTCTCCTCTTCTTCCTTCTGATATAGAATCTCAAGCTGGTATCTGATGGCTGTAGCAATTTACGGAAACAAATTGAAATTGCCCAGCATTTTGGTGTTCCTGTGGTAGTTGCTCTGAATATTTTCAGGTAACATTCTCTGTCCTTTCTGCACATGAGAACTAAGTCCATATATTAAACCTAGTTGTTGGAGCAAGATGTGGGCATGCTATCCCAAATTTTATCTCCGGGTTCTGGTTGAATAAATATATTTAATGCTCCAGTTATCTCCTAGTCAATGAAGAATTGTGATTACTGCCAGTAACTCGACATCCCAGAAGGAACTGGAAATTTAAATGCCACCTGGAGTAGGAAACTGGCAAACCACTCCAATATTCCTCCCAAGAAAACTCCATGGACATGGGGTCATGAAGAGTGAGTCATGACTGTAATGACACAACACACACACATTCCTACGTATCCATCCTGTTATCAGGCCCACTGTGCAACCTACCAGATGCAGCACTTGTACTGCCTTATTGCCACCATACACCTTTTGTGATTTAGTCTCTCAAGACCACAAGATGCATGGGGATCGTGCCCATATTATTGTGTCACATTAAACTACTTCCACACGAAATGAATCACCTGAGGCTGCTTGCTTCCAGGAGAGGAATGTGGAAGAATAGCAGCAACTGCCCTTCAATTGAGGCAAAAGCCACATTTCCATTGTTAGATGAAGGGTGGAGCAACAGTTTCTGCTCCAATCCTGTCTGCAACCACCAGGCACCCCCCAGCATGCAGCAGCTCAGCAGGGAACGAGCAAGGAGGCGTGAATTTCAGGAGGACCGGAATCATCCTGAAATGCCTGAACTCACCGGAGGCAAGTTCTTTCCTCTGGTGAGATGCTTTCCTTCTTCTTTCCCCTTCGCTTTCAGCTTTGTTTTGAAGTGGAGAGAGCTGAGTGACCCATCTTTGAGGCGGTATTTAGGTCATGCATGTCTGGGAAGTGCCATAGCACTATACGATGGTACCTCGGTTTAAGAATGCCTCGGTTAAAGGAAAACTCGGTTTAAGAAAAGAAAGTACTGGAAACGGGGATGCCTCGGTTTCAGAAAATTTTAAATGGAATGTCCCTTGTTGCCTTTTTAAATGACCTCCAGAATGGATTGATTGGTTTTCAATGCATTCCTATGGAAAACCACATTTTGGTTTAAGATTTATTTTGTAATACAAAACAGCCCTGAGAACGAATTACCACTCTGCTGCTGCTGCTGCTGCTGCTGCTGCTGCTACTACTACTACTACTACTACTACTTATTTATTTTATTTATTCTTTTTTATACTGCCCATCTTCCCAAAAGAACTCCGGGTGGTTAACAAAAGGGATAAAAGTGTCCCGAAACAACAATCGAGACAAA
>JAHTLZ010000265.1:637290-682736 GCA_023846285.1 Phrynocephalus versicolor | reverse complement strand
GAGCTTGCCATACTAATATTTGCATTCAAAAGTAGCAACAAAGAGTATCTTTGAATTCTGTGGCAGTTTGGTTATGGCCCAGAGTGGGGTTTAAACCTTTTCCCTCTAGTGTTTTTCCCTCTGATTTCCTACTGAGAAATCCTCCACCACCCCCATCCTCTCCCTCAAAGCTGCTTTGTTCAAAGGCAGCTTTTAGGACAGTTTCCTAGAAGTTGCTTTGTTCAAGGGCAGAAAATAAGATAATTTTACATTGTATTGTCAGGTTATGTCCTTCTGAAGAGAAGTCATCCTGAGTTATGGATGGATCGTGTGTGGCAATGGCATCTTTGGTTCTCCCTGAAACACAACTTGATTTCAGGCAGATAACCAACTGAAAGCAGCAACGTTAAAACCCTTCTGAAATCTGTGTCTCTAATTTCAGGGACCCCTTCCTACAGGAAGAGTCTTCAGACAGAGTAAGGAATTAAGAAGATGGCCAGAAAATGAGATACACAACAATGTAATTATGAGGTGTAGCCCAGTCTTCTTTAATTATAGAGTAGCTATTAGCTAGATCAACAGTATAAGAGATCAATAAACAAACAAACAAACTCTTTCTCAAACCAGTGTCGGTTGTCATGGTCAGCTTTGGAGCTGTCAGCAGTGAATTGATCAGGAATTCTGTACCCATGTTACATTAACATAAATTATTTTGATGCCTCTTAATTGATTAACATATATTGCTTGGCATATACTTTTCCAGACTGCAATCCATTTCACTACATGCTTGCTTTTTCATCATATCTATCCATATCATGGAGTCTAGTTTGCTGAAGACTTGAGCCAAATAAGATTTATTTGATTTTAAGGTACCATAGGACTAAGGTATGGCTACCTCCTTGAAAATTATGTGTTTTTTACCTAGGCTAGGCTTTTTACTGAACAAGGCACTCAAAATGTCCCAAGTGAAAGATTTGTGTAGGCAGTCAATGACCAGAATCCTGTTGGCAGAGCTTTGCATGCACAAGGCTGATAGTGTCATCAGCCATGGCCTTTTGTCTTGAATTAAAAGTTTCTCACCCATCCAGCTTCTGAGGCTTCCTTGGCAAGCTTTGAAAATTTATAGCTTTTCGAATACTTTGAGGGTCCCGAAGTCTTCTCCAGGTTTCCAAGCTTGCCTGGGGAGCCTCAGAACCCGGAGATGATAGAAGAGAAATGTGTAATTCAAGTGGGGGAGGAGGTCATAGCTGATGGCATCATCAATGTTGCACACATGGAGCTGCACCAGCAGGATTCCAGACTATATTAAGAATTGTTTATCCTAACCATCTGCTGCCATACAGGTATTAATACGGGCAAAATCGCTTGTCAAGTATAGGAGATATGAACAAAACAATCAATAAAATAACAAAATAACTGTTTTGGTGGCAGAACGGACACTCCGGCTGAAATTGACTTAGTGTGTGAGATTGCCAAAAAGTCTGGAGCATCGGATGCCGTCCCTTGTAATCACTGGTCGGAAGGAGGCAAAGGATCTATAGAATTGGCTCAGGCTGTAAGAAAAGCTGCAGATCAGCCAAATAGCTTCAGATACCTGTATGACCTGGAGGTAAGATTGAATAAAGTTAAAACTATGCCCAGAGAAACAGAACTCTTTTGCTGGTGGTGGGGAATCTTCCTAATGTTATGTGGTTGTGCCAGCCCGGAGCATTTCCAGTGCCCATTACACTTGATGGGATCATATGTTTGCTTGCATCTGTGTCACATTTAAGTTAACTCTTATGTTGTCATTTTTTGCAAAGAAGTTTTTTTTAAGATCCCAAAGCTCTTTTGATTTTATGTTTGTGACTATATGCTGAAATAGACTCACCCCATTACATTGTTGAAAACTGATTAAATGGCAGACCCTCTGAGGTTACATGTGGAAATAAAAAGAGGGGAAAAACAGAAACTTAAAAAAATTGTTGAAGTTTTGAACTGTGCCCTGTCCTGAGATCCAACCCCAGAAGGTGATTGGTGACAATACATTGTTTTATTTATATAACTTAGGATGCTCTTTTTGTTTCACTCAGCTAATGTAGGATACCAAAGCTGGATGGGCCTCTTGTTTTTTAATAAAGGACCCAAACATCCAAGAAGCTCATTTTTGTGTAATTCATTTTCATTTGATAACTGCCAGAAGTCAGACTCTAAACACAAAGAATTCTGTGTCTGAAAAATAGTTACATAAAGATTTCATGTAAACTTCCAGTGCCCTTTAACCCTTTGTTTTCTATCAAATGATCTCAGAAATGTTTCATCATTTTAAATAATTCCTTTTTTTTTTGCCTTTTTCTTTTGATATTTAAGGGGACTTCTTTTAGCTGCTGCCAGACAGCCAGACTGTGCCAACAAGGCAAATTGGAATTTTTTTTTACCCCCACCTGACAATTCCTTAGGGCATTTCTCTCCTTCTTTAGTGGTTGTTTGGTTGATTTGAGTCTCTTTTCTTTGTTGGATTATCTTTGCTGCTGCTTGGCTACTCTTTGATTATGACCGCGTGCCACTGGGTTATGTATGTGGTTGTTAGTTGTGACTGGACACATCTTGGGGTGTTTCCCTCTTGTTATTCTGATGAGGATTTTTCCTTTTCGTGCACTGTTGTCTGCTTTTAGATTAGATGAATTCTCACTTGTCTTGCCTCTGCTCTTTTTAAATCGTTTTTAAGGATTCTTTGGAGAGCCTGGAAACATGAATCTGAAACACAAAACGGCCTTCCTTTTTTATTAAAGGGCCAGAATAAAATGAAATATGAAAACGAAGGGGCACCCTGACTGGAAAAAAAACCAAAAAAAAGAAAAAAAAAGAAATGCAACAATTCTCACTGTGCAAAATCCTTAAAGTGTCTCCTTTCCTTTAAAAAATAAAAACAAATCCAGTGCCCTGTCTCAAACACCTATTTGATTATATTTACCTCTAACAGACCAGGCCCTGTTGAAAACTGGTTTTCCATTACACTGGATTCAGGCTAGTGTAATAATCCACATCTACAGACTTTCAAGCGTGACGTTTACGTTCTGTTTACACATTTGATAAGTGAAAACCTTATCCTTCTCTCACTCGGCACAACCAATATGGTTCTAATTAGCAAAATACTATGGATCAGCTGAAAGATTTGTGCTATTCCTCATCATGTTTCCAAGGTCAGAAGTAAATGTTCATACTTTTAATTTGTTCAAAAATGGAAGGCTGCCATCTCTGTGAATAGATAGAAGGTTACCATGGTGCTTGAGTAACTGAATCTGTGGTTCAAAGATTTCTGCAGGGCTTTGTATAGAAATTGGAGACTTTTATCTCCCTTGGACCCCTCTGGCTCCTTGTGCACCTCCCAAGAAGCCATTCTGCACAGGGTACACTGGAAAAGGAGCCGTGGGTAAAAACTAGATTCACACACTGGGCAGTTCCCTGAGCTGTCTGGGTCATATAGTCCTGAGGGCACCTATTGGCAAGTAAGTCCTGTTTTACTCATTAGAATGCACGTGTAAGTGTTATAGGACTGACCTGAATTCTAGATTGGACTGTAAATGTTATTTTTTCAATACAGAATTCTAAGAATTGTAGAAAAATTGTGTTGAGAGGAGCGTATAAAGATCTCAAGTTTATGCCTCTGCTCAGTGCAGGAATCTAAGTTAAAGTGTATCTGACGGTGTATCTTGATGGCAAACAAAAATCCAATACATGATCGATATAATCTATATATAATGCACAATTTAGTACAGCATTAGGTATTAATAAATTTTCCAGAGTATATGTCTTTCGGTGCACTTAATTTCTGTGCAAGGTTTTAGCTAGTGTATTGATTTTATGAATTTCTGTTTTGTCTGTGAAGATTCTCAGCCATGCAGGTCAGTTTATCTGGAAGTTGAGTCATGCCAACTGGACTTCTTTTCTTGAGAAATTGAAACGTTTTCCTGCTCATCCAAACAGTTTTGTCAGTCTTAGGAAAGCTAGTTGTGAGTCCTCCATTTTATAGTTCACTTTGACCTCATGTCACCCTGGTCTGAAATAGGCTCATAAGATGAACAATGGCCTGCATAGGCTTGTTAGGTGGACAATAGGTTCATTAGGTGGACAATGGCCTAAGGTGCGTGAAAGTCCCACCTTTAGCCTTCTCAACACCCATTAAGTATGGGTCGTTAGCTGTGGTCTTGGTGGTGGAGGTGTGAAGTATTTTTATTTGTCTGGGGACTGTTGAAATCACAGCCTGATAAGTAGCAGATAGACTGTGCCTGAGCCCCCCACCTCTGTTGAGAGAGAGGTTTTCAATACTCACATGAATGGCTTCCCTGACCCCTCTCTCAAATTTTCTCTGTCTAACATGTGCACATCCTCATACTTGAATGAGGGACCCCCCATCCTTCAAGTAGAGGTGTACTGCTGACTCTTCTGTTGTGCATTTTCTTCTTCTGTTTTGCATTTTCTTTTGCATTTTGGAGCATATATCTCTTTTAGGCCATCAAGTTGATTCTGAATAGTTTCTGGAAAACTATTTCTGAGTATTCAGAAATACTTTATAGCCAAATTTGTACAGATCTGGGCTGACCTGGATGCTGCTATTGATCCAGAGCCTATAAATAAAACTGCCCCCCTTGACCTGTATTAATGGGTGAGTTTCAGCTCCTAAAGCCTGAGGATGTGGGCAGAACCCTTGGGGAGATGAGGGACACCACATGTCTATTGGACCCTTGTCCTTCCTGGCTTATAAAAGCTGCCAAAGAGGGTCTGGCAGACTGGTTAGGAAGAGTAGAGAATGCCTCCTTGCAGCAGGGCAGGATTCCAGCATGCTTGAAGGAGGCAATAGTAAAACCACTGTTTAAAAAGACCTCTTTGGATCCAAAAATACTGAACAATTACCAACCGGTATCGTACCATCCCATTCTTAGGGAAAATACTAGAGTGGATTGTGGCCTCGCAGTTCTAGAGGTTTCTGGATGAGATAACCTACCTGGATCCAGCTCAATCTGGCTTCAGGCCTGATTATGGGACTGAGACAACACTGGTTGTCTTGGTAGTTGACCAATGCAGGAAAATGGATAGAGGATTTGTGTCCCTTTTGGTTTAACTGGACCTTTCAGCTGCTTTTGACAATATCGACCACAGCATCCTCCTTATTTGGCTCTCTGAAATGGGACTTGAGGGCACCGTCTTACAGTAGCTTCAGTACCTCCTACAGGAGAGAATGCAGAAAGTGGTGTTAAGGGACTCAGGTTCAACACCACAGCCACTGACCTCTGGGGTCCCTCATGGTCCTGTTCTGTCTCCTATGTTATTTATCGTTTATATGAAACCACTAGTGGAGATTATCCAGAGTTTGGGGGTTAAGTGTCACCAGTATGTTGATGACACTCAACTTTACCTCTCGTCACCTCTGGATTCCATGGAAGCTATTTCAACTTTTTATCTTAGCTTCCCTAATGAATTGGATAAGGAGGAACAAACTGAAACTAAACCCAGACAAGACAGAGGTGCTTCTAGTCAGTTGAAAGGGAGATCAAGGGATAGGGATGCAACCTGTACTGGATGGGATTACCACCTAATTGAAAACAGAGGTGTGTAGCTTGGGGGTACTCCTGGACTCATCCTTGAGCCTAGATGCCCAGGTCACAGCTGTGGCCAGGAGTGCATATGCACAATTAAAACTAGTAGGCCAGTTACACCTGTTTCTTGAGAAACCTGCTCTGGCCACTGTGACACATGCCCTAGTGATGTCCCGGCTGGACTATTGTAATGTGCTGTATGTGGGGCTACCGATGGAAAGTCTCAGGAAACTTCAACGGGTCCAAAATGCAGCAGCCAGATTGCTGACTACGGTGGGTTACAGCGATCACATTACACACCTACTAAAGCAGTTCTACTGGCTGCCAATCAGCTATCGGGCACAATTCAAATTGCTGATCTTAACCTACAAAGCACAAAATGGCCTGGGTCCAAGTTACCTCAAAGATCGAATCTCGCAGTATGAACCGGCTCAGGTACTAAGGTCATCAGGAGAGGCCTTTCTCTCCATCCCACCACCTTCACAGGTGCGTCTCAGAAGAACACATGAAAGGGCCTTCTCTGTTGCTACTCCCAGACTTTGGAACTCTTGCTGGAGTCCAGGACTGCCCCGTCTCTACTGTCTTTCCAGAAGCAGGCAAAGACCTTCCTCTTCAGGCAAGCTTTCCCAATGAGGGACTATCTACTATGTGACTTTTATACGGACTACCATGCATGATTACATTGACTGATTTCATAAGAACACCAGTGTTTTCCATGTTAGTTTCCATCCCTCATAATGGATTTATTTTTATTTTTGCATGCTCTTTGTAGCTTGAATGTTCCTTTTAATGTTCTAAGATGCTTCTTCTAAATCCCTGTTCGTAATTTAAATTATGTCTTACATGTTCTGGGCTGTATATTGTCCCTCATTATTGTAAGCCACCTTGGGTCGTTTTCCAAGGAGAAAAGTGGGGTAAAATTATTCTAAATAATATTATTATTATTATATTTATATAATATTTATAATAATAAAATAGCTGTAATCGACTACTTTTTTTCAGCAAATTGAAAAAAGGATCCTCCTGTCACTAAGCGGTTCATTTTGCATTGCCGTCTTCCCCTGCCCCCTCTCTCTCTCTCTCTCTCTCTCTCTCTCTCTCTCTCTGTGGATTGTATTTTTAAAGGAAAAAGAGGCCATTAGAGATGTACATAGCAAGAATTTTTGTAGATACTTGTAGAGACCAGAGGTTGGGACTTCAATTCTTCCCCTGCCTTTTGTGCACAGGGCCAGCCTGTGTGGCCTTGGGCAAGCCGCACAGTTCCAGGATGCCCCCACATGCAGGTATAGCAGCCTGGTCAAAGTGAGGTGCCTGGTTGAGATGGAGGTAGTTGGTGTCCCTGAGATTTAAAAGTAGTCTCTGGGATATATGGAACCAGGAAAAAAACCACAGCAAGAATGCATTCCACAGCAATTCTAGAGCCTTTGGCTAGCTGGGACAGGCTTAGTAGTACATTAGAGAGATCTGCACCCAGGGCCCTTCCTCATTGTTAGTTCAAAGCATCTGATATTCAGAGGTAAACAGCCTGAGAACATGGAAGCTTTATTGAACAGGAATTCTCTAATTCTTCCAGCCAATCTACCATCTGACTGAACATGGACATTATTTTTAATTTCTGATAGTTCGTACAGTTGGATATACTGAGGAAAATGCCAGTTGGACAGAGTTTGATGTAGAGCTATTTTCTCATGACGGTTCCATTTATTCACTATATTAGTACGCAACTCCTCAGTGCGTTGGACTACAACTTCCATCCTAATAAACCAAAAAGTGATTCTTCTTATAAACCACCCCATACTACTTCACGTAGTTGCTGGGCGAGTTACAGTTTAATTACAGCATGCAGGCTACACATTGCTCCCCCACCCCGCAGGCTGGGTACTGATTTTACCGACCTCGGAAGGATGGAAGGCTGAGTCAACCATGAGCCTGTTACCTGGGATTGAACCCCAGGCCATGAGCACAGTTTTACCTGCAGTACAGGCATTTTAACCACTGTGCCACGAGGATGAATAGCTGGGGGTGGCTGGGTTATAGTTCAAGGCATCTGGGAAGAAAGTGTCTAGAGGGGGCATTGTTCTGCTGGGATATTTCTTTGCCCAACTTTTTAATCTGCCTGGGAACTGCTGATTTTATTTATTTGTGTTTTTAAAGTAAGGGAATGGAGAAGGAGATGGGGAGAGAAAGATGATTGCCTAGATAGAAGACTATTGGGAGACACATGTAATCCAATCTGAGCTTTCCAAAGAGGACTTAATATAAGTATACAGTTAAGAAACAAGCACATATTAAGCATTTATTTATTTTCAGAGTTCTCCAAAGTATTGCTAGGCATTTTAGCTTAGCTCCTTTCCCCTGAACAGCAGTTGCTCTATTTGAGGAAGGAAAACATTTACTGCTATTTAGTGAATATATAGGACAGGGTTAATAAATGTTTTTTGTTTGTTTATTTGTTTTTGGTCATTGGAAAGCTCATATTGTGCCGCTATCCTGCCTTTATTTTTTTTTAAATTTATTTATATACAAAATCAAAATACACATTAAAAGATTAAAATAAGACTAAACGACAGTGCTCCCCTCCACCAGTGAGGCCTTTTAAACAATATTATCCCTTTTCATCCTCCCTTTCAGAACTGAATTGGTCGTTACACTGGAACTTTACCCTTATTTCTTACAAACACATATTCAATAAATCTACTCCTTATATCATTAAAAATCTCTTTTTTACTCTCCCTTCTTAATCTTTAAATTACACATCAATATGTCATTTAAGGCAATATTCCAAACTTCATTATACTTTTCGTTCACGCATAATTCATAATTTCCCTTCCAATTCCTAGCTATAATTAATCTAGCCGCTGTCAAGTGTTTAGGAATCAACTCCCTAGTTTTACAGTCATAATCTGTTTTAACAAATATTGACAATAAAGCAATTTCTGAATTGGGCTCTATATACCTTTCAAATATATCACAATTCTTTAAAACTAGATCTCCAAAAATTTTGTACCTTTTCACATTCCCACCACATATGTACCAACATCTTTACTACATTTCCATCAAATCTTAGAAAAATTACCATTTATTTTATTCAATTTCACTTGTGTCAAATACCATCTTAAACCTATTTTTTTAAAAAAATTATTCTCACTGACATAGATCTAAGTATTCTCGTTCTCCATATTTTAGACCAATCATCCTCTTCTATTTCTTTTTAAAAATCTTGCTCCCAATAAATCCTTGAACAATAAATTAATAAATGCTTAAACATTTCCTATACTCAAGTAAATTCAGTTCTAAATTAGCAGTTAAATGTCCAGCATGGTAAGCAGTGCCATGTGAAAAAGGAACAGTCTACTGATTGGAAACCAAGAGAGATGTGAGACCCGGGATTCAAACTGCTGAGTTACCGACTTTGCAGTCAACAGTTTCGGAGCCTTAGTCCACTAAGCCCCCACGCCCCTCCTTCAAGGCCAATGCCCTCTTTCAAATCATGTACCAAAAGTCCAAATATGGCAAAAGATGTGATTTGCCAGGAAATCATTCTTAGATGTAAAGTTCTTGGTAACATTATATTCCCCAAACAGTCTTCTTAGATGAGGCAGGAAGCAGCAGGGCTATTGCTAAAGGATTGGGTTTCATACCCCAGCCCTTCATACAAAGGGACATAGGTCATGCACACCCACCCACACCTCCTCGCCATTTGGCACTTTGAAGCATGTAGGTCTTAATACACATAGCACTCCTGTGACACTGCTTAAAATCTTGCCTGAAAAAAAAATTATGGTATCTGATCTTCCCTGCAATGAATCTAAAAAGTCCTATGTGCCCAGTCCCAAATGTTTTGTTGTTGACAAAATAGAATGCTTAATGATTTATTAAACCAAAATTTGTCATTCTAGCCAAACTGGCAAACCACAGTCTCAGCAAGCCATAAGCCTCCTTTGCACTTCTCTTTTGGAGGAGTTTGCTCAGGCCGTAGCTACAGGTGCCGACGAAGCAAGCAAAGTGATTTGTCCAGCCAGGGAGTGTTCAGTTATGATTAACATATGACTTGAAGAAGGAATATGTGTAAACACTGTTTATTCCTGAGACTACAAATTCTGGTGACATCTGGATGCCTCCCATGAGTAAGAGAACAAGGATTGTGTATATATGTTGAAATGTACTCAGTTTTAAAATGAGTATGCATCGTGCCTTGATTATGTGTTGGTGCTCTGGGATTTTTGCTAAAGCCTTTTAACAGATTTGATGTAGTGTTGAGTATGATGGGGTAAAATGCAGCTGAAGAACTATTCAGATTGCTCTGCTCCTTCAGTATTTATGGACCTTGAAGGGATATCATTAGATGGTTCACATACCAAGTGAATCATGTGAAGTCTCTACGGTCCCTGTGGCATCCAGTTCATTCTCTGTGAACTAACTGGATGCAAGTACAGTACATGCATTTCAAATACTATTACGAGTCTTTTGAAAGTCACTGAAGGAGTAAGTGTGTGCATGTAGATAACAAAATCGAGAGAAAGACACAAGATCAGCCTGTGCTAAAAAAATAAATAAATAAACTTCAGATAGATTTGGACACAGAGAAATAGAAGTTAGGAGGGAATGAAATGCAGGGTTGTTGTTTTTCCATAAGAAGCTCAGTTTTTAAAAACATGAAGGAATATAAATTCCAATAAATAACATCCAATTGCTAGAATCAGATTATCTTTCCCAGCTTCAAAGTGTTACAACTCCTCGTGTTTTTCCCTCCCTTCACAATAACTTCCAATATCTTGTGTTAGGCCAGAGGTCTCTGTGACCTCCAAAACTTTAGTTTAACTAACAAGCATCAAAAGCTGAGATTGGATGCTATTAGAACTGTAGATAATGTATACATTTATTTGGGTATTTGTTACGTTGGTGTGCTTTTCATAAGGATATCCTTCTACACTACTCCATGAAGGTCTTGGATTTTTATAGGACTTCTCAGTAATGGCCATAATGGTGTGACCAAAACTCTCTTGCTCCATATAGCACGCCTCTTCAAATCATAATTGTACAAAGCATGGGCCAGCCTTGCTGCTTCTCATCTCTGATGAATTACATTTATCACCCTCGCCCATGAATACAGTGGAGCATATGACAGCCCCTGCCATGTGAGTTTTTTCCCCCCAGACCAAATCTCGTTATGTTTTTGCCTTGAAAAACAACATGCTTGAAAGCTTGCTTTGTCCGCTGGGTACTCCTCCCACCTCACATGGCAGCATGGCACTTCTCATATTTGTTTTTATTAAATATCTTCCATTCCATTCATGTCCTCAGGCATGAGGTGAGATGTAGCTCACACCTGTGGAGATGAAACTCAACCTGTTTTAGCCACAGGTGGAGGTGTGGATTCGCCAAGGTGTTTAACTTCAGTGTTCATGTTCCTCCATATATCTTGAAACCAAATCTCTCTAAAGAGGCTGTAGGGAGCACCCTGTTGTACACAGAGCCTATGTTTTTTTAACAGTATGAAATTGCAAACAGATTTATGAAAAGGCAATGGGAAAGTAACAGCATAAATGAAATGAAGTCTGAAATGTGCACAGTCAGCTGCTATTGTTGCACCATCCCATACCAATCCCAAAGTACCTTGAACTAGGCAGTGTGTCTTGATAAAATTTCTCACAATAGTTGTGCGGAAGATAGAGATGGCTTCATTTAGCCAAGCAAAGCAAAAGCAAAGTGTTCTGCTTATATACCGCCCCATACCACTTTAAGTAGTCTCTGGGCGGTTTACAGTTTCATTACAGTATACAGGCTACACATTGCCCCCCCCAGCAAGCTGGATACTCATTTTACCGACCTCAGAAGGATGGAAGGCTGAGTGAACCTTGAGCCTGCTACCTGGGATTGAACCCCAGGTCGTGAGCACAATTTTACCTGCAGTACAGGCATTTAGCCACTGCGCCACGAGGCCCACGAGGGAAGGTTATTTATTATTTCTGCCAGTGTATATAACAATGAAGAAAAGGAAGGGGGAGGAGAAGACTTACCAATGCCAAGCCCTCCTTCACCGCCAGACTCAGCAGCCAGCCTGTGGGCGGTGGTGACAGCGAGGAGGGGCTGGCATTTGTAAGATCCCCCCCTCACCACTGCTGCCAGCCAACTGGGCTTGGTGGCTGTGGCGGCGAGGAAGGGGGGGGGAGAAAACTTACTGATGCTTAGCCCTCCTCACTGCACATTGGCCACCCTCCGGAGGGGTGGGGTGGGGACTTAGAAGGACCCACCTGGCCAACTGGTGTTTGAACTTCCCGCTCAGGTCCTGGGCAGAGGGCTGGAAGTTTGAGCTTGAGTAGGAAGTTCAAAACTTCCGGTCCTCCACCCGGGACCCAAGCGGGAAGTTCAAAGGCCGATTGGCCAGGCAGGTCCTCTTAAGTCCCCACCCCACCCCTCTGGAGGGCAGCTGGAGGGCGTTGGCGTTGGCACGGAGGGTTCAGCATCAGTAAGTTTTCTTTTTTTATTTCTTTTCTCTCCAAGCCGCTGGGCTCGTACCTCCTCTGCACCTGCTGATCACCAACCGCGGATAACTGAAACTGCTGTTGGAGAATCAGCAGATGTGGGGGTTGTACTGTACAAACATGAAGTGTAGAGAGACAGATAAGAGGCTGTTGAAATAATTTTCAAGTTGTCACCTTGGATTAGCAGGTTGTGGCGATCATGACTTATTTACTTTGTGCCAAAGTCTGGATTTTATTCTGTTTGCGCTCAAGGGTTACCAGTCTGCCAATGACCAGCACTAAAAATCCTTTCTCTTTATCGTTATGTCCATCTGCAGTTCTGCTGATGACAGAATCACATAAATATGTAACCATCCATGCAGACTCAGCCAACATTCCTTCTGCATACTTTTAATTTCATTTCTTTTTGAGCAATAATAAGGTTTGCTTTTGGCTTGTGTGGTTGAACAACCACAGCAAGATGCAACTTTTTTGCTGAGCCAACTTTATTCTTAGACACATAAGAATGGTATTCCTCAATACAACTTTGCAGTGACTTGCATATACAGTACAGACAAAGAGAATTTCTACAATGATTAGTACAAAGAGGGAGACAACAAAAGAGGAAGAACAAGAGTGCTCTTCAACAAGATAAAAATATCAAAGAGAAATTTAGACCTAGAGTCACAAAGAGAAAAAAGCATGTGACCCTTCTGGAATTTCTTGGTGTTCTGTGTTAATGTGTCATATAATCGGATCGGATCTTCCTCTAAGTCAGGCCTGCCCAAAGTCTGGCCCGGGGGCCAAATCCGTCCCATCAGGCCATTCTGAGTGGCCCGCGGCTGGCTGGCCCGCCCCTCCCTCCCCCTCCTTTGCCCCATGTTTTTTTTTAATCTTCTGCCAACACTGACACCACCGGGAAGCTTGTGAAGCTCGGCGTGGGCGCAGGGAGGCGTGTGGGCGGGCTGCCACCACTGGCATAGCTGGGAAGCTTGGGTGGCACAGCAGGGGAATATGTGAGTTTGGGCACACGTGCGGGGCAGTGATCATGCGGGCCGCGCCACCGGCACTGCTGGGAAGCTTGGGCAGACAGGCGGATGGGCAGTCTACCACCACAGGCACCGCAGGGGAATGTGTGGGGGTGGGCAGGCCAGCAGGCCTCTGCCACCGCCAAGGAGCTTTGGGATGGGCTGGCGGGCAAGCCGTCACCACTGCTGGGGAGCTGGGGGGGTGCAAGGTCACACAGATCATCTCTTCCAAGGGGCGACCTGTGGCCACGGCTCCCTGTGCTTCCTTTGGTCCCCACCTTCCTTCCTTCCTCCCTCCCTTGGTCCCACCTCCCTCCCTCCTTCCTTGTTCCCCACCTTCCTTCCTTTCTTGGTTTCCACTTCCTCCCTCCCTCCCTTGGTCCCCACCTTCCTTCCTGCGGGTAGGGTTGCAAGGGGTCAGTGGGTGGGGCTTGAAGTGGGGTGGCAGGGTCAGGGAGCAACCGGCCCCTGACACATTCTCAGCCACCAAATCTGGCCCTCCTTACAAAAAGTTTGGGCACCCCTGCTCTAAGTCAAGTGTATTGACAAATAATATGCCTAAAATAATAACACAAAAAAACCTCTGACCCTTCATGTCATTATTGGACAAGATGCTAGTGGGAAACGTCAGTGAAACCTTGAGTTGAGCTTGAAAAATCAAGTTGGAGCAGCTTCCTTCATGGTGTCCTGCCTATTTGTTCAGTACTTTGCATACTATAGACTCATGAACAGAGATATTAGTTAGTTCCAATGATGCCTTCAATTTTTTGCCAGTCACTGAGGGTTGTTTTTATTTTACCTCACTGATAAGTCTTCATTGTGCTTCTGGGGTCATTTCATCTTTTACTGGGCCCCCATTTCTTGATAGGGTAGCCACAGTCCCAAAGTGTCTCATTTCATAGATTGTTTGCCTAACTATAGACTAGTGAATTTCTGACGTCTTTGAAACCTTTTCCAGCTTTATGCAAATCCAGCATTCTTGATTGTAGATCCTCTGAAAACTCTTTTTTGGTTAGGCATGGCTCACATAAGCATATTCTTCCTGTGTGGAGCAAACTCAAAAGCTTTGAGTGTTTTTTTGCCAGTCAACTGTAGCTCTAATCCACACCTCCAAACTTATTTTCTTAACAAGACTCCAGGTATGCTAACATCTGACTCAAATTGGCTTTTTGAGCTCAACTGAAGGTTTCAGTTACTTTTTTCACTAGCAATGTTGAATGAGAGTGTTTAGTAAAGATATAAAATATCAGAATATTTTTGTGTTATTATTTTAGGCAGATTATATTTGTCAGTACACTTGACTTAGAGGAAGATCAGATCACACTGTATGACACATTACTGCAGAACACCGTAAAATTACAAAAGGTTTTGATACTTGTTCTTGCAACTGCATATACCTTTTGTTTTTCATTTTTTGTTGTACACCATTTAGCAATTTGTTGTACACCATTTAGCAATTTGCTAAATGAGTGAAATATAAATTAGATTAAATTGATAAATGCTTTTAAAAACCATAACTCAAAAGCCCTTTTCCCCAACTTTTCAAATTTGTCACAGACAAAGAGCAGATAATTTGTGAGCTATCTGCCAAGTTTGATACTGATTTGAAATCTCGGTTCAAAGTTATATGTTTGATCTGGGTTTCCCCATTAATCCCTTGTAGAATTTTCATTTGCTCTGCTGTACAATAAGACCACTCTCATGCAGTGATAATCCATCAAGAATTCAAGAAAGGTTTTGCCTCCAGCCCCCATTTCTAGCAAATCTCTCCTGTGCAGAGCAAACTTGTGGTTGGTGGGAACTCACTTCAAGTACTTACACGTGTGACGTTGGGGAGAAAAAAGACTGAGGGGTCTCAGGAAGACCCTATTTCAGAAGCATATGATACTGAAATCACCTCCTGCCTTTCAAGCCAGTTGCCCGAACAGATGCTGGAACAAATTGTGATGTTATTAGCAATTTCTGTTAGGAACATGCAATCAAAAAGTTCCACTAAGTCAATAACCTGGAAGCATTTTCGATAGGGTGCAAAGGGATGCTTGCGTGGCTGGGTGCATGCCCTGCAAGAAGATGCTCAGACATGGATCGGACTTGAGCCACTTCTACAATAGTAGAGTTCTTGGCCACCTGAAGACTCAGTGCAGGCTCTGCACACTTGTTGTTTAGAACACTCACTGGGAAGGTATCAGGGGACACAAAGAAATCCTTTAATTTTAATTTTAATCCTTTGGTCTGTTTTTGTTTTCTTTAAAGGGAAAATAAGGACTCTGTAGTGTTTATATTGTAACAGAGTTCTGCCATCTGAAAATCTCAATTTCTAAAATTCCAAATTCCAGATATCGAGAGCTGCAATTTCAGATTCAAATTCAGAATCTGAATTTTGTTGTTAGTGCACTTCCCTCTTTTATTGTATTATTTTTGTCCTAAAATCAAGAGATGATTGCAGTTTGGAGTTGTTATTTAACACCATAGGTGACATTGTGTGTATGACTGGTTTTGCCATTATTGTTTATACAGTAATGTAATGAAAGGGGTAAATGCATGCATAGTTTCAGTGGCTGCCTGGCTGCTTGAATGAGCTTGTTTCAACACTCTCTGTATACATGGGAAGAAGGAGATAGATCATTCTCAACATCTCCAGTCTCAGTCAGGCTACCTGCTTTATGGTAAATCTCAAAGGGATCTGTTGTTCTTCAGAGTAGCACCAGAGCTACTGATGCACAGGAAGAAAATGTAATTTGATTCTTGCCTATCATGTTCAATGTAAATGTACATTGACTGTTCCATGCTATGGTTTGCCTGGAACTCTTTCACTAGGAGAAATTTCCTGATATTCTACAACAAATAATTCGTGCAACATTGCAAAGTCCCCACCGTTTCCTAAATTAAGGGATTAAGAGTGAAAATATATGTTGCCCATCTCTTTGAAACTTACATCAAACAACATAAAGTAATAGCTTTTCTACATTTTAAGGCATCTTTCAACCTTGGCTGTTGTGCATCCCAACAAACTAGACCCGATAGTATGACTCCTAAGAAATACAACCACATTTCTTAGGAGTCATGCTATTGCATATAAAACCACTTTGGCAAATATTACTGGAGGTATTCTATTGGGAAGTCACATAGGTCATAAGTAACAAAGACTAACAAATAAAGCAAAAATGCACAAATAAGAAACAGTTCTGTAAAGAAGGCTTTGCTGAAGGCCAAGAAATGAACTCAAATTCAGATTCAGTGCAGAGCAGGAGGCTGCTAAGGTATATAATTGCAAGGAATTGTGGCCCAAACCACAGTAGCCTGAACTACAGTTCTAACGGTGGCTAGAATCCTAATGTAAGCCTTTCCAGTGGCTCACAGGTGGAAGTGCTGTGTTGAGTGGCTGAGCTTCTGACTGCAGACTCATTGAAAGGTAGACATACATTTTTACACATGTGCATACATAGAAAGTCATTCTTCCAAAAACATAATACAAAAGAGATTAGGATTATCTGTATCTTGATGAAGACATAAAATACACTGTCATGTTGTAATCAGTAAAGTCTGATTCCAATTACTGGGTCATATGTTTAGTATGTTTAAATGAATTGGCCTTTCACCATTGCACACACTGTACCTTGTGATTTTTAATAAATGGTACTTTGCAAATTAAACTGAAATAAAGTTTATTTTGTCCCCATAGAATCTTTAAATTCAGCAAAGAAGGCTGTAAATATTTGTAAATATTTGGAGCAGGGACATTCTCTTTGCCTTTGTTGCATTTACTTTCTTCGTATCTGTTGCTCAAAGTATATGTCAAAAACCTGATATATTTTAAAACTAAGTCATTAATAATCAGATTTGACTTCCTTCAAGGGTCTATCATATGTCAGAATCAACTTGATGACACATAACTGTTATTATAAATTGTGCAGATGAAAGAAATTTGTGATCAATTATTTTTAAAATAGAATATAATAGAGTTTTTATTGTCATTATGCATATGCAAGATATGCGCAACGAAATTAGAGTGCTGTTCCACTACACACTCTAAACAAGGAACCATACAAAACACATAAAACACCAAACAAGATATTAGAAACTCTTTAAATCGCTTACAAGATTTAAAACACTACTTAAAAACTGATTAGGATGGTGCTAAAACTGTTGCATTTAACTTGGATACCGCTCTGTGATAAAAACTGTTCCTTAGTCCGGTGTTCCCCAACCCCCAGGCCGCAGACCGGTGCTGGTCCGTGGATCATTCCGCACCGGGCCGCTGCCCGAGGAACTTCAAATCATTTCACTGGTGGCGGCGGCCCGGCTCCCGGAAATGATTAAGGATCCCTTCCAACTTCCCTGTTCTATGACTCTTCAAACCGGAGACTCAGCTCTGCAGAGGTCACGCTGGGGCTGCCCTCATGGGGCAGTCCATCTCCTGTCTTCCTCTTTTCCTGCTTCCCCCCCCACACCTCCATCTCCATCAGGTGCCTTTTCAAGGGGAGCGCCTGAAATCTCCCGGTGGGGGAGGCGCACGGGGGGTGGAGCCCCAGAGGCCACTTGGAGCTCCGGGAGGACAAACAACCGGCGCCGCCTCCCTTCTCGGCCCCCGGGCAGGCAAGGAGCACTTCTGGAGGGCTGGCGGGCAGGCGGGAGGCGGCCCCGTGAACGGGGATTCCGGCTTGGCCGGCAGCGAGTGGCCAGGCGCGAGGTCTCCAAACATGTGCAGAGGGATGTGGGGGGGGGACTGCACCGCTTCAGCGCCGCCGGCGAGGACCGGGTTGGCTCGCTCCCTTCACTGGTGCGGCCCGATCCTGAGCCTCTGCCTCCTCCTCCTCCTCCTCCTCCTCCTCCCTCTAGTAGGATGCCAGGGTCGGTGGTCCTGCGCTCTCCCCCCCACCTACCCCCACCCACCCCACTCCGCGGCCGGCTTGCTTGCTCCGCGGCCGCCTCCGTCTGCTGCCCCCCCAACCCCCATCGGCAGACAGACGGACGGAGAGTGAGCCCTCCCTTCCTCCCTTCTTCATTCCCTCCCTCCTTCGGGCTCGCCGGAATGGCTTTGGATCACGTCGCCCCCCCTCCGGACCGCCACGCCCGCCCTCCTGCCCGCCTGCCTCTCTTGCGCGATGGAGGAGGAGGAGGTGCCACCCTGCTGGGATCCTGCCACCCAGCAGCAGCAGCAGGGAGGGAGGGAGGGAGGGCAGCGCAAGCCAACCCTGCTTTCTCCCGGCAGAGGGGCAGCGAGCCCCCCCGCTCCAGTCCCAGCCCTCAAGAGGCGGAGCCCGGTGGACGCGGAGGCTCGAAGAGGAGGAGAAGCGGGGAAACGGCCTCTCCCAGCGGGGGTTGGCGGGGGGGTGTGTGGGGGGGAAGGATTCATCCTCTGCCGGTGGGGAGGCTACCGCGTGAGGCTGGTGGTGGGCGGGGGCCGGCTGGGCCCATCGAGGCAGGCCCACAAGAGGAGGGGGGGTGAGGTGGGTGGTTAGGACTCGGAAGGCGAAGGCGGTTTCGGAGGCGAAGGAGGGGGGGAAACGGAGGTTAAATCAAAATTATTAAATCAAAACAAGCGGGCCATGGAAAAATTATCAAACATTTACCGGTCCGCGGGGATAAAAAGGTTGGGGAGCACTGCTTTAGTCTATTTGTCAGTAAGAACAAGCTTCTGTATTTTCCGTTTTCTGGCCAGTGTGCAAAACAAGGTGTCATTCAAGGTACTGAAAGCTTCCTTGCTACCACCAAAAAACAAGGCTGAACCTCTAGATTCTGGGGTTTCATCGGGTTTTTTGTTTTTTGTTTTTGTTTTTTGTAAAGCATAACTAAGGATAAGGACTAGAAATGTGCTTATTTTAAAATGCAACATAAGATTTTTTTTCAGAGCACTGCATTTAGTGTCTGGTTGTAATATTATATTTCTACCATGTCTTTATAGTATATCAGTGCTGTAATAATTTATTTTATTTATTTATTTTGAATATTTTACGCGTCCTTTCTCCTTGGAAAAGGACCCAAGGCAGCTTACAATAATGAGGAATGAAAGACTTTCCTGTTTAAATATGTGTTTGATAACAAGATTAAATTTCCAAGAAGATAATCTCAAAGCCCTCTATTAGATCTTGAATAAGAATTATTTATTATTTATTTATTTTTCTTTCTGGTTATTGTGTTACTCATCCTGACCTTTTTAGGTTTCCTTCAAATCAGAAGTCCATATAAATTCAGATATGGTCATTTGTATCTCAGTCAGTTGTTATATATTTGAATAGCATTTGAGAATAAAATAATCCTGTGCAGAGGACTGTATAACCCCAGTGGATTTTAGCTTGCATCCCTCAATGTGCTGTGCACCCTTGATCATTGCCTCAAATCAAGTTGAGACAAAAGGTTCTTCTCTTGTGTCTTCTCTTGCTTGTGTATACTGTCTTCTTTCCTGAAAAAACAAAAACAAATCAGACATAGCAGAAGAGATTTGAACTCATGGGAGAAGATATCTCCTTCCATATGAACAGGATGCCAGAACAAATTGTGTTTTTTTTCTTATCTTTTCTTGCTCCATTGTTTGTTTTTAAATAATCCACTAGCTTGGGGGGGGGGGCGTCTGTTCTTATTGAGAGTTTTTTGAATTGCCAGATGAAAGGCTGAGAGATACAGTCAGTATTCCTCCTAACCTTGCTACCACAGGTCTCTGCTTATACAATTTTACGGATTGCTTCTTCTTTTGTCATCTGTTTAACCCATTTTATCAGCATGAAATACTGTTCCATAACTGGAAACAGCAGGGATATTTGCAGGGAACTGATAGCTATTCAGGAAGGTGTATTAAAATTTGTTGGTGTTCAAATTGCTATCCTGGTCTGTATCCAGGTGAGTTTATCTGGAAGTTGAGTCATGGCAAGTGATCCCCAAAAAATTACTGATCTCAGGCATGGAAATGGCAGGCTTCTCTTCCCCAAGTGATTTTAGGGGATCCCTTGAAATTTTTAAAAGTTAAGGTTTCTGGGGGCAGAGATATTAAGGCCCAAAGGAGGTGGGGGTGCTTAATGGAAGGAGTCCATGCTTTACCATTATAAGGTTAATTGACAGCTTCCCCTCAGCGCACCAATCCACACTCCTTCAATTAAGTTTCTCCCCCTGCAGCCCCTTTGGAGTTCAATAACTCCATTCCCTGTACCCCAAACCTCTCCAAATTCGGGTGCTTCGAGGGGAGAGCTTGAGCAATCTCCACTGTAATTTCCATGTTGCTAGCTGCTTGGGATCACTATTTTCAAGCACATAACATTGCAATTGTAAATGTTTTTTTCTGGGGGGCACCCCCTTTGAAGTTGAATAACTCAGCCCCCTGAACCCCAAATCTCTCCAAATTTGGAGGGCTTAAAAGGGAGAGTCCAAGGACCCAGGGTAGCTGTTTTACAGAGAAACAAATTGGTCCATTTTAAATTTAAAAACTGCCAGTTCATTCATTTTGTTTATTCATTTTCCCCAGTTCATTTCATTTTGTTTCATTTCTTTATGTAACAAACCGACAAATCAGCATTTCATTTTTCGTTTGGTGCCCATGCCTAGTGTGGAGTGCTTCTTTCCACAAAGCAAACCAGCTGGCCTGCCGTATCTTTCTATGGGATAGTCAATTTCTTTGTTCCTCTTCCCATTCCCCCTTTCAACAAAAGTCAGCTAAACATTCTCTATTCACAGACCATGCTGTGTCCTCATTAAATGCCACAGGAAATGAGGCACTCCTAAAGGTTTTTTTTTTAAATCAGCTTTGTGTTTTTTCCTCAAACCCCACCCTATCCATCCACCCGTCTCTTTGGTCCTGATTTTGCTATTAGTATGTAGCAATCAGATCATCAAAATTTATCTAAAAATATAGAGGAGGCTGCATTAAGTTGGTTTGAACATGTTCAAATGTCTGTCTGTATTAAAAGCAAATGCAACATTTTCTGCTTATATACCGCCCCATAGCACTTCAAGCATTCTTTGGGCAGTTTATAATTTAATGAATTACGTAGGCTACACATTGCCCCCACCCCACCCTGCAGGCTGGGTACTGATTTTACGGACCTCGGAAGGATAGAAGACTGAGTCAACCATGAGTCAGCTACCTGGGGTTGAACCCCAGGTTGTGAGCACAGTTTTAGCGGCAGTACAGGCATTTAACCACTGCACCACAAGGCCCTTAAGACTGTGAAGATTCTCAGTTATCCAGGTGAGTTTATCTGGAAGTTGAGTCATGGCTACTGGACTTCTTTTTCTTGAGAGACAGAAATGTTTTTCTGCTCATCCAAACAGCTTCAACAGTCTGAATACAGCTAGTGTGAGTCCTCCATCTTATAGAGTCCTCCATCTTTGACCTCTTGTCACCCTGGTCTGAAATAGGCTCATAAGATGAACAATGGTCTGAATAGGCTCGTTAGGGAGATAATAGTATCCATAGCCTTAAGGCAGGGGTGCCCAAACTTTTTGTAAGGAGGGCCAGATTTGGTGGCTGAGAATGTGTCAGGGGCGGTTGCTCCCCAACCCTGCCACCCCACTGCAAGCCCCACCCACTGACCCATCAGCCCCACCCACTGACCCCTTGCACGTGCCAAGCTTCACAAGGTTCCCGGTGTTGCAGGTGGTGGCAGCCTGCCCGTGCGTGCACCCAGCCTCACATGGTTGCTGGCGGTGCCGGTTACAGCAGCCCACGCGATGGCTGGCCAGCCGGCCTGCCCAGCCCCACAAGCTTCCCGGCGAAGGAGGGGGAAGGAGGGGTGGGCCGGGCAGCCGTGGGCCACTCAGAATGGCCTGACGGGCCGGATTTGCCCCCCCCCCCCCGGGCCGGACTTTGGGCAGGCCTGCCTTAAGGTGAACAATGGCCTAAGGTGCTGAAACCTATCAAGAATGGGTCATTAGCTATGGCCTTGGTGGTGAAGGCTTTTTGATTTGTCTGGGTATTGTTGAAAGCACATCCTTCTGTTTAATGGCGGTTTAGTTTCTCCAATGTAGAGGTCTGCACACTCCTCACTGCATTGGATCGCATATACTATATTGCTCCTTTTTGTTTTGGTATCAGATCCTTTGAGTGGACAAGTCTCTGCCTTAGTGTGTTTGTGGGCTTGAAATAAACAGGGATGTGGTGTTTGCCAAAATCCTTTTAAGCTTCTCAGACACTCCAGCCATGTAGAGAATGACCAGGTTCTTCCGTCGGGTCTGGGTCTCAGGCTGATCCCTTGTTCTTCTGGGTCGGCACACAGCTTTGTTGAAGGCCAACTTTGGATATCCACAGGCCTTAAGTGCTGTCTTCAGGTGCCTGTCTTCCTTTTTCCTGGCTTCTGTGGAGGTGGGGATGCTCTCTGCTCTGTGGCTTAGGGTCCTAATGACTCCTAATTTCTATCTCTCATAAGGCCCTTAAGAGTTCCCATTGGTAAACTGGGAAGTGCTAAATGTTTTGCGTTGTAGACATTTTATGTAAATATGATTCAAGTTCAGTCCCACCGAGGAGGAACAATTTAGAAATCACTCATTCATAGGCTTGCCATAATTGGAAGGCAACTTGATGGTATGTAACAACAAAACCAATACTCTTGTAATTTTTATGCCAGGGTGTCAATGTATTTCCATTGTAGAAAAGAATTTACACAGTGGAGAGTATAGGAACTCTGAACTTTAGGATGTTTGTAGAGGAAAGACAGCATATATTATTTTTATGATAATGTATACTGGGTTATATCCAGGGGCCACTAAAAAGTTACATTAATTGGGATGTTTTGCATTTCTTCCTTTTTATTAGCAATTACAGCTGACATGGGAATATTATGACAAGAGTCACAAGACGGGCCTAATTTTAGGACATCCAACGCTGCCAACTAAAAGATTCCCATTGCTTCCTCCTGGATACCAAGAATAATATATTCATGAGGCACTGTCTCATTCATTAAATTTTGTAACAGCCTGAAATTATGCATGTGGCATTATTTTGTCCAGTTTAAGCCCAGTAAGGAGCAGGGGTGGCACTCCAGTTAAACCAATGAGCTGCTGGGCTTTTTGACCGAAAGGTTGGCTGTTTGAATCCATGCAATGAAGTAAGCTCCAGTTACTTGTCCCAGCTCCTGCCAACCTAGCTGTTCAAAAGCATCTGGAAGTTGAGTCATGTTCAACCTAGCCGTTCAAAAGCATGTAAAAATTCAAGTAGATATATAGATGCCACTTCACTGAGAAGGTTTAGTAATGCTGGCCCCATGACCATGGAAATAGTTCTACAGAGAAATGCCAGCTCTTTAGCTTACACGCAGAGATGGATACTGCCCCCTCAAGTCGAAAACGACTGGACTTAATTATAAGGGAAAACTTTTTCCTTTACCTTTAGTAAAGCCCACAACTTGTTAATAACGATATGAAACCCCTAATAGCATCAGTCTCATAAAGCAGTCTTCTATAAAAAGTAAAGCTTTGAACTGTTTGTATTTGTTTGCCTTTATTTCCCGATATAACCTCTTTAAATCATTGCCATCATTTTGCTACAAACTGCTTGTTGTATCTAGTGAAACATGTTTGTTTTCAAGTCAGACCTGTAAAATCAGAAGGGATCAGAGACTTATCTTCAGTAGGAAGAATTGTGTTCACCTCATTCTCTTAGTCCTTTGGTTATCTAGGCAGTAGCAAATGGAAGGAAATGTGCAATAGAAAGAATTATACCAGGATTTCTTTATGGCCTAGACTAGATTTTGTACTCAAATGCTAGAGCACTGTTGGCTACAAAGTTGGCAGCTCGGCAGTTCGAATCCCGGGTCCCACACAGCGGAGTGAGCTCCCATTGTTAACCCCAGTTCCTGCCAACCTAGCAGTTCCAAAGCATGTAAATGTAAGTAGATAAATAGGTACCACCATAAAAAGTGGGAAGGTAAAACAGTGTTTTCTTGCAGCCATGCCAGCCACATGGCCGTGGACTTGCACAACACTGGCTCTTTGGCTTGAATGTGGAGATGAGCACCGCCCCTAGAGTCAGACATGACTAGCATGCATGTGCAGGAGGAAGCTTTACCTTTACCTATTTATACAAAAAGTTTCTGCGTCATTTTGCTGTCTAGTTTTGGACTGTGAAATTGAGGTTCAGGAACCTAGGGTCCTAATAAGGCTATCTCATTGCACCCCCCCCATCATATAAAACAGGGTCATATAAAACTTTTGCAAAGTAGAACCTCCTCAAGAGGGGTGATGTCAAACTCCATAAAAATTAATTAGGCACAAAACAACAGTAATACCACCCTCACAAATAAAAGAGAGAAATCCTAAGAAAAATGAAGATCGTAAACATTTATGTACACACTTACCTGAGAATAAGCCCCAGCGAATGCAAGGCAACGACAAGTCCCTTCTGCATGGACATAGTGTTTGTTGAAGTGCCCATAATCAAGGGCTTTGTTCACTACAAACCCCCAAATCTCGTATACCTTCTTGTGGTGGATTCGTTGCAAACTTCAGTCTGCATTATTTGCAAATGAAATAGAACTGGCATGAAATGTTCACACATGTGTGGAAGGAGTAGTAGACTTGGAGTTTGTAGCTCCACAACTTGCAACAGCTTCCATTGTTACCACTTTAATGATTATTATAAGGACTGCTCCCTTGTAGATATGACTGCTAAACTCAGTTTCAGTAACTTTTAGTAGGTGATGCTAGTTTGTCATGGAGTTTATTTATTTATTTATTTACTTATTTACTTATTAACCACCCAATTTTCCCATAGGGAACTCTGGCCAGTGTACAGCACGTCACCAAAGTGACTACCCAACAATAAGCCCCAATACATAAACAAACACAAGAAATCATTGAAAATACAAGCATGGTAAAATGCACCCAAATATGGGAGTACGGTACCAAAGAGGCCAAAAAAAAAAAAAAAGACCTCACACCACCCACCAATGGGTAAGATTTGGCAAGGAGAGGGAATTAAAATATATATATATATCAAAGTGTGCTCAGTGAAGAGCCAGGTGTTTAGGGCCCTTCTAAAAGCCTACAGTGACTAAGCCTGCCTAATCTCTGGAGGCAGTTTGTTCCACTGCGCCGGGCCCACCACAGAGAAGCCCGATTCCAGGTCGAAGCCCTACGGGCCTCTCTCGGTGTAGCCAGTCGGAGAGAAAGGGAGGACGAGGCTCTGGTTGGACGGGACAAGATAGACCTCTGGGAGATCCGCTCCACCAGATAGACAGGTCCCAAGCCATGGAGGGTTTTGTAAACCAAAACCATTACCTTGAACCTTATCTGGGAAGCAACGGGCAACCAGTGCAGGTGAGCCAGAATGGGGATGATACGGGCATACCTGCTTGCACCTACCACCAGCCTGGCTGCCGCAGTCTGCACCCGCTGCAAGCACCGGGCAAGGGTCAAGTAGAACCCCATGTAGAGGGCGTTGCAGTAGTCAATCCGCGAGATCACCAATGCCTGCACAACCGTCCAAAGAGTGTCCACATCTAGGTACGGGCAAATCTGGGCGATTAGCCTAAGCTGGTAAAAGGCTGCCCTGGACACAGCTGTCACCTGGGCTTCCAGGGACAAAGCTGGGTCCAGGACAATGCCCCGACTCCTCATTCGGCTCGCCAGCTGAAGGGTTCCATTATAGCTGAAAAGAAGAATGCATTCTGAGTTCCAATTTTGGGGGCAGAGGTTACATATAGACATAAATAAATGTTTGTGTGTTAATTTTATATCAGATTTTTGTAACCCACAATACTTACAGTGATTAAAGTAAAAAAAAATTATGTGTTCACTATACAGTATATCATATGTGCTGGAATAAATATCCTGTTATTATCTAGTGCAACCATTGTCACAAGAACTGCAGCCAGTGATCTCTATTGGCATGTTAAATAAAGTAAAATATAAAAGAATATAGTAGAATGCTGTTTCCAAGCAGTATTTGAATGTTCCCTTAAGCAGTCTTGCTTCTTTGTTTTGAATGCACGTTTTTCAACTTTAATGGAAAGTGTGAGATTATCACATTTCCTACCCACCCCTCTCAGTTTGGTAAAAAGGAGCACAATAGTGGGGATTCTTCCTGAAATAGATAATGATCAAGTTAAGCCCTGTCATTTTCCTGGAAAGCAATGTGTTTCTGTGGCACCTTTAATTTAAGGGACCTTCTGAGTGCTTTACAGGCATAAGTGCAGCAATCAAAGCTAGTGCTCCATAAACCAGTCACAATTTGATCAATGTGCCATTGATTATAATGGGCTCCTGCTGTGAAATTCCCCTCTGCTCTAAGGATCAGCCTTCCACTATAGCAGTGATGGCAAACTTTTTAGAGACTGAGTGCCCAAACTGCAATTCAAAACCCACTTTTTTTTTCGCAAAGTGCCAAAACGGCAATTTAGCCTGGATACAGGGGTACCCCGGGTTACAAATGCTTCAGATGCTACCCGTCGGGAAAGCAAGGATCGGAGAGCAGGCTTTTGAATTTCCCGCAGCAACAGCACTCTCTCTGTGGCCACGAGAAATTCGAAAACCTGCCCTTCGCTCCTCACTTTCCCAAAGAGTAGCACCCCATCCACCTCTCTGCCCTAGGCAGAGAAACGGATGGGGAGCTACACTGTCAGGAAAGCCAGGGGGAGTGGCAGCAGCTTATGGGCTCATTCACAGCCCCAATTTACTCTCCAGCCATGCTGCTCTAGGCATCCCAAAAGCGGCATGGCTGGAGAATAAATTGGGGCTATGAAGGAGGCCACAAACCACTGTCTTCCCTTCACCCTGCTCTCCTCACAGAGCCATTTCAATACGGACAAATTGGCTCCATGAAGAGAGTAGGGTGAAGGGGAAGCATCAGTTTGTGGGCTCCTTCGCAGCCCCAGCTTACTGACCCACCACACCACTTTTGGGATGCCCAGAGCAGCATGGCTAGAGAGTAAACTGGGGCTACAAAGGAGCCCACAAACCTCTGTGTCCCCTTCGCCTGGCTTCCTGTCCAGAGAGGAGTGGTATGCTCCGAGCAGAGGGGGAAGTGCCGTGGCTGTGAGGGGGCAATGTTGCGTGCCCACAGGAAGGGCTCCACGTGCCACCTTTTGCACACGTGCCATAGGTTCACCAACACTGCACTATAACATGAAATGAAACATAGCCAAAGGAGCTGCTTTGATACAGAGAGCTTACTTGAGGTTAGCTCTCACTTGGGTGGCAGCAAAAGGCAAGGATGTCTATGTCCCTTGTGTTTTCTTTTCTGAGCAGGAAATGTATGCCTTTTCATTTCTCCTCTACTTCTTCCCAGGATTCAGTGCAATTAATAATAATGCTTCAAAACAAATCATTTGGCAGCAGCCACTCATCATTTTTATTTTCTAAGAATGCTTCTGGAGCCGATATCAAACCCAGAGGCATACTGCACATAAACAAAATTGAATGTTGGACAGTGGTATTTTGCTCTTCTTGGTCTTTTAGATGTATTTATTTGGTTGTTTATTTTAAAAAATACTGTAAGTTTTAAAAATAAGGAGGGGCAGGCAAAGAAATTCTCCATGGGCATATGAGCGCCTGCTGCTATCCATATGAAGAAGCTTCTGCAGATATCCAAACAGAGTTTGAAAAACTTCAGTCTCCTGGAATCCCACATTTTTTGGGAGATTCTGAGAGCTATTGTCCAAAAATGTGACTTTTCTAGCTCCATGCAGAATTTTCATTTCCAGCCACTATTAATTTTCAAGGATGACTTGCAGAGATCTTGTTTGCACCACATCAAGAGAGCGGCAACTGCCTCCTCACTTGCAAAAAATTGGGCAATGTATAGCATTTAGCCAAGAGCTTAGGAAGACTCCTGAATGTCATGTAGACTATAAAGTGAGTGTTGGATCGCAACATTATCCATGTTTCAGACATGTGGTCCCATGAAAGATACGAGGCTGGTGAAACTATGTTTTGCTGTAGGGTTATAAATGATGCAAAAGCACATAAGTAATTCCTGTCAGAATCCTTTTGATTTGAACTAGGTCTCAGCCATTGGACACGTCAATGCCTTTGGGTGCTGCAGAACATTTTTCTTTCAGTTCTGAGTGAGCAAAACTGACCTCTGTAAATGTGCAGCTTATATAAGCACTTCTGCATATATTGCTTCCAGAAACACTTGAAATGTACACTATTAAGCCCTGTTGCCTTTGCCCCAACTATTCCTCTTCATACCGAACTGAGGGTATGAGAAGTTACTTTTTAGCACAGCAAGTGCTTTAGTGGTTATTGTCAGTTTGCATTGTTTGGTCAGGAAGACGTAGATAACTCGGTGTTCAAGCTGCTCTGGAAAACAGTCAAGCAAATTTACAACTTAAGAAAGAACTTCCAAGACTCTTGGCAGTGTAGGTTAACATGGTGTCATCCTCTTTGTCCCCACAGCTTCCCATTACTGAAAAAATAAGAATCATAGCTCAGAAGATCTATGGCGCTCAGGATATAGAGCTGTCTCCTGGAGCAAAGTCCCAAGTAGACCGTTACAGTCAACAGGTAAAAAAAAATGCTTTGTTGAGAGTCCATCATCATTATTTTAGTAATTCTGTATATACAAATGAGATTTATTACATTTTTAAAACTTGACAAGTTTTGTTTAGCATAAGCTTTTATGGACTCCAGCTACTGCTTCAGTTGTGGGCTGCAGTCCAAAAACAAAACCTTGTCAGATAACATTTGTGAGTCTTCCAAGCGGTAGAAGACTGTTTTTGTTGCAAAAGAAGAGACGAATGTGGCTATTTAGTTCTTTAAGTTTGTTTGATTATTAGATGGGCCTTCTGCAGGAAGAAAAGGTCAGTCCATACATTTCACTATGTGCAGAGCCTATGCACATGTAGAAGCCTCAGGTGCACATACAAAATCACACATTAACAAAGGGCCAGTTAACCCTTAAACAAATCAAGTCACTTGTTTCATTTGGCAGATGCCAGGGAAGTCTCCAAGTCTGTACCTCTTCCTTCTGTTTAAGGGTAGGGTGGTTTACACATCAAAATATATCCTGGATCCCATAAACTAGCCTCTGGCCTGAGGTGTATCAAAGGACACAATCCTAAGGCCAGGGCTGCAGCAAGATTCAGCTGCCACTCTAGACAGCCTGTGGTAGGTGGTAAAGGAGTCTTGTCTTGGCTTTACCTCAGGCAGCAAAAATACAGTTGGCACTGGATTCATATATATAATTGTTGCTTCCAACCCACCCCCAATTCCAAAGAAAGACACATAGGCTCAAGAATTACTCCCATATAATAGCCATTAATGTCAGGGATGGGGAAAGTCCTCAAGGGTATTATTAAGATTTGCCTGTAGGCTCCCAAATAGCCCGGCAAAGGCCTCCAAATAGTGGACTTTAAAAATCCCCCCCAAGAGTTTCTCTTTAGGAGAACTGGGTTTTTGCTTTATTAGGGAGCTCCGCCAAGCTCACCAACACCACTTCCAGATTCAGATTCCCTCCCTCCCCCGCTTATTTTCTCGGCCATTTGGGGACTTGGTGCAGGCAGCCTGTGGCAGTTTATGGAGGTTGAAAGGTGACTCCCATCTCCACCAAAGAGGATGCAATGTGATGCTTTGTTACAGGATCTTATGGGAAGGTGTTGTGTTCATGAACCTTGATCACAGTCTGCTTCTTTTTGTTTGTGTTCTGTCAGGGATTTGGAAACTTGCCCATCTGTATGGCAAAAACTCACCTGTCTCTTTCTCACATGCCTGATTGGAAAGGGGTCCCCACTGGCTTCGTTCTTCCTATTAGTGACGTGAGGGCCAGTATTGGAGCTGGCTTTATATATCCACTGGTGGGAACGGTGAGTAGTGTTTTACTGCGCGTGAAATCTGTGCCGGTAGATTTGGGTTTTTTGACATAATGTGAAAGAAATATAGGCCAAATCAGGATTGTATATGTTGCATAGTAAACCTTATAAGGTGTCATGTAAAATTTTTCCCCAGTCTGTCACCCCCTTCAAATGTGTTGCCCACCCCACAGAGGGTCATATGATCCCCACTGAGAATGGCTGTTTGAGACCTTGTTGTATGTTTAGTGAGAGTTAGGATCATCAACTGCCACATACACAATGTCATTGAACTCACAACAAACCAAACAGGCTTTGTTAATGGTTGTGGCATGATTGACACAGTGCACTCTGCCCATCTCCTGCTAGAAAAGCACAGAGAAAAGCAAAACTCACTCAAGTCACCTTCATTGATCTTGAAAAACCATTTGATTGTGTGCCACATGACTTCATCTGGTATGTGCTGTATATATGAGAAGTGCCAGATGAGCTTGTTCAATGGGTGAAACTCTTCTACAAGAATCCAAAGAGTCACGTCCAGATTACAGCTGGAACACTGAAGGACTTTCACATCACCACCGGCATCCATCATGGCTAGGTGTTCTTACCACTGCTGTTCATCACAGTGATTGATGTCATTAACATTGACCTGCAAAGACCTCTGCCATGGTCAATCCTTCATGCAGATGACATTCTTGCATCTGATAGCAATGCAGACCTTGAGCAGTAAGTGCAAGCTTAGAGTGACCATCTTGCAATGTATGGCCTCCACCTCAACATTAAAAAGAAAACTGAATATTTACAGAACAGTTATTCGACCAGTTGCATTCTACGTTGCCCAGTGTAGCCCAGTGACAAAAGAAACTGAGCATTGCCTTGGTGTCATGGAAACAAAGAGTGACATTGTTCCAACTGCTGCCAAGATGAGAGAAGCCCAGCTATGATGTATGACCATGCCCTGTGTGCTGATACCAACACACTGAAGGGCCTTTCAAAGGTGTGTTGGCTTGATACACTGTGCAACCACATGAAGACCCTCACCTACACCCAGGCCAAAATGGTGACCAAGAAAAATGGCATCCCCAATCCAGAACAGCAGACCCCTCCACCACATGGGAAAAATACTAAGGAGGAAGAAGAGAGTTACTGTAGTGGACATTGTGATGGAGTAGGACTTAGGAAACTTGGGTTCAAATCCTTACTTGGCCATTCCTCATTGAGTGGTAGCAATCACACTTTGAATATCTTACATTCCTTCGAAACCCTATTAGGGTCTTTATAAATCAGATGGGCTAGGCAGCACATAATACAAGAGATGCTACATGAGTTACTCTGGAAAATCATCTGTTAGAGGCAGAATAGATATTCCTGAACTAATGGAGATCAAAAGTAAAAGAACATTGGACTATGATACAGTACAAGAGAACTGGGATGAAAGCCCCATTTGGCCCTGAGGCTCACTGAGTTACTGTGGGTATTTGGCCTACCTCATAGAACCATTGTGAGGATAAAGTGGAGAGGAGTACAGTAGTCCCCCGCCACATTGCAGTTCATATATTGTGGTCCTGGTACAGTATATCACCGATTTTTTTTGTGGAGAGAAGCAGGGGTGGGTAAGTCACGGAGGTGTTGGAAGAGTGAAAGCCATACAACACGGCCTTTATCCCCTCAGCACTTGCACTTACCCACTCTCACTGGGCAGGTCGCCGAGGCATCCCCATATCACAGATTTTTCTTTATCGTGGGTACTGTACATCAGTGTATGTTCATTGGATGAAAAGCAAAACATACTACATGTGACAAACAGACAAATGGCCATGCATCTCTGCAACACTCTCCACAAGAATATGCATTTACATAGAGGTTAGACCCACACATTTATTTGTTCAAAACGTGATTCGAGAATGGCAGTCCCCCCCCATGAACCCAACAAGACAATATTTGCTCAAATGGCAGCCCTACCCCAGTAATACTTTTGGGGAAGTTTTAAAAGGAATTTTGTCATAGCCCGTGATGATCAGCTATGAAGTTACACATGTACACACCCCTATATATCTCCTGCCGTGAAGAAATTTTCTTATGTAGCTATCCTCCAGATGGGACCCAACCAAGAATTGACTGTAGGAATAAGAAGGGAGTATTCTTGTGATATTAATTCATCATGCCAGCCTCCTAGAATGCCGTCTTCTTTGCTCACGTTAACCACACATTAGGCAGTAACTGAAAGTATTCAGCTTATTGTTCAGCTTGACCAGTGAAAGGGCACAAGGAAGGAAGTGATTACTGACTAGATGTGTTTTTTGGAATTCAGGAAATTCTGTCATGGGGACTCTTTGGCCTTGAAGCATACTTTCTATGTATATGACCAGGAAACATTCCTTTCACCACAAGAGCACTAAATTTTTAGTATTTCCTAAGAGGGAGATAATCCATAATGTGACTTCAGCCTTTTGTGCTTTCTCGGGAAGCTGGTTAATATCTTATGGAATGTTATGACTAAAGCTGAGTGACTCCTAGATTGATTGAAATAATGGAGATATTGGTCTAAGTTGAAAAGTATTAGTTACTGTTTAGCTCAATGAGCCCTTGAAAATTATTGTGCAGTATTTACTTGCTCTTATAAAACAAGAAACTTGAGTTATGGCTGCAGTTTTTTTTTTAAGTGTTTTTCTCATTATGCAAAAGTAACAAAATGATTACTTGTTAGTTATTTAGGAGTGTGGGGAATCAGAATGATACAAGCCTGGGCCACAAAACACACCTAAGTAGTATATTCTTGCAGAATGTGATTTTAGAACATCATCAGGCAGTTGGATATCTTTTAAATAATTTTAAATAAGATATTGCCTTTATAGAACATAAGTTGTGCTGTATTAGATAACCCTTTGTCAAGAACGAAATAGTGGTCTATATTCTCTGAAAATAAGTCTTTTTCTCTCATGTGACTCTGACCAACGGACTATGGAGTATGTTCACAGGTGGACTGCTGACATCATGGCTTGGCTATACACAGAGCAGGCAGGAAGGCTTGTTGAGTGTGTTTAGGAAACTGTTGAGGTCATTGCTGTGTTATGTTTGAGTGGAGAATTACTGGATTCTCCAATGCTTGTGAATAGACTCATCCCCACCCAAAGGCTATTGAAACTTTTGTCGTTTCCCACATATCAGTTAATCAGCCTTAGCGATGGTGTTATATTCCACACAGTTTCTAAGAAATTGCTGACGGTCAACATAAATCACCGTGCAAGATATGTGTTTCTACTCAGCAGTAAGATGCATTGGTTTCAATGGTGCTTGCTCCCAGATAAGTAGGTACAGGACTGTAATTTAATTGTAGAGATTTGGGCTTTTGTGGGTTTTGGTTTGGTTTGAAGAACAGGATGCATGTACATATTTTTAAAAAAGCAAGCAG
Organism: Phrynocephalus versicolor; assembly: GCA_023846285.1. Lineage (NCBI taxonomy): Eukaryota > Metazoa > Chordata > Lepidosauria > Squamata > Agamidae > Phrynocephalus > Phrynocephalus versicolor. The sequence goes on along the minus strand of JAHTLZ010000265.1, from coordinate 649,562 downwards.
GGGCTGTTTGTTTTCCCCCTGAGGATCATAGAGTTAAGAGAGGCTTCTAGGTTTTGGAGGAATTGTCCAGTAGTTATGATTTCCTTGCTTATCTGATGACCTTCTGTGGAGTCCCTGAATACATGTGCAATTTTAGCTCCAACCACATGCGTTATTTCTTTGCCTCACTTTCCATATTGGTAGGATACTAGTTACATCTCTCCCATGTTGCTCCTGTTATGACTGACCCACCTTTAACATCCCACCTTTCTCTCACTATGATCTCTAAGCCACTTTCTAGGGTAGTCCCTCTTCCAGGTACTGGCCACTATCTAGAGAAGTGGATCTACCTACAAAATCTCACATTGGAGCATACATGTTTGTTTTCAAGGTGCCATAATGTGTCTGTGAAGGTTCTCAGTCATCCAGGTGAGCTTATCTGGAAGTTGAGTCATGGCAATTGGACTTCATTTCTTGAGAGATTGAAACGTTTCACTGCTCATCTAAACAGCTTTGTCAGTCTGAGGAAAGCTAGTTGCGACTCTTCCATTTTATATTTCACTTTGACCTCATGTCACCCTGGCCTGAAATAGGCTAATAAGATTAACAATGGCCTGAGCAGGCTCCTTAGGTGGACAATAGCCTCAATTGGCCATTAGGTGAACAATGGCCTAAGGTGCTGAAACTCATCAAGTATGGGTCCTTAGCTATGGCCTTGGTGGCAGAGGTGTAAAGTATTTTTGATTTGTCTAGGGATTGTTGTAATCACTGCCTGATAAGTAGCAGATAGACTGTCCCCCATCTCTGTTGAAAGAAGGGTTTTCAAGGCTAACATGAATGGCTTCCCTGACCCCTCTCTCAAACCATCTATCTTCTCTTTCTTATATGTGTATATCCTCATCTTTGAATGAGTGCGCTTTGCTGATTCTGGTCCTGAGCTGTTTCCCCCCTCTGTGTTGGGCCATCTTCCTGTTTAATGGTTGTTCAGTTTCTCCAGTGTAGAGGTCTGCAAACTCCTCACTGCATTGGACTGCATATACTATATTGCTCCTTTTGTGACTAACAAAGCTGTTTGGATGAGCAGCGAAACATTTCAATCTCTCAAGAAAACAAGTGCTGATGCCATCACTCGAATTCCAGATAAGGTGCCACAATGATTTTATTTTTATTTTTGCTTTTGTTGATCTCATCCAGACCTACATAGTAGCAGGCAGGGCTATGTGCCCTCAGACTCTGGGGTGTGCTAAATGATGCTCAAGCAAAACATGAAACACAGGATCTTACTCCATGAACACCCAATAAAACTAACATCAGCAGGAATTCTCCTCCAGAGGAATTCTGTTCATTGGATGCGAAGAAATTTCTATTCATGGCATAGCATGGGAATGCCATGCTGAGGCGAAAAAGATGACAGCAAGGAATCAGACCTTCTTGGTGGTGGCCCCTAACTTTCAAACAAGTTTCTAATTGAGGTATACCATGTTTGTTTCCTCATGAAATTCAGGAAATTAGTCAAATCAGAATTATATAAAGCTGCCTTTATTAGCTTATCCCCAGATAATGTTAATGATAATTTTTAATTTTTCTTTCTTCTCTCTTTTTTCTTGTTTTGATTTTAGATCTGTATCAGTGAACCCCCATACTGATGGCACTGTTTTATGAGTCATGTGAGATTCTGAGTTTTATTTGTAAACTGCCCAGAGTAGTGTGTTCACTAAAGGGGCGGTATAAAATTTAAACAGAAAAAAGGATGGTAGTTTTTATTGGTTCTTCCCCTACCTGTACTTCATTTTGCCCAAAAAAAATGGAATTCAGAGAATTGTGTGACCCTGCAGTCAGGAGGTGGCACAGAAAATTGAAATGTTAAACCTAAACTTTACATCCACATACAGTATAATTACTGTATATACTCGAATATAAGTCTAGTTTTTCTTTTTCTTTTTTTCTTTTTTATTAATTATTACAGACATACAAACATATAATAAACAATAATAAACAATAACACCATCAAACACTACAAAGTGCACCCCCACCCCCCGGGACCATCCAGTGTTCTTAAATCTTCTCTTCCTTCTTCATCTTCTTCTTTTTTTTCCTAGTTGGCTTCTTAAGGTCCTTTTCTCCAGAACTGTGTTGGATTATATGTCAGTTGTGTCCCTTTCCCTTTTAGTAGTACATGCTCTATAAATTTTCCCCAAATATCATAAAAAATATCCTTTTTCATTTCCCTTCGCAAAACTTTTATATTACAGGATAATTTATCATTTAAAGCTATATCCCACACTTCTTTGTACCAGTCAGCAATTTTAAAATCTAATTTCAGTTTCCAATTTTTAGCTATAATCAAATCTTGCTGCTGTCATAAGATTTGCAATTAATTCTTTTGTTTTCATATCATATTCGTTAATAGGTGATAATGATAACAATGCAGTTTCCGGTTCACATTTAATATCAGTTTGTAGTATTTCTCTTATCTCACCGAAAATCTGTTGCCAAAACTTTTGAACTATTTCACATTCCCACCAAAGATGAATATAGGTGCCTATCTTTTTTTCACATTTCCAGCAGAGCTTAGAATATCTTGGGTTCATTCTATTCAGTCTGACTGGTGTCATATACCATCTTAAAACTAGTTTAAAGAAAAAAGTCTAGTTTTTCAGCCCTAATTTTGGCCTGAAAAAGTGGCCCTCGACTTATATTCAGCTCAATACTTTTAGCCACCGAGGCAAGTGCTTGGGTTGGCGGCAAAAAGTCATTTTAAACATCACATGCCGCTTCTTCTGACCCCCCTCTGCATCATGGGGGAGCGGTGTGCGATGTTTAAAATGAATTTTAGCCACCAAGACAAGTGCTTGCCTCGGTGGCTAAAAGTCATTTTAAACACCACACACCGCTCCTCCAGCTCACAAAGGAGGAGCTGCCAGGCCCTGCTGCATTTCCCACCCTAGACTTATACTCGTCAATAGGTTTCCCCAGTTTGGGGGGGGGGTTAAATTAGGGGCCTCGACTTATACCCATGTTGCCTTATTCTCAAGTATATACGGGTAGCTACAATCCCATCCATTGTAATGTATCTTCTTTGTTACACAATGAAATGGAAAACAGCTATCTCAACCATCAACTGTTAGGTGCAGCTGAAACCTTTTTAACACTAAAAGCAGTGACTTCCGGGTGATCCAGCTAGAGTCTTATCCTGGTAAGAGACACTCTTCTGCATTCTTCCATTCACAATGTATGCTTTTTCTTCTCCATAGGTTTAGCCTAGCTTCTTCTAGTTTAATATTTAGAACTGGAGATGTATGAAAAAAAAACTTTTCCTCAGTTTTAGCTGGTGTCTAAGAAGGTTGGTATCCATGAGGTGCATGGGTGGGTGCTGTTTTACCTTATTTCATTCACAATTTGCTAGCCCCTCTCAATGTTACTTTCAGAAGAGTAATGCCAGCCAAATGATAGACTTTTTCAGTTGGGGGGGGGTGCAAGTTTCAGGCAGCCAGTAATAATCGTTAAGAGCTACGTCCACTTGTTTGGCATGTGCTCATTAATGCCATACAGCTCTAGCATATTCTTCTGTAATGTAGTACAGGGACAAAGCTCTTCATGTTGTTTGTGGGTGTGCACCCTAGTCTGATCCAGCCAATTTTCTAAGTGTGCTATTTCTGGCAACAACTTTCTCTTTGGTGTTTAGTCAAGTGTTTTTTGTAGGCCAGGGTTCGATCCAGAGTGATGCCCAAATACTATGGGGTGGAGTAATGTTCCAAAATCTTGCCTTCTCAGCTAACGCAGAACCTCCTCTCTGTCTCTGTTGTTTAAGTGGAGGGCACACTTAGTGCCCAGTACTGCTGCTCTTACTAGTTTTATTTACCTTTCTTCTCCTTCCTCTGCATTTTTCACCTAAAAAGAAAGGGGGGGGAGGGACCAAGAGCTTCTTGTTATTGAATTTTTTTAAAAAAAACACCTTCGCCCCCTTTCATTTCTTTGAAGATTTCCCAACATTTATTTATGGTTGATTTGTCCTTAAAAGGTGTCCTGACTAGAGATGGGCACAAATCAAAAAAATGGCATTTCATTTGTCGTTTGGAGGATCCGTTTCGGTTCATTTCTGTTTTTCGTGAATTTTTGCAAAAAAAGTTGTTTTCGTTTTCATTCGTTTCATTACCATTTCATTACCATTTATTTCATTTTTGTGATTTTTTTTAGGATTTTAAGCAATTCACTCATATTGCAGTAACGGAAACGAAACGCACGACAAAATTTCCGGTGTTTCTGTTCGTTTTGTTTCATTTTTGAGACAAAATTCATTTGTCGTTTCGTTACATAACGAAATGAAAAAACGAAAATGAAAACGAAAAATTGTTCATTTCGTGCCCATCTCTAGTCCTCACTGTGGACCAAAAATTCCTCAAGTTGACAGACATTCTTGGTTGCCTTGCCAAACAACACTTCATCGATGTTCCCACTAATTTTCCACCAGCACTGAGTGGAAACCCTGCCTCATGCATGCAAACTTCTGGCCACTACTAGAACCAAATGGGCTGCAACATTAATTGTTGGTATGCAGCATTGATACACCACTGCTCAGCTGCACACCTTCAGAGTTTAGAAGGAACGTTGCTGCTTGTGCCTCATTTATCTCTTTTACATTCAACATCAAGAGAATGCTCTACTATGCAGAACCATGAAGAGCACCAGAACAATAAGCATTCTTTGAGGGAGATTTTAGATTCTGCAATCCTCCTTTCTTCCACTCTTCAACAGTGAGGGAAATCTCAGAACTCAGAAGGTCACGATTTCTGCAGAGTTAGCCAGTCAACTGACATGGTGGACAAAGTGAAAAAAATGTAAAGATATGAACTCCTTTCAAACACAATGAAACAGATATAAGTACAACTGCCTTGGGAAGAACATTGCTCAAACAGAACTGTTCGTGTGCTCTGGTCCCCTAAAGAAAGGTAGAAACATATAAATTACCTGGAACTTTTGATAGTCTTTTTAAGGCAGTTAAGGCATTTCTGCTTTTGGTGATGAGCTCTGTTGTTCAGCTTGCAACTGACAACTTGACAGCAATATATTACTTGAACAAGCAGGGAGGAATGCATTTGATGTCTCTTCTGTCTTCAATCACAGGCCTTTGGGAATGATGCATCATATATTTACACAATAGCAATCCACACGAGAAATTCCAACCACACAGCAGATTTTCCAAGGAGAAAAATGTTTCAGTCACATGAGTGGGAGTTGTCATCCATTGTTGCTAAATGATAATCACTGGGGTACCCCACAAATAGGTGTATCTGCAATGAGAAAAATAAATAAGCATACATTCTTTTGCTCTTGGGCAGGAAGAGGCTTTCAGTCCCAGGGAGATGTGTTCATGATACCCTGGAAGCTTTCCTACTATACATGTTTCTACCAGCTCCACCAACCAGGGAGGCATTGCGAGGGACACACACGTAATGAGTTTTTGGAGGGTCTGCTGAGATGTGGCCTTCACCACACATAGCCCTTTTCCATCTCATCAGCCTATTCAGACCAGGGTGAAGTGAAAGTAACATGGTGGATAAATTACAGGTCTCCTAAAAAATCTTCCTCAAACTGAAGAAGTGACTTGCATTAGTGAAACATTTCAACAACAACAAAAGTCCAGTTACCATGACCCAACTTCCAGATGACTGAGTGGAATAAGACACATATTTTCTCATGTGAAAAAATATTCTAGAAAACTAGTTTATGAATACAGTATTAATGGTGTAGGTTCCTTCACTTTGTCAAGTCTGTCCCAGCGGAGATGGTGCCTGTCTTCTTAAATATGATGTGGTTTGTATTGCTTTCAAAAAGACTGCGACTTTCAGTATCCTCCTTGAAGGTTCTTTTAGCAGCTCTTGTTTCTAAACAATTTATAGATGGACAATCTATCTTCAAAGTGCTTTTGTTCACTCTATTCTTATTATGAAGAACATCATAAAGAAAAGAGCCCAGTGAATGTTTTCCCAGTCATTTAGATGTGCAGTATGCTGTGGCCCTTGTCTTTACTGCTCTCAAGCTCATGAGTTCTCCATTTGAGTTTATGCTACAATAGATTTAAGACTTCTTGCTAAGTAACCTGTGTTTCTTGTGGTGCTAACGTTGGCTAGGAGAACCAGTGAATTGTGTGCCCTACGGTTTCATAAGGACAAAGTGCCACTGTTTCAAGACTTTTCTATCATTCCATATGTCACAACTTATAGTCTTCTTGTAGTTTTATCAAAACCCACAGTCACCATTGGAGAGATTTTTGCATAATTAAGATGTTAGCAGAACACGTCCATTTTATGCATCCAGGACAAAATAATCTAGAAAGATTACTTGACTTTTTGTTTCCTATCAGCGACCTTGTAAAGTATTCTTGTCCCAATAACTAATTAGCTAATTTGATTCAACTGGCAACCAAAATTAGCTGAGTTCCAAGTCAAAAAGTCATCATGCAAAAGCAGAAGTTGCTACATAGTCTCAGCTACTGACATTTATTAAGCATTATAGACTAGACCTTTGGGCCTGGAGAGATGCGTCTTTAAAAAAGAATGGTTTTGTCATCAGTGATACCATGACACTCAGTGTCCCATACAGCTGCTTATTAATCAGACAGGTGTATGAATCCTTGCTCACTTATAATAAGCCTCCACCTTCCCGCATGGAACTAAACTTAGGTCAGTTGATGGCAGAAGCAACAGAGGGAAACTGAGGCATAATCTGCAGCTGAAAGTATTGTATGGTACATTTATTTCCATCCTTCTGAGGTTGGTAAATTGAGTACCCAGCTTGCTGGGGGGGGGGCAATGTGTAGCCTGCAAAATTAAACTGTAAACCGGCCAGAGACTACTTGAAGTGATATGGGGCGGTATATAAGCAGAACACTTTTTTGCTTTATTTCTTCAAATCAATAATGCCAGCAAGATCCGTGTGTTGGGGTTTGTGGGGTGTCCTTTTTTCTTCTTCTTGGCACCTTAGCTGCTGCAAAACCTTCTGTGAATGATGTACTGTGAGTTTCTGCAATGGTGAGCAGACTCGTAAAAATGGAGGGGAAAATCTATAATCAGAGAAGTAGCATAATTAGTTGCTCTTTGATGTGTGAAAAACATTCTCATAATAATCCTGAAGCACAAGAGCAAAGTCGACTATATTTCAAAATAATTGCATTATAAAGGTCACGTGCTAAATTTAATAGGTCAACAGTATTCTCATTTCCTGCTTTGCATTCCTGCCTTCTTTCAGTTGATTCTGACAATTGGTTCTAATTATATAATGTGTTAGCGTAGCATTCATGTTTATTATTTAATCTCCATGTGTACTGTACTACTCAGTGTGGGCTTTTTTTTTTTTGGCGTATGTGGAGTTTTATTATATTGCATTGTAGTGGATGAGGGGAAATCCATAGCTAGCTTGCAGCATTTTATAATATAATCACATATTCCCCCTTGTAGCTGTTTTGGCAGCTGGAGGTAGTTTAATTCTGATAAGTTTGACATAAAGAATGGAATGTGTTCCTACTTGGAGGCCAGAAATATAGGGGAAAAGTTTAAAGAAAAATGATACAATGAGACACTACCACTTTGGATGCCGTGGGGTTGGTTCTTTGGGAGTCTTTTTAAACTTTAAAATTCTTATTCACTGACTTACTGTGTTCAAAAGCATGCATGCCATGTTCTGTTAGCTGAACTGAAAAAATGATTTTGAAATAAAATGTCAGTGGAGAAAAAGAGAGCACTAAAAACTGATACATATATATTGTACATTCAGATGTCAGGAATTGTCCAGAAAGAAAAATATAATGTATAGAGGGGGAGCATTTATGTGTACAGCTACTTGTTCTGGTGAACTGCTGTTGGGTTTTTAAACTTACATGTGCAAAATGGTACAAAATGATACTTCTCTGTGCTCACAAGGCCCAAGTGAAATTTTCAAATGCAATCTGCAGAACTGAACAGTAGAATAATTTGGCAGAGTAATACACAATATTGAAGAAGAAGAAGAAGAAGAAGAAGAAGAAGAAGAAGAAGAAGACGACGACGACGACGACGACGACGACGACGACGACGACGACGACGACGACGATGACGACGACGACGACGACGACGACAAAGGCACATTTATAAGGCTAGAAACACGCATTTCAGATAGCCTGTAATCAGCAGGGAGAGGACTGAGGCGGTCTTTTCAGATTTGTGAAACAGACAAGCTAATTTGTATTTCCCCATAAATGAAAAGCATTCTTAATATATCACTCAGAAACTTTTTTTTTGTTAAGAATTTACATCTTCTAATCATGAGCTATCTCAATCATCTGTTTCTGGCCTCAGAGAGATGATTCACTGCATTTCCCTTCTGTGCGTGCACATTTAAGGGTAGATATTTCAGTAATCTAAATGAAATAAAGACATATACAGAAGGGAACAAAAGGATGGCAGACTCTATGAAGAAGGCGGCTAGGATGAAGAACCTGCAATTCTAGAAAGTGACTCTGAAAGCATAAAGAAGAAGTAAATCACCAGGGGGTAGATGAAATGCTGATAGGACTGTTTTAAGCCACAGAAAATGAATTTGTCATAATCCTAACAAGAATATGTTGACAAATATGGGAAACAAAACAAGGGCCCACTGATAGGAATACTCAATTCCAGTTCCATGAAGGAAGAAGATGCCAAAAGAGGACTGCAGTTGAATGTTAAGAAGACAATGACTACAGAACAAACTAGTCAAATTCAACATTAACAATATATTTCAATAAGCGTGACCTCCAAGAAATTCCTATGCTATATCCTATGTCCTGTGCTAAAATAAGGCCTATTCTCTAGTTCAGGCATGTCTAAACTTTGGCCCTCCAAATGTTTTGGACCTCAACTCTCACAGATATTTGCCATTGGAAATACAGGCTTGGAATTCTGGGAGTTGTGGTCCACAGTTCGGACATGCCTGCTCTAGTTCAAAGAACATTTGTCAACAGGCATTCAGTTTCCAACTTTACTCCAGACCATTGTTACTAGTCCTAGTGCTCTCCTAGCACTGTGAAGTCCAACTATACCCTCACAGTAATCCTCATGGGCCTTGGCTTAGGATACTATCTGGAATATATTAGCCTTAAAACCTGAAGTCTGGTATACACATAATGAGTTGTCAACTGTTGGATATTAAAGGATCAAAAGAGGAAATGACAGTCAACAAACAGGCTCAGGTAATTAAGCCCATAAAAAAGGTAAAGGTTTTCCCCCGCACACATGTGCTAGTCGTGTCCGACTCTAGGGGTGGTGCTCATCTCCATATTCAGGCCGAAGAGCCAGTGCTGTGCAAGTCCATGGCCACATGGCCGGCATGGCTGCAAGGAAACACTGTTTTACCTTCCCATTTTTTACGGCAGTACCTATTTATTTACTTGCATTGACATGCTTTCAACTGCTAGGTTGGCAGGAGCTGGGGTTATCAGTGGGAGCTCACTCCACTGCGTGACACCCGGGATTCAAACCACTGAGCTGCCAACTTTGCAGCCAACAGTTTTCGGAAGCCTTAGTCCACTGAGCCACCATGCCCCTTAATTAAGCCCATAGGGCTACTGATATATTTGTCTCGTCAGTTGTGGGGAGTGATTTCAGGCAGTGCTAGGAAGGAACACAGTGAACCTCCCTAGAATATGACATCTGTTTCCCCTCTTTCTCAGAATTTCAATGGGATGAATGATCTGTCAGTGAGACATGTGCAAACACATCATCAATTGCAGTTTGGCAAAATAATTGCAAGGTTTCTAAATATTCATGAATAAAATTCCATTTTATTAATGTGGGGTATTCTGCTTTTGTACCCATGGTTGAACACCCCAAGAAATGGCTGGATATTGCTGCATAATATCATGCCTGCATTGCCACCAGGAAAAAGGATGTCAAGCTTTATATAGCAAAAGGAGACCAGAATGTTGACATCACCAATGGTGGCAGCCAAGATGGGATACAGGGGACACTCTTGTGCTCAGTACTATTCATAAGGTGAAACAAAGTAAGGGAAAAGTCCAGCAACTGACTTCTTTTTCCATCAATGGCAATGACCTCAATAGAGTATTCTGTACACCATCTTGCCTGCTGCCACTGGTATTGTCATCATTCAGGCTGCTTTTGCCATGTAAAGCTTGGCATCCTCTGAGTCAGATTTGTGTACTGTCTGAACACCTGAGACCCACAAGTGAGGAAGTAAAATGGGTAAATTGACATTTTCCCAATATCAGCACTCTTTGTGATTTGAGGGACTGGATCTCCTTGCATTATTTAAAGTTTTGGAAGCTTACATTTTGGACTACAACTCCTAGTTAGCTAGCTAAGGAGTGTGAACTGACAGTTTTCCTGGCAAGAGGAAAACCTTATGTGGGTACCTGTATGTATGGACACAAACTATAAATATCATTAATGGTATTTTATGTTATAATTTGGAGGACAAAGGCAAAAGTGCTGCTGCTGCTGCTGTTATTGTTGTTGTTGTTGTCATGTGCTGTCAAGTTGCTTCCAACATTATGAATCAATGAACTCCAAAAGAAATCTGGCCTGGCCTCGGACGATTTGTCCAACTATCGCCCGATTGCCAATGTTCCTTTTTTGGGCAAGGTCATCAAGAAGGTTGCCGCCATCCGCCTCCAGATGTTTCTGGAGGAGGATCGTGTCCTGGATCCTTTCCAGTCTGGGTTCAGGCCATGTCAGGGGCCTGAGACCGCCCTAGTCGCGCTGCAAGATGACCTTCTCAGGGGAGCTGACAGGGGTTGCTCTACCTTGTTGTTCCTCCTGGACTTGTCAGCAGCCTTTGACACCGTCGACCGCTGGGTAATATGGTAATATGCTGGGACGGCTTTCCGAGGTGGGGATTGGAGGCACAGCTTTCACCTTCCCTGATGTCTGTCCCCAGCAGGTTAACCTGGGGAAAGAGTTTTTGGCTCCTTGGATGCTCCCTTGTGGGCTGCCCCAGGGGTCAGCAATCTCCCCCATGCTCTTTAACATCTATATGAGGCTGCTGGCTGAGGTCATTAGAGGATTTAGAGTTTCCTGTAATCAGTATGCTGATGACACGCAGCTCTATCTCTCCTTTACCACCTCTGCAGTGGAAGTGGTGCTGACCCTCAGCTCCTGCCTGGAAGTAGTCATGGAATGGACTAGGGCAAGCAGGCTCAAGCTCAACCCAGAGAAGATCGAGGTTCTGTTCTTCGGGGCATCCTCTACTGGGTACAGTGGCCCCCTCCCCAGACTGGAGGGTATTACCCTTCAGTTGCCGGGTAGAGTGAGGAATCTGGGTGTGGCCTTGGACCCGACCTCTCCAGAGTGCATGGAGCCTGTTTAAAACAACGGTAGTAAAGTCCCAGCACAAATACATACCACAAAGAAAGAAGGGCTCATCTAAGTCCAAGAGGGCACCAGCATTGTTGACAAGTGTAGTAAGAGAGGCTCTAAAGAGCAGAGATCTTTCTGTAAACGGAAATCCTCCCCAAATGAGGGAAATAAAAAGAAACACAAACTCTGGCAAAAGAAATGTAAGAAGATGATAAGAGAGGCAAAGAAAAACTTTGAGGAACGTATGGCTAGCAATATAAAGGGCGGGGGAGCTTCTTTAAATATGTTAGAAGTAGAAAACCTGCCAGAGAACCAGTTGGCCCTCTGGATGGTGAGGTAGGAAAAGGGGAGGTAAAGGAGGACTTGGAAAATTGCAGAGAAATTAAATGAATTCTTTGCATCTGTCTTCACGACAGAAGACCTTGAGGAGATTCCGCTGCCCAAAGGGCTCCGCTTGACTAAAGAATTAAATCAAATACAGGTTAAAAGAGAGGATGTTTTAGGTTTGATTGATAAATTGAAGATCAATAAGTCACCCAGATGGCATCCACCCAAGGGTTATTAAGGAACTGAGAAATGAAATTGCAGATCTCTTAATGGTAATATGCAACTTGTGTCTTAAAATGGCCACAGTGCCAGAAGAATGGAGGATAGCAGATGTCACACCATTTTTTTAAAAAAAGGAAAAGGGGGGGGGCGGGAAACTACAGGCCAGTTAGCTTTACATCTGTCCCAGGGAAGATGATGGAATGCCTCATCCAAGAGAAAATCTTAAAACACATAGAAGAACAAACCTTGCTGAGGGAAAATCAGCATGGCTTCTGTAAGGGTAAGTATTGCCTGACAAACCTTTTAGAATTCTTTGAAAAGGTCAACAGACATGTGGATTTGGCTGAACCGGTGGATATTGTCTGTATGGATTTTCAGAAGGCTTTTGACACAGTCCCTCACCAAAGGCTGCTG
>JAHTLZ010000265.1:610515-636790 GCA_023846285.1 Phrynocephalus versicolor | reverse complement strand
CAGGACAGCTCCTGTACGAAAAACTCACAGGCTCTTCATCAGGACCTCCGAACCATCTTGAGGCCACCAAGTCTGCCCTCAATCCATCTCCAGATAGATCACCACAACTATCAAAATGGCATATGAAAATGCGCGTGTCTTGATACCTGTCACACCTCAGGCACACTCCACAAGAGCAGTAGCCTCCTCCACTGCCTTCATGAAAGGAGTGCCCTTGGAAGACATATGTAAAGCGGCAACCTGGTCTCGACGGTCCACGTTCCTGAAACACTACAGGCTAGACGTCCGGACACAGAGATTGGCCGCATTTGACAACTGTACTACCATGACTACCCTCCACCGGTAAGTCAGCTTGCCAGTCACCCATAGTGTGGATTCACAGAGTCCACGAAGAAGAAATGCAGGTTACTTACCTGTAAGTTAAGTTCTTCAAGTGGACCTCTGTGAATACACATCACCCACCCGCCTTCCCTCTCTCCATCATGGCTCTTGGGTCAGTGGCGGACCAGAGGGGAACTGAGTCAGCAAGGCGGGAGATGGGTGAGCATGCACATGGAGGGGAGGGGCTTATACGCCTTGAGCTTTGGAAAGACCGGTAACTCAGGCGCGCAGGCGCGAAGACCCATAGTGTGGATTCACAGAGGTCCACTCGAAGAACTTAACTTACAGGTAAGTAACCTGCATTTTTTAAAGACGAAAAAGGCTAAAAAGGTTTTAAGAGATAGCAACTAAGATGAGATGGGGTGTAGAGTGCACAGCTTTTTTCTGCTAGAGGAAAAAATGTTAAAGGGAATTAGAACAGGGAATTCCAGATTTCTGTAGTAAAAGTACCTAGTTATCTATCCCATGTGGTTCTTTGGTACATTCTAAACTCCTCCTAATGTCACATCTCTTTCTGTTGGATTTTTGCAATGCAGCTTCTGCAGAAAATTCGTTGTACTTATCTTTAACATTTCCTTCCTGAATTTAGGAGTGAAATTATCCCAAGTTCCTTTTGTATTTCTTACTTCAGCTAAGTACAGGCCATTTTGCTGTTGTGTGCCAATTTCTGATCCAAATTTACTCTTGTGCTGCTCTTCCTCTGTTTTAGTTAAGTCATAGTTTAGCAAAACAATGGATAATCCTGTGAGGTACTTGTTCTCCTCTGTTCCCCACTGGCTAGGCCTCCTATTGAGTACTGTCTCCATTTCTAAACACTGCACTTCAGGAAGGATAGAGACAAATTGGAACAAGTTCACTTTCACTATACAGTTGGATTGTTTTTCAGCTGCACACTTGGACGTCTCTGTCGGTTTGTTATTATTATTTTTACTTCTTTGGTAATGTCACTGTGATATTTGGTCTTACTGTATCTGGGTTCCATGCATGCTAGCTGCGTTGGCACAGATTACAAGAAAAAACTGGCCTGCATCTGCCAAATGTCCACTTGCGTTCTCCCATTAGCATGTTTATATCACTAAAGCACTAAGTTTGTTGTTGCCTATTGTAATGTTATTTGTTCCTCCCAACAAGGAACTCCCTCCCACAGGAGGTCAGACTGCCCCGAAATTTGTTGTTTTCCTGCAAGCAAGCAAAGACCTTTCTCGGTGACTGGCAAGCTTTTCCTCAGTGACTGCCTGTCCAAGAAGGGTTTTGATATGAATTGCGATGCATTGCTGCTTTAAATGTGGTTTTAATGTGGTTTTAATAATTCTCTTCTTTACCATTTCATAGAGAGGTATTTGTTTATTCTTTTAAAAGATGTGTATACTTTCTGCTTTTCAGTTTAAATATTGTCACTTAACGATGTAAGTTACCTTTCTTTTAGGGAGAAATGCAGCATAAAATATTTTAAATCAGTCGAGATTCATAGGACAAAAATAAATCCCTGATTATCTCTTAACTTGAAGTTCTGTGCTATCTAAATTCACCAGTTTAGGTTCAATTCTGTATTTTACAAGCTCTTACAAATGTTTCAGAGCATCTTCCCTGTAACTACCAATTGGCACAACTTCCAAGGAACTTTGCTTTTCTTCCATTGTACAGTCAGAATTCCAAGATAGTCTTTATCTTTTACTAGGGATGTAAATGGAGTTCTCACTGTGTTAGTTGTTGGCAATATTGAGGCATACACATCTGATGCCCCGTACATGACCTCCAGCAATTTAATATCCACCGAAATTACTTTAATTTAACTTGATGACATTTACTATTGTTCTCAGTTTGGCAACTGCAATGAACCTAAATTGGGATATTGAAACTTCAGTTCACGAGTACCAGCTGGCACTTCTTTGCTGGGTTTGCCATACTGAATATTAAAAAAGACTGCTGTCCAGCCTATAGGTCAGCAGTACATGCAGTATGATGCACAAACTGAGAAGATGAGAACTGCTAGTTATGTTTTTGCAACTCAAAAATTGTGTTATATTACAATGAATGCTCCTACTTTTCCCAAACCCCATTCATCCTTTAAAAAAACATTTCAGCCTACCTTTTTTAAAAGATATGTTAAAGAAGAGCATAAAATTGGTCTAGCTGTGACTTGAGAGATAAAACTTGTATTCATACAGTTACTCTTTAGGCTTTTACAGTAAAATGATATAAGTGATGTTTCTTAAATCAATATGACTGAGTATATTTAATTAGAGGTGTTCACTACATAAATACAAATTAAAAGAAGATGGATTAAAGAATATAACCAAAATCCAGTGGTGTATGTCCCTGATGGATCTTGCTACTTCTGTCAGAACTGGAAAGCCAGCCATCCTCTGGAAGCCCCATGCAACCCAAAATTGTAATCAGGGAGGCTAATGACTGAGTCTTCCTCGCACCTTCTCTTTGGGCACCAGAGAAGGCTGCAGGAGTAGGGGAATGAAAGAAAGTCCCAGTTCTCATAGTGTTGGATAACAACCTATAGCCCTAGATATTCAGCTGTGTTGTGACAATTTGGAATGGAATTTGATATTTACTACAAAGGTGTCATTTCAGAATCCATAATAATAATCCTTTTGATGATATATCTTCTTTCATGCATTTTTGCATATCTTCTCTGGGAGCTTGCAACATTGGAATTACAAATATTTATTTGTTAAAAATAGACCTCCTCCTCCTCCTCCTCCTTAGCATTTTTCCACATGTTTGGGCTCCACTCTTTGGATGTTGAAACAATCAAGTCTTTAGGGTACAGGCTGGCATTTTGCATGTCCTTATTGACAGTGTCCTGCCACCTCTGTTATGGTTGTCCATGTGGCCACCAAAACAGAGGTTTTGGTTCAGTTTTCAGGTGGTAAACAGTTTTGGTAATGGTGGAAGGTGCTGCTGTGGGAACATGTCCATACCAGCAAAGCCAGCTTTCTCTCATCACCTCTGTAACTATACCTTTCAATGAGTTAGAAGTGGGTGAATGGACATTTCCTAGCCAGCTCACGTATTAAGCTGATGATGCCTTGCCCTACTTTTGCATTTATTTGAACTGTAAACTGTATTTTTGTACCTTTTAACTTTATTATTTTTTTAATAAATATTTTAATATTTTACCAAGGCACGGTTCTTGGAAAGAAGTGACTAGCTAAAGAAAGTACCTTAGGCAGAAAGGGTGTATTGGTAATTTTGGATCATTGCAATCCTATTCATTGTATGAATAGAATAGAATAGAATAGAATAGAATAGAATAGCACTCTATTGCCATTGTACAAATACAATGAAATTATAAAGTGACATCTAGTCTGCACATCATTCACCCATATATAAAATTCCAAAACATAAGCCTACCATTAAAAACAAACATCTATATACATACTCCCTGCATTCTCTCAGCCAGTATCACTTGTATCTATTATAAAACTCTTAAGACATAAAACCAAATATACACACACAACCCTACACTCTCTCACCTTACTGCATTTGTACCCAACACATGAAAAAACTACAAATTAAAAACATCTCCATGCCATTACTGCTGCCTTCTCTAGGTCAAGGAATGCTGTTTGCAATGGCTGGGTCGTCTCTCAGTGTTTCTCTCTGAGGTAATGAGTTACAAAGAAAGTATCAGTTGTTCTGCATCCTTTAACAAAGCCGCATTGGTTGATTGTAAGTTGGACAATGTTGCGAATGCACTAGTCCAGAATTTTTTCAAAGTCCAAATGCCTACAGCACTGGAGCACCTACCACCTCTTGAGGTAATTGGTTCCATTGCCCTACTGCTCTAATAGTTAGGAAGTTTTTCCTGATGTTCAATCAAAATCTGGCTTCCTGTAACTTCATAGTGTGGGACAGGAGGCAGATTTGGCAATAGCTGATCCAGTCGGCTGGGTCATCCTTGTTCTTGAATATAGGCATGCTTATATTCATTGACCACTTATTTTTGGTACGCGACTGCTATTCATTATAGCATTGAAGAATTCTGGCAGCCAAGGTATCCGTGATCCGTGGGCAGATCATTGTGTCCGCGGGTGGGGGGCAGGCTTCATATTCTTCGTAATATCTACCGCATTGGTGACATCTCGGTCAGTGGTGGACAGAATTGGTCCATAGGCTGGTGTGCCTTCTGGGATTGGTGGATTCGGAAATTCAGTGTTAGAGAGCTTGTTGAAATTATCTCACCATTGTTGCAGCATTTCCTGCTTACCTTGGAATCTTTTCCCATCCTTATCCTTTATGCACATATAGTGCTTGATGTCTTCAGCAGCCTTCTTTTGTGCTTTGGCCAACCAGTAAATGTTGTTCTCTCCTTCTCACATATCCAGGCAATTGTCTAGATCTTATTAGTGTTTCATCTTGGCTTTGGCAGCGGCCCTTTTAGTTACTTCTTTGGCAGCCATAGTTCTGTCTCGTTTCATTGGACATATCCGCTTGCCATTTCTTACAGGGTTTTTTTTTTCTTTTGCACTTTCTCCTGCACTTGTTCTGTCCACAGCCATGCCTCGTTTTCAATATAATGGCAGCTTGATTTCATGATGCCAAGGATTTCCCTGGTGGTGGTGCTAATAGACTGACAAAATGCTGGGTGGGAATATGATTTTTCTGACCATCACTTCTTTGTGATTCTGTAGCTTCCACCATTTGATCTTTTCCAGACCCATGGTGCCATCCATTTGCTTATGGCATTTTATCTTTAGATCTGTAATGAGTGGCCTGTATTGTGGGGCAAGGAGGTCAGAGGGGATAATTTTTAAAAAATTAAAGAAGTTACGGATATAAAATTAAACATAGACTTTAACCTCCAATGAGTGGTCCCCACATATGAAAAAAATATACATCATCATCATAAAGGAAGTGTGAGCAGGGCCCCTCAATTATTTAGAGCAGAAACACAAAAGAAACGTAGTCTTTCATTGCTTCTACTGCACTGGGTTCCACCTAATAAGTTATTCCTTCCATGAGATGCTGCTGTCAAAGAGCTAAGTTAGTTAATTTTTATTAGCTTCCATTTAATTGAATTTTGAGAGGGAGCTCTGATTACAAATTCAGTACAGAGAAAACAGAAAAGGAATGCTTTACACAGCTATCCAAACAGATGTATTAGTTCCAATCTTCCCTTCCACTGTGCAGGAATATATAGCTATCTGTTCTGTAAAGGGAGATAAATATACTCATTGCAGTATGTTGACTCAAGAAAGTATGTGACCAGCCTCTACAAGAGGCTCAAGTTTTCTATATGCTACACATCCCATGAGTAGAAGCCAGCCTGCTTTCTTTCAGAAATGTTGCTAGAGAACCAAAATAACACATTGTATTGCGATCCCTGGGATCATTTGTATAGTAAGACAGAATCAAGGGTTTTTTTAAAAGACTCAGTGTCCTGAATTGTTTTTGCCTAGCCATGGACAATTTGGCTTCTTACATTAGTGAGATCTTTATAAAACACATAATTTGAAGTAGATGTCAAGTTATCTGAAGCTGGGTCATGTGGTAGCATGCGTTTTCAGCTGCAGTACACTAACAAAAGCATTTCATGGAACTGGAGACATACTGGGAGGGATGACTGAGATAATTTGATGGAAGCTGAAACATCTGTTTGGATGTCTTGTTGCTAGTTTTCAGACAAAAATGATCAACCTTGACATACACATGTCTGCCCAACCACAAAAACAGCATAAACAGATTCAGTCATAATTAGTACAGTATATAGCATGTTTTGTAGTCTGGAGAAATCTCCATAATATTGAGGGAAGCTGAACAGCTAAAAACCAAGAGCTCAAGCTGCATGGTGGTCCAAGGGCAAGCCAACATTGGAGAAAGTAGAACATTATAAGAAGAAGAAAACTTTAAGTGCTAAAAATGGTTGATTGTCACAGCACAAACGTTTCCATTTCTCCTGTTGTTTACAAATTTCCCAGTTGGTTTTTGGAGCAGAGAGATGGTCATCTGGAGGTAAGCATAGTTTATTTGCCAATATAATTGCTCAGGCATGAAGGAATGCTATCCATTACGTGCAATTTGACTCTCCTGTAATCTTCCTATGAATATGGTATACTGCGTATTATTTCAAGCTCTCTCTTTCTGCGTATTATTTCAAGCTCTCTCTCTTCTTTTTTGTGTGTAAAAAGCTAGTGCATAATTCCATTCACAGTTTGGTAATTCCAAAGTATGCTAACACTGCATTCAATCCCACATAATTAACTTTATATGGAAGGATAATATAAAGCACACTCCCGAGTTGTCCTCTGTGCTTTTGAAATGTTTGATACGTTGTCAGAAGTGATGTACTTTAGTTTCAGATCCTTTTGCCATAAATTCATCTGCCATCTCTTTTCTAGCTCACTCTCTTATTCATATCCTCAGCCACATCTCCCATCTCCCCATTCACCAAAACCTCAGAAGACACGGGGCAGAGGGAAAATGAAGGCTCTTAATTGTGCTATATATGACACAGGCATCCTAGCTGGCATCAAAACCACTTCAGCGGTGCAGCTGGATCCCAAAAAATCTAATAACTAAACCAGCAAATGTGTCTAACCCAGATGAAAGGAATCCCTGAAAATATGTAATTTAGCCTACTCTTTACACAGCATGCCATTTTCAGGAGACTGACCCATAATATTATACAGCATGATATGTTCTTAAATGAAAAGTCACTGGAGTATCTGGGCTTAAAAGTGATTGGATATCATGTAAATGGCCTTCGTGAGAATAACTTCTAAATTTATTAACGTTCTTTTTATGCCTGAACTTTTCATATCCAGAGTGAAGGGTGACAATCTATTTGGCAAATTTAATGACAAAGGGGGCTAAACAAAATGGAGGAAGAAAAATGGCCTCTCTCTGGAATCTGCTATCTAAATCACATTGTATAGTGAGAAACCTGGGCCTGAGTGAAAACTAAATGTCATTTTTCTAGGGAGATTTCAAGTTTGAAATAGCATTTATTGTTGCTCTATCTTTATACTTTACTTTTCCCCAGGGAATATGTTTTATCCTCATGGCAATCTGGTGAAGAAGGGACAGCTTCTGAAACACTGCCCTTTAGTTGCAATTTCTAAAGCTTATCATCTAACTCATAGTTCAAAACTAAAAGAAACTGGAAACATCAAATGGAACACAATGTGAAGAGACAAGTCTCAGAATAAAGAAAAATAAACTTTATTTACTTAAAGAGCTCAACATATTTTAGCATATTAAGCTGATACAGTAATCCCTCGTTTATTGTGGGGGTCAGGGACATGACCTTTTCTGTGATAAAGAAAAATCTACTATATGTGGATGCTGGGTTGGGTCAGGATGGGGTGGGGGTCTGTCTGGGGCCTCCTACACTTACCTGAGGCCTGACGCTGCCCTGAATGTGCCTGATGGGCTTCCCAGGCTTGTCAAAGGACCAGAAGTGGTTTCAGGCAATCCTGAAGTTTTTTGGAAGTCACTTCTGCTGGAAACCACTTATGGGGCTTCCAACAGGCCCGGGGAAGCCATCAGAGGCCAGGCCAGGGGTAAATGCAGGAGGCCTCAAACCGGTCCGTACAGCCTACCCAGGGGGCCTTGCCTTTCATATACTGCAGTCCCACAATATACCATGGTATATGAACTGCGAAATGGTGGGGGATGACTGTACATCAATTTTTTAAAATCTTGAGATATGAATATATTATTTTTATCTGGATTTTTAAGCTAAACAAAATCCAGTTTTCTATACTTTGAGATTTTTCTCTTTTTCATGTTGAGTAAGCCATGGTTCAGCAAGACAGACCCAGGCAGAAAGGTGCTGCCATAACCCTTAAGCACAAATGTATTTCCCTTTCTCCTCTTTCTATACACCAGGAAGTAAAACAAAACCCCTTTGTTCTTCCTTTCTCTGATTCCAAGCCAGGGACAGGGGCTAGCTATCAATTTTTCGTCAGTTTCTTAACAAGCCAGATTCCAACTGTTTTGAAGCTGGTTTCTTAAACTAGTAAGTTTTTACAATCCATGATGAAGCTGGTCTAGATGGTAGGTCATCTCTTAACTCCAGCAAAACTAGTTCAACTGTGGTTTAGTGTGGCGCAAGAAGTAATCCACCAAATTGTTCAGGCCAGGGATACCTGCAAATATGGTGGCCCAGACTAAGAGCCGCTACTTTGTCAAAGGCTACACGTGGAGTGGACAGAAATTTGAAATTGGATTTTCCATCTTCAAACCTAATTATATCCACTATGTCATACCACTCCTCAGCTTGGATTTTTAATCTAATTATATTTATTTGATTTAATTTTTAGTTCAAGTTGTTGTTGTTGTTCAATCGTATCCAACTCTTCGTGTCCCCATGGACCAGAGCTCGCCAGGCCCTTCTGTCTTCCACTGCCTCCCAGAGTTTGGTCAAATCCCTATTTGTTGCATCAGTGACACCGTCCAACCATCTCATACTCTGCCGTCTCCCTTTCCTTTTGCCTGCAATCTTTCCCAACATCAGGGACTTTTCCAAGGAATCCTCTCTCCTCATGAGGTGGGCAAAGTACTGGATCCTCAGCTTCAAAACCTGTCCTTCCAGTGAACACCCGGGGTAGATTTCTTTCAGGATGGATAGGTTTAATCTCCTTGCAGTCCAGGGGACTCTCAAGACTCTCCACCAGCACCACAGCTCAAAGACAAGTCCCTTAACACAGAAATAGGACAGTTTGCACCAGATCTTGATGATCTGCAATTCCATTCAGCTCCATCTAGCATAGCTAATGGTGAAGGATGGTGGGAGTTCCAGCCCAGCAACATTTCAAGGGCTACAACTTAGCCATTCCTATTCAATAGATTTTTTTTCCGAGGCATATTTCAGATACATTGTGTAAGAAGCTTTTGTGGGCACGAGCCTTCTTCCTCACACAGATGAACTACTATCTCACATACCTAACAGACACAGAGGGGGAAATGATAACAGTGTAACAGTCACAAATTGTAATTCAAGTATTTCTTCTGGAAGTTGAATCATGGCAACTGGACTTCTTTTCCTGAGAGACTGAAACATTTTGCTGCTCATCCAAACAGCTTCAGCAGTATGACGAAGCTGTTTGGCTGAGCAGCGAAACATTTCAGTCTCTCAAGAAAAGAAGTCCAGTTGCCATGACTCAACTTCCAGATAAACTCACCTGGATGACTGAGAATCTTCACAATCATGTATTTCTTGTACATTTGGCTCTCATGGTTTAGAGGAGAAATAAAACCCTATGGGTGAGAGAATCTTTCAATTGAGAACACACACGTTAATGTTTCTGTTTGCTATAAAACCCTTTTTCATCTGTTAAACAATACATATTTTAGACACATGACATGATAATCTTTTAGATCTATATATTTCCCACAGGCTACATATTCTGATTAGAGCTGGTTACATTCTCTAAATTTAATAACAACAAAGCAACAGAACAACAACAATGATGATGACCTTTCAAGTCAATTCTGATTTAAGATAACTCTTTTTAAGGGTTTTCTAGGTACTCAGAAGTGATTTACCATTCCCTTATTTTGGGGGCACCCTGGGACTGCGCAGCTTGCCCAAGGCACATAGGCTGGTTATTCTCCCTGGAGGCAAAATTAGTCTGCTTAACTCACTGAGCAATTTACCATCTGCCTCTAAACAAAAGTTGCACCCTAAAATATGATTTTCTGTACTTCTATAATTTTATTTATTTATTTATTTATTAGATTTTTATACTGCCCATCTGGCAGCGAGGTCACTCTGGGTGGTTTACAACAATTAACACATTCAAACAATTCATACAATAAAACCATAAAACAGCAACACAACAAGATAAAAACAAAAATAAAAATAATATTAAAGTGACATAAAACAATATATTATTATTGGCAGGCTAATCAGTTAGAAAATCAAGATTTAACGGGTGAGCACTGAAACTGCATTATATTTGAGGGAATGCCTGCTTAAATAACCAAGTTTTTAATAGTTTTTTAAAGGCAGCCAAAAAGGGGGCCAGGCAGATGTCTGGTGGAAAGTTATTCCACAGGTGAGGGGCAATGGCAGAAAAGGCACTATTTCTTATTTTTTCCTTTCAGGCCTCTTGTGGTGATAGTTGCCTCAAACGCCTAGCCTGGGAGGATTGGGTATTATGGGCGGTTTTCAATGGGAGAAGGTGCTTGATACAGATAATTATATGAGAATATTTATTTGTGTTGATCATTAAATTGTTGCCATATCTGTATAAGAGGAGATGTTTGCTAAAATGCTTGGTCTAAAGATACTTTATCTGCAAGTGTTTATATTCAGAAAGGTACTAAGTAGATATGGGCTTTTCATTTTGGAAATGGACAGCTTCTGAAACAAAATGTGGGAGCCCAACTGGCATTCAGAACCAGATGAATGAAATCAACCAATCCCTTACCTTGCACTGGAGTCACACGGGACTAAACTCTAATGAAGAAGAAGCCTCCAACATCATTTTTCCTTCTCCCTAGTGCTGTCCAATCAGGTGCTGTGCAGGTAAATGCATCATCCCACCTCCCTATCTGATTGGCCAGCACCAAGGAGAAGGGAAAATTATGTTGAAGGCTTCTTCCTCTTTGGAGTTTAGCCCCACATGAGCCTGGTTGATTTCATTCATCTGGCTTCGAATGTCAGCTGAGCTCTCACATTTTGTTTTGGAAGCTGATCACTTCCGAAATGAAAAGCCCATCTCTAGTTCTAAGGATAAATACATTTGTATTTTTCTGTCTGCTAGAGTCATGGAAGCAATACATTTGGGTTGTACTGTTCATTTATTTTGGATATCAAAGTTAGAATCCTCAAGTAATTTAAGTAAAGGTACCAGCAGGTATGCATACAAGTGTTTTAACTTGCATAATTCTGCCTGGAAAAATCTTGGTGATTTCTGAGATTTGGAGTCTAACATATACATGCATGCAGCCATGAGGGTTTAAATTTCAATTGACTAGTATTTTTCCATGTATAAGACTATTTTTTGTCTAAAAGACTATTTTTGACTAAAAATTGAGGATTGTTTTATACATGGAAGGAACCTGAGGAGAAAACCATGTGTTTGTGAAACTGTAATTTTGTAAATGTAGGTGTCGTATTATACATGGGACACCTATACATATACATGGAGATATGCTTCGGGTCAGGGGGTTGATCTGGTAAGAAGAACTAGGGTCAGGCAATTGGTGCCTGTCCCCTGTTCTGATCCCCTGACCCACCGCCACATGCCAGGCAGCCATCCCATCCATACCTCTGACCTGTCCTGTCTGCTGATTAACTCCAGGTTGGTCCATAATAAGATTCCTGTCATCCACAACCTGATCATGGATGAGCGGGCTGACCTGGCATGTCTTACCAAGACCTGAGTGGGCAATGAGGGTGGGGCCTCCCTTGCCCAGTTGTGCCCTCCCAGGTTTCGTGTTCAGCATTTGGGCAGGTTGAAGCATCAGGGGTGGCCATTGTTTAGAGGGAATCTCTTTCAGTCAGCAAATCCACAGCATTGCTGAGTCCAGGGTTGGAATGGCTTCACTTATTGGTGGGACAGTGGGACAAGTTTGGGATAGTGCTGGTGTAACTATGCTCCCTGCAACCCTGCACTCTGCCAGAGCTCTCCAAGTTCATCTCAGCGGCACTGTTGAGGTCCCCCTGCCTCTTGGTGGTTGGTGACTTCAACATGCATGTTGGGTTGGACTGGATCGAGCTGCTTTGGATGTCATGGTCTCCATGAACTTGTCCCAACATGTTATCAGTCCCACCCATAGTGCTGGGCATACCCTGAACCTGGTATTTTTCTCCACAGCTGCGGACTTCAATGTGAGGGTTGGGAATTTGCATTCCCGGCCTGTGTCATAGTCAGATCATCATTTGCTGACCCTTTCCCTGTCAGTCGCTGCCCCACCCATGGAGAAGCTGGCCATTCAATTTGGGCCCACCCCCAGAGGCTTCTAGATCCTATCCAGTTCTCCGAGGCCCTCAGGGGCATTCTGGACAGTCTTGCTGATGACTTAGTTGACGCCTTAAAAACATGACTTTTTTAAAAGATCATTTCTGTGATCGCTAATTGTAATTGTAATTGTAATTGCATTTGTTTTGTCACCTTTGTTGTTTGTCCTGTCCTCTTGCTGCTGCTGGATGTACTTATTTAGTTATCTATATTATTACTGTTTTAATTTATTTATTTTTCTTACTTGTGTTATATATTGACTTATTTGTTTGTTCATTTGCCCTTGTTCACCGTCCAGAATTCCCTTTGGGAAAGTCAGTGTGGTCAATAAGTATAATAAATAAATAAATAAATAAATAAATAAATAAATAAATAAATAAATAAATAAATAAATCTTATAGACGAAAAAATATCATAGTTAATATTGCACCTTTATGCCTAAAAGAAATACTTATGATGTAATAAAGTAACACACTCTTTCTTTCTGTAGTGCCCCAGTACTCACATGCATTTCTTTATCTGGTCTTGAAGAACAATTTTTACAATTATACTGTACTTTTAATAGTGTTTTTTTTAAAAAAAATTGCTTTAAAAGGTAAAGTCAAAATGTTGCCATCTTTAGTCAAAAAGTGCCTTTGATCAAATGAGCTACAGCTGGTAAAATTTGGGTCACTGTTGACTTGTACACCTGCCAGCCATTTACAGGGAGTTAAGTTTTTAGGAGGTGCACTGAACATTCTTGGATGCCTCCTGTGGGAAGACTGCAGCAGTCTGATGGTAACACTTTCCTCAGTTGTATGCAGAATTTCTTAAACTCTTGAGCTGCATATTATTTGAGTTCTCTCTCATGATTGGAGAACTTAATTTACTTGAGGTCACTGATGAGAGGGAGTAATGGTCGGCAAGCTGAACGTGAGATAATGACTGGCTGCTGTGTATGTATGCCCTTGGTTAAACAGTGGAGTCGTAGAAAAGCTTCTTTGCCAAAAAAGTTTAACTAGAAATTAACTTCTTTTGAGTTAGGAAAAGCGGATTCATTGTCCTTTGGATTTGTTTGTTTGATCTTGGATCAGCTTAGTATAATTTCTCTAGTATAATTTCTTGAGCTGAACTTGGATCAGCTTAGTATAATTTCTTTAGAAGTATTCATTGGCAACCTTCAGTCTCGAAAGACTGTGGTATCATGCCTGGAGTAGAGATCCTAAAGCAACACCTAGTGTGTCTAAATTGACCAATCCAGGAATGGCAGTCTCTACCACGCTGGGGGCAGATATATTCTGTTTCTTGCCCAGTCCTCAGGTTTCGTTGTTTCCATGTCTGCCTCTTTTCCTCTGCCTGTTGGACAAATCCGTCTTCAAATTTATGTAGACCATGCTGTATCTTTTGCCTCCAGACAGTGCAATCGGAGGTCAGGGTTTCCCATCTGTTGAGGTCCATTCCCAAGGTCTTCAGGTCCCTCTTACAGATATCCTTATGCCGCAGCTGTGGTCTCCCTCTGTGGCGCTTTCCCTGTGCTAGTTCTCCATACAGATGTATATAAAGCACATATATCCAATGAGGTTTGAACATCTGAACCCAAGATGAAAAAATGTTATCCCAACTAACTTGACTGACTCAAGGGACAATTTCAATCATAACATATTGATCAGCATTGTTAATTGGTAGATCGGTGCTGGGGTTTTATTCACCTCTGCAGCCCAGGAATGCAAACAAAACAAAGAGGTGTTGTTTGGTTTCCTCCTAGGGACAGACATTTGCCATCACTCACAGTTGTAAGCATCTGAAATTCACCTCCATTTCATCAAATACATAAATTTAATGCTGTCAGTAGTATTTTATTACTTAGTTTGTAACTGGATAGGATTTTGCACATGGAAGGGGAGAGAAATCGGCAGAATCCCATCAGCACCTCCGAGATCCCTGGCTTGCAAGTTTTTCTACCTTGAGGTTGGATCTGCCCAGACCAGCCTCCCTGCTTCCTCTCTGATTATAATAATAAAAAAGCTGCAGTTTAGATATATGTCAATATGGAGCCAGATGAGCTCTCTTTCCCCTTTACTCTTGGTAGTTTTGTTTTTTAATGCTTAAAAAACACAGATGTGAAGACCAAAAGACTCTTCTGTCACAGAATACACTGCCCTCAAACCAAAGTAATGCATGGCTAAGAATGTGACAAATGTATTTGTCCTTGATTTTTAAAAGAGGTGTGTTAATTATATCAAGACATTCCATCTAAGAATAATGGGGTTGGTGGAAAGCTTTGTTTTGTTTTTGTTTTTTAAAGTTTATGTTTTTCACCTAAAACCTTGTGTTTTGTGCAAAATATATACCTTTTCTTTGTAAAAAAAAATTCTTGCGAAAGAAATAAATCTGCAAAAAGGTGCCAAAATGCATCAGCAACACAAACAGTAACAACAAAGGTTTGGGTCACAGAGAGTCGGTCATGACTGTAATGACACAACTTACACACACAGTGTGGGTTGTGTATGGTATACAGTGTGGTTTGATGCTCAGAGGACCTTGCAGATCACCCTAATAACCTTGTGGCATTTCCCCCAAATGATTCATGGCAATAGACTTGAACTAGACAGGAATACAGTGTGAATTCCCTACTGAGCATATTGGCCATTGATCTGTTGATCTGTTTGGTTCTAATCTGGGTGTACAGATGTTTTCCACTTCATGAAGCCTTAGTTTCCTTTCCCCTAGGAAACGTTTATTGTTATTTCCAATTAAATTTTGAAAGACCAGGAGAAGTTGCCTGTGCATCGGTCTCGTACCATTGGCTCTGCTGGACTGGAAGACTCTTCTGCCAATTTTAGTCTAAAGAAGTTTCTTTTCACAGTTCTGCCTCATTTTGTGGAATAATTGATAGTAATCTTTCTCTGGACAGTCCAGTGAGGTACATGTCTGCTGATTTTATTTAAGAACAGAAGAGCTGTGTTGGAAGATTCTTGAACACCCAATGAGAACTGGGAGGGATTTAAACCTCAATCTCCAAGGTGCTTTTTCCACACACTGGATTGAATTACACTAGCTTTTAGTTCCTTCTTCAACTGTTCTGTTTAAGTAATTCTGTTTTGTTGTTTAGCAGAAAATACACTCAATTTATATTTTATTAGACAAGCGGGGCAGTAATTTTATAGAGGTTGTATTTGTCTTAAAACTGAATGTTTGTAATGAGGAATTGTAATTTGGGGGGGGGATAGTTTTCATCATGTTGATCGACTTAAATGAATGAGCTGAGAAGTTTTTTTCATCCATCATTGTACATCTGGTGATTTACACTTTAATAACAGAAAAACTATATCAAGATCCCAAAACTTGGCTAAAATTTAAGGCACACTTCACATATTGCCAAACTCTTACACAATTGGTTTGATTGCTACATATTAGAGATGGGCATGACTAGGGAAAATGACGTTTTCGAGTTGTCGTGTGTCAGAGGCAGCCCGTTTCGGCTCGTTTCCGTTTTTCGCGAAAATTCGCAAAAATTAGTTGGTTAGTTTTTTCGTTGTCGTTAGTACTGGTTTTTTTGGGGGGGGTAGTGGGCTCCTGGAGGCACCTCTGTGGGGTGGGTGCCTCCTCTGGCCCGCTAAAAAGGGAAAGTGGGCTCCTGGAGGCACCCATGGGTGCCTCCTATCCTCACCCACTAGGAAGGGACAGCAGCAGGCTCCAAGAGACCCCTCAACATGGGGGTCTCCCCTCCTCACCTGCTGTTGCTGCAAAATGGCATGCATAGCCATATGGATATGCATACCATTTGCAGGCAGTGAGACCACCTGGTCCTCTGGTACGACCCTCCAAGGAGTGTGTCGCACCTGCCATGTCCCACAAAGAAGGGAATCGTACTTGCGTGTAGTGCAATGCAAGTAGATCTGGCTTAGGGTTAAGGTGGGTTAGTGCAAGGACTAGGGTTAGGCTAGTGACGGGTAAGGTTATGGTGGGCTATTGGGTTGCACCTCTGGGTGCCTCTCTGACCCACTAAGAAGACAGTCTGTGACGTATGGGTAAGGAGTCAAGGGTTAGGGTTAGGGGGCTAGGGGGCTAGGGCAGGTTTTAGGGGGCTTTTTGGCACATCCCAGAAGTCTCCATGGCCAAGTGGCCATGCGATTGGTGGGATGGCTCCAAAAATTTGCATGCTCGTCCACTCCCACATGGCTGGTCACTCGGCCAGCCCATCATGGCGCAGGTGTAAATAAAATAAAATAAAATAAAATCAATGGAGGACAGAGGAGGAGAGGAGAGACATTTTGTTGCAAGAAAAAACCCACTGCTACTGTGAAAAATCTGGCAGTTTATAAATTTTCGTGTTTCTGTTGTGCTTGTGTCTTTTTGGACCACGATTTCAAAAACAATATTGCGTTCGCCGCCCCATTTTGGATCCCCCGCCCGCACCGCATGGCATGGCGAGTCCGGCTGCCCAGGACGGGGGCGAGGAGGGACCCCCCTCCAGAAACCACCCCTCCGGTAGGTGCCCTGCGCCCTTAGTCAAGCAGGCATTTTTCCGCCTGCTTTTTGGCCCGGGAATGGGTGGGGGGAGAGTTTAAAAGTTTTTTCCTGTGCCGTCCGTGCCGCTTGAGCCGGCGGCGAGACTCGTGCCGTGCGGCTTGTTGCTGCTGCGAGCCTGCGGCGAGTCCCACCAGAGCAGCCCAGGACGGAGGAGGGGGGGAGGCCGGGGACCTCCAGAAACCACCCCTCTGGTAGGTGCCCTGAGGCACCAGGACGGAGGAGGGGGGGAGGCCGGGGACCTCCAGAAACCACCCCTCTGGTAGGTGCCCTGAGGCACGGCAGGCATATTTCCGCCTGCTTTTTGGCCGGGAACCGGGTTTTTTAACTTTTAAAAACTTTTTTTCTGTGCCGCGTGGCATCGCGCGATCGCGCGATGCAAGTAACGAGCACGACAAATCAGACCAAAATTGTTCGTTTGTCGGTTCGAGCTCGAAGTCTGGCGGAGTAATTCCCGTTACCGTTTCCATAGAGTAACGGAACCGAGTAACGGAAACGGAAACGGGAATACCGCTAAGTCGTGCCCATCTCTACTACATATTGGTTGTCCTGACTAACAAAGTACAAAGTAATGAATGGCCACATATCCCACCATATAAAACTAATCATTTTCATGAGAACCTTTTAGCAACAGAATTTCCTCAATTAGTAGGCCTGAAGAATCAGACATCTGAGTAGGTGCATGTTGACTAATCACTCTATCTTTATCACACTGCATCTTCCTATGCTGCCGTGCCTAAGGGCAGAAGGAGGAATTCCTAACTGTGGCCCTCACAGATGACAACTCCGATAATGTCATAGCACAGGCCATATGGCCTAGGGATGTAAGTTTGATAGCCAGAACATTTAGAAAATTGAAGGTGCTAAACATTTACTGGGATAAAGCTATAGATCAGGGGTGTCCAAACTTTTTGCAAGGAGGACCAGATTTGGTGAGGTGAAAATGTGTGGGGGCCGACTATTCAGCCACATTTGGTCCCAGGCTGGACTTTGGACAAACTTCTAGGACATGCAAGGAGGTGGGGAGGACACTGCAGCAACAGACCTGGGGGTAGTTAGGCTGGGCAGGTAGGCTGAGGTGGTTGGACATAGGCAGGGAGGGCAGGCAAACTGTAAAACTGCAAGCTGATGTCTCCATCCAGTATGGGGAGGGGTCAGCTGGTGGGGATGTGTGACAGGCTGAGGCCGAGGGTGGGGGAGAAGAGACTGTGGGCCACTCAAAATGTGAAAACGGGCCACTTTTGGCCCCCGGGCCTGACTTTGGACATGCCTGCTATAGCTGTTCTGGAAACACCAGATCTCCAGATACCTGGAGATGTTTCTACCTTTTCTTTCAGGTAGCTATGTTGCTTCAGATAAACTGGGGAAGGACCATAGGCAAGGCCAAGAAAAAATCATGTTGATCTTTTTCTCTTCTGGGTTTGAGCAGGAGAGTTGTTCATAGTGGCTCATCCCTTATTTCCTCTCTCTAGAATAATGGTTCCCCACCTTTTTCAAGTTATAACCCCTTTTTATCATAGCCAAGTAACCTGCAACACTCCCCTTGTTATATTTGCCTAAATAGGACATTTTTTGTTCCTCAACATTGTGGCACTGCTGACGTTGCTCAACCTCCTTCTGCTTCCATTGACTCCACGGTCACCACAACAAAACTGTTGAAGGAACAGCCTGGAGAAAGCAAAGGGTAGCTTCCGAGAGGGGCCAGGGAATGTCCGGGCCTCATGGCACCCCAGAAGTGGGCAAAACCTCATGCAAAGAGGATCCCCCACAGAAACTGGCCCCAAGCTTTCCTTGCACCCACTGCAGCAGAGAAAGGCCATTTGTTTTTGTATCCCCTGCCTGGACCTTGAGCCTGTTCGGGCCACGATCCACCTAATGAGCCTATTTAGACCAAGGTGGTGTGAAATCTAGGCGAACTATAAATTAGAGGCTTAGACTGACAAAGCTGCTTTGATGAGTACCGAAATGTTTCGATCTCACAAGCAAAGAAATCCAGTTGCCATGACTCAACTTCCAGATAATCTCACCTGGATGACTCAGAATCATTACAGACTCCTTCCTGGACATTTTTTGTGTTTGGGGTGGTGGTGGTTCTTTTTCCTTTTCTTCCCCAGAAGTGACATATCATAGCTAAAATCCCTAAAGTTATATAACTTACCTATTTCCACCTGCCATCCGTGGTAACACAAACATATGACCTAAATGCCAAGTTCCCACAACAGCAAGAGGAGAGAGGGAGGGATGGTGGCCGGGAAAGAAGAGGATAAACATAAACAAACAAAATGGCGACATCAAATTTATACAGCAAGAGCATCCATTCTGCTGCAGCTACAATTTAGAAGGTCCACTCTCTGGGCAGGACAGAAGAGCAGTCCACAACAGGAATGAGAAGCTGGCAGGGGAAGAAAGATGCACTGACATTGGAAGGGGATGTTCACAGCAGTTCTGTCATTGATCATATTGCTAAATACACCTGCAACAAAAAAGCACTAATGTAGAAGGAAAATGCAAAGGATGGAGTATGCATCAGGGCATTCCACATTCGTTTTACTTGCTACTTTTGGATTGGTCACAGAAACCAGAGCAATCAAGTGCGCATATAGTAGATATTTAGATATCACATTCCCAAATGATACGTTTGACTATGATACAACCCATCTAGTTCCCCTTGTTATTTCTTGAGCCACAGAAGAATGCTGCTATCATATTTTTAGTGACTAAGCTTTTGCTTAAGTTAAACAAAGTATCAATCAGCATCTGTTCCCTACTAGCAAAAGCTCTCTCTGAAAAAAAGCCAAGACATTTGGAAACTCGTTATAAGTATAAACATTAAAAGTAATGATATAACTGGCCTGCCTGCAGCACTCCAGATGTAGAAAGAGACTGTTTCCATGAAACAATCTGTGATTGTGACATTCTGCCTCTTAACATATGGATAAAAATTAGTCAAATCTGAATATATCTTAATAAATCCATATTATTAAATGTAAAGTGCCTAAAATTGTGATTAAGCCATTTCCATACACTGTGTTTGGTCTGTTTCCAATGCATTCCTATGGGAAATTTGTACAAAGGAAAATTTCCTTAACAGAATTTCATTTGGAACGAATTAATTCCTTTATACAAGGTACCACTTGTGTATATATTTTGCATTTAGTATTTTGATTGTTTTTCAGAAAGAGTATTGTCCTAAAGTCTAAAAATATTAAGAGTTTTCCATCTTGCCTGCTCTAGGCATCTGTTTTTCCAGTCAGAGTTCCTAGTATTCCCCCCCCCTTCCCCCCCCTCTTTTTTGCTGGAAGAAGAGACTTGTCAATGTCACCTACACTAATCAGTTCAGGATAACATTGAACTATGGAAACGTGGCATAAATTTCCCTTAATTTCTTCAAGCTAAACTATATTACTAAATATCTATTTTCTGTTCTGCCTCTCGCACCCCCCATTTACTCCTGAATGCATCAACCCATGGCAATGAAAGGACCCTATCTCAAAGTAGTTACATCAATGAATGAATGAAAACTTATGAATGCTTATATGAAGAACAGTGAGTATACAAAGTCAGCTGTAGTATGGAAAATGCCAGTGCATCTTCACAGTCCATTTTGGAGTAAGGGTCACCAGAAGGTTAGAGGAGGCATCTTCAATGAGGAAACCATAACTCTGTGACCTGCTTGGCTGTGATGGGATAAAAGAAAATGGGCTGAGTTCCATTTTACAGTAACTGTAACTGTATGCGAGTGTAATAATCAATATTCGTGAAAGCAGCTAAGTCTTCATGTCATTTCCTAAATCTCTGATAGCATGGGGGAGCAATGTAAGGTGCTTTCCTACATTGTACTACAGAACAATATGTGGAGTTGCTGTGCTTTCTTTGTAGAGTGTCCATCAAATACCTTCCTTCAGAGTGGTACATGGACTTCTCTGAGTCCTGTGTGAAAAGGTTTCCTCAGAAGCAACCCTGTTCTCCCCACTCCCCCTCAGGAGACTTTCCCTCCATCAGTCTCCTCAGCCGTCTCTTCTCCAAGATTGCCTTCCCTCTTTCAGGCCTTCCCTCTGGGCTGCATTCCATAGACCAGTGGTGGCAAACCTTTGGCACTCCAGATGTTTTGGACCACAGCTCCCAGAATTCCATGACTTTACTGCCAATGGCAAAGGACTGTGGGAGTTGTGGTTCAAAACATTGGGAGTGCCAAAGGTTTGCCAACACTGCCATAGACTGATTCCGAGATAGTAAACTGAGAAAGGGTTAAAATATCAATAGGAAGCTAAAAGGAGAAATAATGGTAAAAATAATAATCTGATTATATGGTAAGGGAGATTAACCATTAGTGGATTTTTAAAAATAAATTTGCAAAGGTACATTATATTGCTACCCTGAGAAGCCTTACCAAAGCCTCTCTTTTTTGCCATTAGAAATTAACTACAAAATCAAACCTCAAGTTTAAATATCTATCACGGCATCTGTTACTTAACTGGAATTTGTTTAGATGTTTGTTTCCTAATATTTATTTATTATTCACATCTTGCCATTACCCCAGAGGGTTCAAGGTAGTGCACGTGACCTCACTGTTTCATAAAAACCGCCCTGTGGGGTAGCCAAGACTCAGAGAAAAAGATATGGCCCAAAGTGAGTTTCAAGGGGTCCTGGAACTTCGATTTGCTGAAATAGTTGAGCTCTGATGTTCCTGGGAAGTTTGCTCTGACATGCAGTATCCATAGCTTAAGAAAAAATACCACCATAGCACTGACTTAGTTCTGGAGAAACAATACTGTAAAAACACAAATATAAGTCAGCCACGTTCATTACAAATAAATTGAATTGATGGGCCTGCTTCCTTTAGCAAATTTCCACAGTGATTCATTAATTGATGCTCTCACTATATGCATTTTCCTAGATACTGGCATTTCCCTCTCCCCTGTAAAGAGTGGGAATAAAGATTTGGAAATAGAAAATAACAGGGCCAGAGCCCCTCTCCCTTGTGCTGCTGCCCTCTTCTGATGCAGGCCCCATCACAATTACATGTATTCTTTTTAAAAATTACAGGGGATCCAGTTGCATATTTCCTGCTATCTCACCTAGTTATGCTATAAGAAGAGTCTTCAGTGTTATGTAGTGTTGTTTCCCTTGTGATATGTGGCTTGGCTGACTTAATGCAAAATCCATTCTTCTGGTATTGCTATTTATCTTTGCTTTCTGTTCTGAGTAAATGATGGGGAGGGGGGATTCATATCACTGGTTCTGCTTTGAGACTGGAGACTTAGTCTTTAGGAAAGAAGGAGGCAATTGATACAATACAGACTGTGGGCCCTCTGATGACAATTTTAGTGAAATGATTTTAGTGTAAGGTTTTTATTGTTGTTTTGATTATTTATTGATATTCTTAACTGTTTTAATTCTTTTGATTGTAAGCTGCCCAGAGACCTTTGGGTAGTGGGTGGCACATAAGTCGTAAAAATAAATAAATAAATAAATAAATAAATCCACCCCTTCAGAATGAGCACCTAAGCCAATTTCAGGCCAGAAAATTCCTTTTTAAAAAACTAGAAGTGACCAAACAGTCATAGTCTGTTTGAGTCAAAAATACTTCTAGCTTAAATCAGGTCTGAGGTGCAAAATTACACTAAAAAGTTATGGTCTGCACCTCACATGGACTGGGAAGAATGTGTTTGGGTACAGCAACTGGAACATGGGGCTTTCCCCATGCAGAAAGGAACTTAGAATAATGATAAGTAAGGCCCCATGGCAGGAGATCCTAACAAGAAAAGACATCCAATATGAATGATTTTTAAAAGAAAATTCAAAAGGCACAACTATAATTTGACTGTGATTTCACTAAAATTATATTTCCCTGTTAGTTAAACTAAATTTTAATCCCAACTCTCTGAGAGAGGCCTGGCACATGACTGTGTTGCCTTCAAAAGAAGGCAAGGGGGGGGAGTAAGGGGTGCAAATTGTTTGTCCATCCTTTGTTTGAAGTGACAGGAGATAAACAATAACCCTGCCATGAAATTTTGGGGCTCAAATAAATATTTTTTCTAAACTATACACATGAATTAATGTATTCTTGAAGGCTTTCACGGCCGGGATCTGATAGTTGTTGTGATACACATGATTGTTGTGCACAGCCTAAGGAAGATGAATTATCATGGAAAGCTAATTTTCCAACTGATTTTTTTATAATATTGCCTGCTCCTGTAGTAATGATATTATGATATTGCCTGCTCCTGTAGTAATAACTAGAAACCAACATGAATTAGTCAAGATCAAATCCTCCCTAACTAATCTGATCTATTTTTTTTAAATCAGGGGATCTCCATGGTAGACAGCAGGAATGGTACAGATGTAATATATCTTGACTTCAGCAAAGCTTTTGACAAAGTGCACCATGATATTCTGATTAGCAAGCTAAGTGTAGGCTACACAGAACTACTATCAGATGCACAGTTTGTTATAGAATTGTATTTAGAGAGTGCTTATCAATGGGTCTTTCTCATATTGGGAGTATGTCACATGTAAAGTATCACAAGGCTCAGTACTGGGCCTAGTGTTCTTTAACATTTTTATTAACGGCTTGGATGAGAGGGTGCAGGGAATGCTTACCAGATTTCCAGATGGCACAACATTGGATGGAATAGCTGTAGAATACAAAATTCAAAAAGATCTGGATAGGCTCAAGTGCTGGGCTGAAAATAACAGAGTGCAAAATTCTACACCTGTGGGGGGATGGAGGTGGGGGATCAAACACATACTTACAAGATGGGAGATACTTAACTAGTAATACCAGAAATGAAAAGAATCTTGGAATTGTTGTAGATCACAAGCTGAATATGAGGCAGCAGTGCGATGTAGCTGCAAAAGAGGCAATGTTATTTTAGGCCTCATTAACTGAGGTATAGTCTCCCAAGCCCTTGAAATACTATTTCCCCTCTATTTGGCTCTGATTAGGCCTCATCTTAAGTACTGTGTCTAGTTCTGGACACTACACTTTAAGAAAAATTCAGACAAACTGGAACAAGAGGGGGGCAATGATGAGGCGGAAGTTGAAAACTAAGCCCTAGAAGGAAAGACTTGAAATAATTGGATATATTTAGCTTTAGAAAGGGTGACTGAGGGCAGATATGACAGCACTTTTCAAATACTTGAAAAATAGTCATACAGAGGAAGAGCAGGATCTATTCTTCGTCATTCCAAAATGGAGGATATATAATAATGGGCTCAAGTTACAGGAAGCCAGATTTCATTTGATGATCAAGAAAAACCTCCTAGTTCTTAGAGAAGTATGACAATGGAGCCAATTGCCTTGGGAGGTGATGTGCCCTCCAACACTGGAGGCATCCAAGAGTAAATGAGACAACCATCTGTTAGATATACTTTGGTTTGCATTCTTGCATTGAGCATGGGGTTGGGCTCAGTGGCCTTGTAGATTCCTTGCAACCTCATTATTCTATGATTTTTATTATTCCTTTTGGTGTAGTTTGTCATTGGGTGTGGAGGAGGTGGCCCTATAAGGTCAAGAGGAATGCCGAGAGATTTGCTGGATACCTAGAAGGGTCCACCAATGCCCTTACAGCCTCTTCTGACTCTGCTGCCCTTATTTTTCCCACCACCAACTCCACCTCATGTGAGAGCTGCATAT
This sequence comes from Phrynocephalus versicolor, assembly GCA_023846285.1. Taxonomy (NCBI): domain Eukaryota; kingdom Metazoa; phylum Chordata; class Lepidosauria; order Squamata; family Agamidae; genus Phrynocephalus; species Phrynocephalus versicolor. The sequence goes on along the minus strand of JAHTLZ010000265.1, from coordinate 612,331 downwards.
CAGTCCGTTTCTCTCTTCTTTGCCTTCTCCTGCTTATTTGGTAGCGGCAGGCAAAGAGAAGCAGAAGCCACCACCTAATGTACCATCAGCTGTCTTTTGGCATAGGACTCAATCATGACTGGACCGTCTTGTGGATGCAGCTCTCTTTTCTTATCTGTTGTTATCACAATATCTGTCTTGTCCATTCCATAAGGAAGACAGAAACTGCCGAACATTTAAAGTTATTCAGTAAATAGTTTCAACTGTAGTAACGTACTTCAGATTTTGCCAGACTCAGGCTGTATACTGAAACACACAGAGCAAGTAAAATTAGGAAGGGAACATTTATAGGGGAGCATGAGTGCAGATGATTAGGTACCTCCTTTGGTTAGTGAGATTCCTGTGTTTGGAGAAAAAGCTGATGGAGTTGTAGAAAGCTTCTGTTTTCATATTATTTACTGTTACCTCTTGGTGGGAACACCATGTACTCTGCAGTATCTGAGCTCAGATAATTAGTGCTAGATAATTGTTTTAATTTAGGGGGTTAGCAACAGGAATAGAAAAAACTGATCGTCCATGGATTTTTGTTTCTGCTGACTGAAGAGCTGTTTTAGAGTGAAAATGCATTTGTGAAGTATCGTTACAACTTTGCATGTACTAAACAGTATCTTGGCACTGAACACCCACCTTCAGAAATGAGTTAGCTGGAAGAAACTGAATGCAGGTTTGCATTAATATAATATTTACCAAGATGGCTTCAATTCCTTCTAGTTAGCTATTTATTTTCCTAGTTTCTGTATTTAATACTTCTTGAAATGTGGAAAATTTCCAAAAAAAAAAAAAACTTGACCCACCGACCTCTATACACAATTGTCTTGATTTCTTTTTCCAGGGCTTCTTTTCTCCAAGCAATCTGTGGTACAAATTATTGTGTTTAAGGTTTAGTGTTGAGCAAAACAGATTGGAGTAGCAGATGGTCTGACTCTTTTCTTTTCAATGCATGTGAAGTTATGAGTCCATGAAGAACAATATGGGCTTTCACTTCATCATGGGTATATAGGCACAGTGTGGCTATCAGTTTACAGTTGCGGGACCATAATTTCTAGTATATTCTTCCCACAGATGAGCACTATGCCAGGATTGCCTACAAGGCCATGCTTCTATGATATTGACCTCGACACTGAAACGGAACAAGTTCAAGGATTGTTTTAAACCAAAGTATGAAGAAGCATCGTAGTATCAGGTGAGTAGTTGTTCATGTTGTTGTTACAAAAAATGATCCCCTTCCACTTTTTCCCATGGTCCTCACAGTCTTGATAATTAAAAACCCAGTGTGAAAACATCAAACACGTTGTCTCTTTCCTTTCCTGACATCACATGGCTTTTCTTCATTATGCAGACACATTTTCAGCAAAGATGTGTACCAAATTCAATTCATCTAATGCAGTGGTTCTCAACCTGCGGGTCCCCAGATGTTCATGGACTACAACTCCCAGAAATCCCTTCCAGTACAGTGAGTGGCTGGAGGCTTCTGGGAGTTGCAGTCCAGGAACAGGTGGGGACCCACAGGTTGAGAACCACTGATCTAATGATAACAAATTTTCTTACCAAGTATAAGCATATGTGCTTATCGTGCCCTGTGATTGAATGCTCATATATGATTCAGCACCCACTAACTTGAAAGTGAAGAGGCCATCCAAGATGAAAGCAAGAGTTTCACTGAGGTGGGCACAAACTACCCATTTGGCAGTTTGTCCCAGTTCGTTTGTTAGCCAAACAGGTTATTAGGTGCTTCTAAGCTCTGTTTCCTATGGCAGGTGCCCTTTCAGAGGCACTG
>JAHTLZ010000265.1:576060-610015 GCA_023846285.1 Phrynocephalus versicolor | reverse complement strand
TAGAGGAGTTTGCCCTTTCTTTATGTTGCACATTTGAAATTAGAGAATGGATACATGCACTGATATAATGTTCAGATCAGTATATTTCACATGCACTGAACAAACTCCATTGTAACCTGATATCACAAATAGAAACTCCTAATGCCTCCTGATGGATGTATCCCCATGATTTGTATCCAGTGCTCGGGAAATGGTCACCTGTTCAGGCAAGGGGGGTTTCAGTGCCCTCCTTCCCAATGAAGTCCTAGAAATTCACCCCAATCTTGCAGCATTTAGAAAACGGCTGGATTGTCACAGGGCGGGCTACAATGAGAAGGAGGAATCCCTCACAAGCAGCCAAAGGGAGTTTCTGGTTGCTGCTGCTGCTGCTGCTGCTGCCCTTACTTTATTGTGAGCAATTTCCCTGCCCTGCTGTGGCTCCCCTTCCACACACTACTGAAGACGAATTTAGGGGTGGAGGGTGGCTGCAGGGTGGAGAAACACCTCCTTGCATGAGAGCAATGCTCTAGCACAGTGGTTCTCAACCTGTGGGTCTTCAGATGTTCCTGGACTGCAACTCCCAGAAGCCTCCACCATTTGCTGTGCTGGAAGGGGTTTCTGGGAGTTGCAGCACAGGAACATCTGGGGACCCACAGGTTGAGAACCACTGCTCTAGCAGAAAATTGAGTTACACACATCTGAATGAACCAGAATTGGCATTATTGTTTGTAACAATAATTTTACATTAAAGCCAACAATCACAACTCCATTAAAAAAACACACACAAAACAAAATCTGATACCAACTTTCCAATAATGGACCTAATGGCCAAATTTTGTGTTATCTTGTTTAGCTCTTGACCTTTACTCATTTTATATCGTGGCTTCTGGTTTGCATCTAATAGTAAACCAGTGGCCTGTGAAACAGGAACTGAATTGTGAGATGTTCCTCCTTGTGACTTCCTGGGAAAAGAGTGGAGGTGGAATTGCCTGAACCTCTTCTTATCCACATGGCACTAAACCACATCTGAGAACAAAATGGCAAACATATAGCTCTCCACGTGTTCTGCCATTAATCCCACCATCCTTGACCACAAGGCCAATATTCATTAGAGTGGATGGGAGTTGCAGTCCAACAACATCTGAAGGACCACTAGTGCTCCGTCCTGTTTTCTCTTTACATACAAAAATGTACCTAGAATGCTCTAAGTCTATATTATTTTTGGTTACTGTTTTATTTGTAACATCTGTACTTTCTATTATTGTAAACTGCCCAGAGTAGCCTTGGGCTAGATGACATGGTTTACAAATACAATCAATCAATTGATCAATCAATCAATTTCCTTTGAGTAAGCTGCCTCAATGCCCTAAACACATCCGATCTTGCCTGATTTCGGAAGCTAAGCAGGGTCGACCCTGGTTAGTACTTGGATGGGTGACTACCAGGGAATACCAGGTGCTGTAGGCGCCTGGAGTAGGAACTGGCAAGCCACTCCAGTATTCCTGCCAAGAAAACTCCACGGATGTGGAGTCACGAAGGGTCGGTCATGACTGTAATGACACCAAAAAAAAAGCCTCATCAAACACAAAGGGACACTCTGGTACTCCAAGCACCAAACTTCTAGCAATATTAGTTTTCTGAAGAAGAAGGAGGATGAGCAGGAGGAGACTCTTGTGGCTTTTGTGAACCACACTCTCTTCATCATGTGCCTCAGATGAAATATGGCTGCAGTTCACGAAAACATAAGATAAACCATCTTTGTCTTTATGATCCCACAGAAATCTTTGTTTATAGCAAGCACTGCAAAGCTAAACTAAAACGCGCTTGATTTGACAGGGAAATACACTGACAGCTCAAACAGTTAATTTATAGTTGGCTAGCTCAAAAACTACCATTATATCTAGGTTTTTAAATATTATACTAGCTTTCTTACAGTACAATATTTGCAAGGAAAACTCAACAAAAACTGGAATTAGCTCATGTCTCTTCCACCTTGCTGTGAATTTTCAGAGTTTATTATTTTATTTTAGAAGAATAAATCCTGGTGAATAGGGAGGGGAGCATAAGGCTGAAAGGCAAGTTCCCAAGGTAGAAGCATTTAGAGATGAGAAAGTGTCTGCTGTAATGTACCTGGGTAGATACACAAAGTGGAGTTGCAATTCATTCATGTAACAAATCAGTTAAATTCAAATATTTCAACAAGTGTGGTCATAATAGTAACTCTCAAATCAGTAATCTGAAGGTCACCACATGGCATACATACATATTTAAGTGTGTGAGAGTTGATGTGCATTTGCAAGTGTGTGGGTTTTTCCCTTCAAGGAAATGCTTAAATATTTATTCACAAAGTAAACCCTTTTCATTCAAAAAGGATATTTGGAAGACATTAACTTGTATGAGCTGTCATATAATAAAAGGCTTGGCAAAAAAAAAGAGGAATTAGAAGCTTGAGAGCTTTAAAAGGCAGGCAAAAATGGACTCGTGTGCAATACAAACATAGAACAAAATGTTCACCAAATAATATAATTTATAGGAGCTTTTAAAATTCCTGTACACAACTCTCAACAGTTAGTTGTAAACAATTTCCAACTTCCCAACTTTCTCTACTGCTTATACTGTGTCTTAGGGCGCTTTTACACGACCCCTAAGATCCGCTGGTCCCTTAAATTCGGACCAGCGATCTTAGGGGTTTGTCGCTCTTCGTGCGTCTCCACGCTGGCTGCTGGCTGCGTGAGGGAGGGAGGGAAAAAAAGGACAAAAGAAGAAAACCTTACCTCCCCCTGCCGGTGGGAGCTGCCGGGCGAGCCGCCGGTGACTTCCTGGTTGCTCTTAAAGGGGCGGGAGGCAAAGAAGAAAAACAAAAAGAAGCGAGGAGAGCCCAGCACATCCGCATTAAATATTTTTCACCATCAAAGAGCAGGTACAAGAAAAGTGCAGCTGGGTTGCGCTTAGGTGGGCGGGGTCGCACTTAATTGTCTGCAAACTCCGGACCTGGTGGGGAAACATTTTTAAGGTCCGGAGCTTGCAGCCCTTTGCCGCAGAGCTTAGGGGTCGTGTATAAACGCCCTTAGAAAAGGCCATTAGGAGACTCCCTGTTTCTAGACCAAGATTCTTAACGAGCACAAACTGGTCAAGGGTTAAGATCACAACAGGAAATATGACACCGCCAAGGCTCTGAGGGTGTCTACATCACCTCTACGCTTCCCCTTTTCTCCTTCATGTCCTACAAAAGGAAACATCTTCAGAGCTCCTTACCTTTTTTATCATGTGACCATAAGCATTGAGAATCTCTATTTTTCTGGCATGCATGTCTCTGAAATGTGACCACCCAAAATAACGTAGTACTTCTTACAGAATTAGGATATTCCTTTGATATGAGAGAAGTCTGGAAAGGTAACTTTTTGGTTTACAATTTCCAGAATCCAGTAGTTTGAAATAACAATGTATTTAGTCCCTGGAGATGCGCAGAAACATATTTGTATGTGGGAACTGTAGTTTTCAGGGACAGACTAGAAAATAGCTTAACTCTCACATTGCAAGCTTTTATGAACTCATTAAGTCAGGGTGTGAATGACAAGAGAAGCAGCACTATCCTATCTTGCTCCAGAGCAATCACTGATAAAATCTAACACAGTGACCTAAAATTTTCAAAAAGGAAATTTCCCAAAGATGAGGAAACTAGTAAAAAAAGAAACTGAAAGGGAAAATTGAGAGAGTCCAAACACTCTAAGAGGCATGGAGGCTGTTCGCAAAAACAATCAAAGGGGGAAAGGGCACTGCCAGATTCAAGAGAACTCCGATGTGGCTTACAGGAGCTGTTCAGGAAGTGATCAAAAGCAAGAAAAACGCATTTAAAAGATGGAAGGCAGAAACATAAATTCTGGCAGAACAAATGCAAGGCAACAATCAGGAAAGCAAAGAAAGACTTGGAGAAGCGTATAGCTAAAAACACTCAAAGAAACAGCAATTACTTCTTTAGGTACATTAGAAGTAAGAACTCAACTATGAAGGCCACTGGACCATTAGATAATAATGGAAGGCAACGGATTATTAAAGAAGAGAGATTGCTGAGAGATTCAAAGAATTATTTGCTTCCGTATTCACTGAAGACGACAGAGACCACATGACCAAAATAGAGCCTATCTTCATAGGGAGGGATACTTAAGAATTAAGCAAGACAGAAATAACCAGGGAGGAGGTTCTTGCATGTCTTGTTAAACTAAATGCTAACAAATCACCAGGACCAGATGGTATCCATCCACAAGTTCTCAAGGAACTTAAAGATGAAATTGCTGAGGTCCTAGCCAAAATATATAATCTTCCCCTCAAATCAGGCATTGTGCCTGATGACTAGAAGGTAGCAAATGTAACACCAATCTTCAAAAAAGGATCCAGAGGTGATCCAAGAAATTACCAACCTATCAATTTGACATGTGTCCCAGGTAAAGTGATGGAAACCATCCTAAAAGATAAAATTTATAGGTACATAGAAGAGAAGGCGCTGCTGAAGGAGAGCCAACATGGCTTCTGCAATCATGCCTCACTAATTTGTTTGAATTCTTTCAGTTTCAACAAGCATGTGGATAAGGGAGTTCCAGTTGACATTGTTTATCTGGACTTTCAGAAGGCTTTTGACAAGGTCCCGCACCAAAGTCTCCTGAATAAACTTGCCCGACATGGAATCAAGGGATAGGTCTTGTCCTGGATCAGCAAGTGGCTATGGGACAGGAAACAGAGGGTAGCACTAAATGGACATTTCTCCAAGTGGAGGGAGGTACTGGGTACTGGGACCTCTGCTTTTCAACCTCTTCATAAATGATCTACAAGTAGGAATAAATTGTGAGGTTGCAAAATTTGCTGACAACACTAAATTATACAGGGTAGGAAAAATTGAGAGAGATTGTGAGGTGCTCCAGAGGGATCTCTTGACACTGGGGAAGTGGGCAAACCAGTGGCAAATGAGCTTCAACATTAACAAGTGCAGAGTGATGCAGGTTGGGGCAAAAAAAAACCCCAATTATGTTTATAAACAGATGGGGTCTGAACTCTCTGCAACAAACCAGGAAAAGGACCTTGGTGTTCTGGTGGACAGCTCAATGAAGGTGCCAACCCAGTGTGCCGTAGGAGTAAAAAAAGCAAACTCAATGCTACGGATCATTAGGAAGATATAGAAAATTAGTCAGCAAGTGTCATTTTTTCTCTTTATTAATCTATGGCAGGTGTCCTCAAACTACGGCCCAGGGGCCAGATGGGTCACCAGGGTCCTGAATCTGGCCCCTGGGACCAATTGCAGACCCCCCCACCTACTCCCTGCTTTGCAAGCAAGCCAGCCTCCGCAGCTGCTTCTATTGCTGAGGCAGTTCAAAGTGGTGGGCTATGTCGCTTCCCCCCCCCCACCACTCAGATGATCGGCACGCTGGCTAGTGAGGCAGTTCAAAGTGGGAGGGCCATGTCAAGGTCCCCCGCTCCCCCACCCACTGCCCAGATGGTTGGGGCACCAGCTGTAGCCGAGTGGGGCAATTTAAAATAGGAGGGCTGCGGCAAGGTCTCCCACTCTCTCCATGGCCCGGAGGCCCCACCCCTGCTCCTCCTCCAACCCACCCACCTGCCTTCCTTGTGCGGCCGGCCACCACCTGTGCTATTGTGGTTGTGAGGAAGGAAGGGGGCAGGCAGAGGCAGAGGCAGCACCAGCCAGCCTTCCGAGATGGAGCAGCCACGGCAGTGGACCAACGGAAAGATGGATGGTGGGTGACCAAGGGGAAATGGAGCTACTTCCCACCCGCCCACCCCACTCTGAGCTGTTGTCTTGCTCTGTGGAGTGAGGGAGGGGAGGAGGGACCCCCGCCATGGCCGGAGGCTGAAGCTGCTGCCACCACCACCAGGTTAGAGACCAGTGAGGAGGAGGTGGCGGAGAAAGAAAAGAAGGGAAGGGAAGGCCAACTGTGGCCCAGGCCTGGTTCCTGGGAGGCTGGCGGGGCTGCATTTGTCCCCAGTTGGTGATGGGTGGGCTGGTGAGCCAAAAGAGCACCGCAGACAGGCTGGGCTTGGCCTCCTTTCCCTCCTTCCCAGCCCTTGCTCCTTTCCTCCCTCACCTGCAGCGCACCAAGTTGGGCCAGGCCCAGCCAGGTGATGAGGGGCCTGAATTTTCCATCGGCACAATGAAGGAAGGAAGGAAGGAAGGAGAGCCACTCCAGCTGCTGCCACCAGAGGAGAGGGGGGGAGGAGGTGGTGGTGGTGGTGGTGCAGCAAAGGGATCCCAGTGGCGGCACCTCAGAGTGGCAATCCGGAGCAGGAGGCATTGCTGGGGGCCCGGAGACGCACAGATCAATGGACCGATCATGGGGGGGGGGCTCCATCCACTTGCCCCTCTCTCCCTCCTTTTTCCTCATGTTAGCCTTTTTGGGGGGGACTGTGGTCTGGCCCCCAGTAGTGTCTGGGGTGGGTGGGCCGGCCCACTGTTTGAAAACTTTGAGGACCACTGATCTATGGTAAGGCCCCATCTGGACTACTGAGCACAGTTTTCCCTATCACACAGCACTAGAACTAGGGGGCACTCCATTAACCTTTTGGGTGCTAGATCTCAAACAAATAAGAGAAAGTCCTTTTTTACCCAGAGTATCACTGGTCTGTGGAACTCCCTGCCAGAAGAAGCAGTAGCAGCTGCCAGCCTTGGCAGCTTTAAAAAAAGGATTGGACAAGTTCATGGAGAAGTAGGGTATCAATGGCTATCACTATGAATGCCTAAGGACATCCTCTGGGTTGGGGAGAGAGGCAGGATATCTCTCAATGCCATTTGCAGGGAGTTGTAAGCAGGAGAAGACATCTGCTTGGGAATACCCTGAAGCAAACTGTGAGCTGCTCCGTGAGACAGAATGCTGGACAGGATGGACTGTGGACTGCTCCAGCAAGGCTTATGTTCTTCTGTACCCAAAGGCTTGATCTACCACCATTTTTTCCTATGGAAGTAGACCAGGACTCCATACTAAATTTGATACCCTGGGAGCAAAGTTCTGGATGCCCAGTTTGTCACAGCTGTGGTAACAGTTTGATCACCAATAGCTACACTGATGTATGGATTTATAGCTTGCTTAAGATTTGAATAATATAAAAGACTATTAAGTTCTGTATTCATATAGAAAAGGGTTAAGTTATTTATTCTTCATTAGCTCCTGAGGAGCTATGCTCTAATCATTTCCAGTTACAGACATAGATCACTGACTAAATGTTTGACAGGTACTTGTCAGGTTTCTAAGCTAGCCAGTCACACATTTATCAAAGATAACAAAGAGAAACCAATGTAAAATTAACAGCAAACTTGGGGAGTTCATTGGAACATAATTAGTCCTTTTGCAGTTAATAAGATCAAGGCTACAATCTGTTGCACAATTTTGAATTTTTGATGGGATTCTCTTTTTACTACACGGTAGAAATATAGACATCCACAGAGAATAGCTACAGGTTTCCCAGAGTCCAGTCCTTTCTCATTAACTGGAATTTAAACTCTTAATAGCTCACTCTAAGACATCTGTAGGAGAAAGAATTTTAAAAATGGATTTGCTTATAGTTGCTTGAAATGACAGGCTTGAATATGCCCTTTCCTTTCCTGCACCCATACTTAGTGACCAAGTGAACAGATCGACAGCAAACAAACTGCCACCAACATCGAAAGAGAGGGAAAGGAGGCACTCAGCCAAGAGGCTGAACTCTCTTTGAATTCATATGTTTGGAATGAATGATTGGCTAATGTTGGGTAGATAAGCATACAGCCCAGTCCAGAAAAGCCCAATCTCAGCCGCTGATGGTTGTAAATAAAAGCCCAACATAACCTATAAATGCGGGGACACAGAGAACACTGACAGTTTAGCCATATAGATCCTACTGACCAGATTAAGCCTGATCAATAGTATTTGATATTTAGTACAGCAATAAGACTGATTGATAATATATAAGCAAAATAAGATGCTAAGATATTTGCATTCAAATATTCACCGATCATCTCCATGGCCTGACTGCAAATTCCAGGCATCCATGAGAAGTGTTTCTCTATGTATTCAGCTGTCCATTAAGAGTCCCCCTCACCGATGAAAGCTAGCCACACAAGCTAGCTAAAGCTCTTGTGTGTGTACAGCTGAATGTGTCTGAAAGCCACAGTGTCACATTCTCCATTTCAGTGTCATGAAAAGGAACAATGAAGGCGAGCTGATTCACCTCCCTATATTTTACCATGAATGGACTGACCGAGAAGGTATGAGCAGGGCTTCTTTACTTGTAAGAATATCTCAGTCATTGTTAGTGTAATCACTGGTTCCTCATTTCTACATTTGCTCCCCTTTGAAAGCAATCTGGCAGCCTCTCAGAAATAGGAAAAAGATGCATGCGTTGATATGGGCCCATGTGCACTCATACACATTTGAAATAGCAAAAGGGGACCAAAAAATTCTCCCCTCACAAATTATTATTACAGAAAACAAATCTGAACTACTGTAGAAGCCAAAGAAGAGCCCTTTCTTGGTACTGTCATTCACCAAGTAACTGCATAGGAACTTTCAAACTTTTGCATGAACACAAAGCATTCACATGCATATTTGGCCAGGATGCTTCCAGTCCAAAAAGGAGTTATAAATTTGCACATCAAAACTTGCAGTAACCTCTATGTACATGATCTGCCATAGTTCAAAAGGAGTTCCAGCACTTTTCATGAATGCCAATTAGGCTGCTATCTCACCTGGGGGAAGTTCCGGTGAATCTGAAAGTCCGGGTTTTCCTCTTCCTGGGTCACGTGATGGAAGTTGTAGGATCTCTGTTCCCATGGACAAGGAAGTTAAAAAAAAAAAAAGGCCAGCTGAGCAGTGCTGGTGGGGAGGGGATAATCTAAAAAAAAAATTAAAAAGTGCCTGACCAGCTGGAGGACCCACTGAGCAGCGCTGGAGGGGGAAAAATTTTTTTAAAAAAAATTAAAAGTGCTGAAAACCAGCTGGCTGGCACTGGGGGGGGGGGATAAAAAAGATTTCTAAAAAAGCGCCCGACCAGCCAGAGGACCAGCTGAGCAGCACTGGGGGGGGGGGCAAACAAAACAAAACAGCACCGACCAACCCCAGGAACAGCCAGTTGGCGCTATGAAAAACAAAAAAAGAAAAAGAAAAGAAAAGAAAAGAAAACCGGATTGTCTATGCGCTCCCACGACGTCTGGCTCTAAAAATGAGCTTTTTTAACAGAGGCAAAATTTCCCATCTTCTCTGGTAGCTATTGGAAAACTCACTAAACAGGGCATTACTGGGTTTTCTTTTTCTTTTTTTAAGCCCATTGGCCATGGGGACAAGATTTTTGGACATGGTTTATCTTGAAATTTGATCTGGATTTTTAAGGATGTGTGATAGAGCCCTTTAGATTGCACTGGATCCTCTGGAATAATGGAAGGGAAACACTGGTTTCCAAATACAGCACTGAAAAAAATTGCATAACTCACTACCATTTATATAATTAGAAAAGTTTGACTTATTTATTTATTTATTTTTACAACTTATATGTCGCCCACTACCCAAAGGTCTCTGGGCGGTTTCCAATCAAAGAATTAAAACAGTTAAAAACATCAACCAACAATAAATAATTAAAACAGTAATAAAAACCTTATACTAAAATCATCACACTAAAATTGCCATCAGAAGACCCACATTCTAAATTGTATCAATTAAAAAACTTCTGGAACAGGAAGGTTTTTACCTGGTGCCGAAATGTCATCAGTGTTGTCACCAGGCGGATCTCACTTGGGAGGCCATTCCATAGCTTGGGGGCAGCTGCCGAGAAGGCCCTGTGTCTGCAAGCCATCCCTCTTACCTCCTTGAGGGATGGCTCTTTCAAGAGGGCCCCCTGGCTTGATCTTAATTGCCGGGTAGGTTCATATGGAAGGAGGCGGTCCTTCAGGTATCTAGGTCCTAAGCCATTTAGGGCTTTATATGTCAAAACAAGCACTTTGAATTGGGCTCGGGCAGCAACTGGTAACCAATGTAGGCTACGTAGAATCGGCGTGATGTGATCCCTAGCGGCCCCACCACTTACTAGCCGCGCCGCAAGATTCTGAACCAGTTGCAATCGCTGGACCGTCTTCAAAGGCAGCCCCATGTAGAGCGCATTGCAGTTATGATCAAATGATACATTGAATGATGTGTTCATCAGCAGGCAGAAAGCATTGACGGCCACAGAGAGCATTCTAGAATAGATTATCTTTGTTTGTGAGTGGCCATTAGGGGGTAACATGGTTGTCTCCAGTTTTATTTCTTGAACACAACAGTCTGTTGGAATCATGCCTCTAGAATATTTACGCAATTTCAGCTTCTAATTATATGTTGTCTATAACATACAGTCGAGGCAGACTGTTACGAAACACTGCCCCTTGCCAGACAAAAGTGTATCTTTGGGACAATTTAGATTTGAGAACAGGGAAAAAATATCCTCTTCAGCATTCCTAAAGTGATACTACCTTTCTAACTTCAGACTCCAGGGTTGAAATTCTCCTTATTTTAAGCATTTAATTGCAACCTTGTCAAGAGAGCAGAACGGCAACTCAGAACTAAACATAACCCACAAGATGTTTGGTTCTACGTCCCAGAGCCTAGCAAACCTTCCAGTTTTTTGTCTGATCTCGAGAAATCTTTCATAATGTCCAGCCAAAGTACAGTTATACACAAACAAATTGCAAGCGAATATAAACCAAACTTGCAGACAATGGGAGAGGCTTGGGTAAGTGATTAGAGACTGTCTGCTCTCTCAGGGTATCTGGTAAACACTGCCTCATCAACAATTTCCTTGTTCAACCTTTGTCTGTGGTAGATTAGTGACCCATGATTCCTTACCAACCTAGGGAGAAGTGACAAGTGTGGTAGTTCAGGATGTTGCTATGGGCATGATACAAAACATCTTTATTTAGTTGAAAGAGGGAGTAGAGGTGATGTTCAACAAATCCCACCAAACAGAGCATAGCCAATACTGTACTTCAGAAGACAAAAGTTGTAGGCTAAAATAAATAAAGGTGTTTCAACAGGAATAAATGCATGTTCTCCATTCAGACAATAAACATAAGATGCACAAATATAGGATAGGTGGCATCTTATCTGGCAGTAGCATGTGTGGAAAGAACCTAAGGGTTTAAACAGTCAATAAGCTAAATGTGAGCCAACAGTGTGGTGCTGCATCCAAAAAAAGTTAACACAATTCTGAACTCTGGAGAGTCCAGATCACGAGAAGTAGAAGTGCCACTCTCTTTTTTTTTTTTTTTTTTTTTTTGGTCAAGGCTCACTTGGAATCTTGGGCCAACTTCTGGGCACCATAGTTAAGAAAGGTTTGGATAAAATGGACAGGGTCTGAAGGAAGACAACCATAGATAATCTTAGAATCATCTCAGAACTGCAGAGCTGGGAGGAACTCTGTGGATCACTGAGTTCAGCCTTTTGTCCAGGAGACACCGTGGGGAATCAGTTTCCCAACCTCTAGCTCTACAGGTAGATACCTAAACCAACCATGATAGTAAAGGATGTGGAAACTGAGCTTAGTCTAAGCTTTGGTAAGCTTAGACTAAGTAGGAGAAAACTGACAAGTGATACGATGTTTCAAGTGTGTCATATGGAAGAAGTTTGTTTTTTGCACCTCCAGAAGTTAGAACCCCAAGGAATGGAATCAAATTATAAGAGAATGGGCGAGGACTCTCCTTGATTTTAAACAGAAGCTCAATGGTCATTTTTCAAGGATGTGTTAGCTGTGGGGCTTCTGTATTGCCAGAGGGTTGAGCTACATGACTAAAAATTCATCTATGACTTTCAATGCCTGTTCCAGAAGTGAATCACAGTTATACCATTTGACTTTGGTGACTAATTCTCACAAGTCCTGAAGAAATATACGTAAATCTCTGACATTAATATCCCGTCACACAATTGTTTATTTTAATATGATAAACAACTCTTTGCATAGATGTCTTTAGCTACCAGTATTTTAAAACTCTTGGAACACAGAACCCCAAATATAAACAAAAATTAAAAAATTGCTTGAAATAATGCAAGAATTCTCCTGGTCGCCAAAGAGGTGATGTCCAACATAATAAACATCCCATGCTGCTCCTACCAGCTTCTACCTGAATCTGCCCGAAGTCTTGAATAATGTCTTTACGGAGCAGTAACAATAATGAGTATAAAATGAAAAGCTGTACAATAAAGCCCATGTATTTAACTGACACATGGGCTTTAAACCTAGAAGTCACTTTAAAATATATATATATGCCACAGACTGAATTCCTATAGGCTTATATTGTTGTTTTGTGCCATCAAGCCACTTCTGACTAATGGCAAAACTAAATGGCTTTTCAAGGAACATTAGAGACTCTGGAATTGGTTTACCATTGCCAGGCTCAGTTAGTTTCCATTGCCAAGCAGGGGTTTAAATCCAGGTTCCCTGAACCTGTTTTGACTGTTGTTTCTCCTGAATCTGTATATAAATCAATTAACAGACTGGCATAATTACACAGTACATCTGATTGGTGCTGGGGTTACTGGAAGACGTGTCTTCCAAACTGCTGCAACTTGAAATGCAAGTATCCCCTCTGTTTGAAGTCAGAAATGTATTTTAGTAATCCCACCTCCACATGCACACACCCTGTTCCCATGCATTCAGGAATTAGAAAACCTACAGTGCAGCAAATACTCATGACTCTGCACAGCTGATTTTTCTAATTAGAAGCCAAACTGGATAAATCTAATTTGATTAGCTGGCAAATCTTATTTTTCAAGAAAGCTCTTGTTTTTCCATCTTCCCTTTTTTTAAAAAAGAAAGAAAAACATAGGCAAAGCAAGCTCGGTTTATCAAGTTCGGCAACCAAGAGTAGGACAAACAGGCTTCTTAATGGGGATTGGGAATCAGGGTAGTTTTGAAAAATTATGAAAGAAAAATGCAGCAGTGTGACAGTTTTGTTAAGACAATTTATAGTAAACAAAGTGGGATGGAAAATGTATGAGGGGGTACAAACATACAGATCAAGCTCAGTCAGATATTAGGTGGTTTCAGCATAAATGTAAGAGAAAATGTTTGGAAGATGTTCCACAGATGGTACCTTGCACCTGGAAAGATGGCAAAAATTGTGTTGGGGATTAGTAACTCTTGTTGGAAGTGTGGTAAGCTACCTGGGAATTTTTTTCATGTGCGGTAGACACGCGACAAAGTTAAAAACTTTTAGATACAGACAAGGCATATGGCGCCAGAAATTATACAACAGAAAGTCGCCCTCAAATCAGAAATGTTTCTATCGAATATAATGGCAGGAATCACTGGGAAAAAAAAGGTATATATTGATTCATATATGTATAGCCGCGAGGCTGACATGGGTTCAAAAATGGAAAGATCAGGAGAATCCCGAAATAGAGGAGCCAAGTAAGACAAGCCAAGTGAGACATACTGGATATTGCAGAGATGGATAGTCTCTCAGAAGCACTACGTGAGAAGCCAAGAGAATATGTTAAAGAGAGCTCGAGAATGTTCTATGTTTGGACTCAGAAATTATTATAAATAGATACTGTATCATTGATTAATATTAGTACAGTGATACAACAAACCACAAGATAGTATATTTTATGTTTAGAACTTTGTTTTCTCCTCATTTTATTTTATTTTTATTTTTTTAAACTACACACACATACACACACACACACACACACACACGACAGCTTTTGACTAACAACCACACCAGTCTCTCTCTTTTCCTTCACTTCACCCAATCATTCATATTTGGTGACTTAAAAACAATTGTTTCTACAAACTAAAATCTTCATCTTCAGGCTTTATAATGAATAAATAAATCTCTCTCAGTGTTGGGTCTCATTGCTGAATGTCTGGCTGTGGCATTCTGCAGATCAATGGGTTACTAGGAAGATACATATCAATGGGCAAAAGAGCACAGTGTCCGTGTGTCCGTGTGTCCGTGTGTCCGTGTGTGTGTGTGTGTGTGTTTGTGTGTGTGTGTGTGTGTGTGTGTGTGTGTGTGTGTGTCTGGATGGATGGATGGATGGATGGAATGAATAAGCATACAGGATAGTACCTGGGAGTGTGTAGTACCCAGATCCAAAGGCTGATCTCAGAATTAAGGAAGGACAGAAAAAATGCAACATGGACCAGTTAATAAAGCTGGTTATCAGCTCTGCTGGCACATCTTATGGCAATTACTGGGAACAATCCAGTAGGGTTTTTGGAGGTGGGCCCCTCTAAGATAGGAGTGTTCCCTCCTCCTCTGCTCCATGTTTGAGGATTTTAGCCTTTATGCTTCCATATGCAGTGTGGAAGTGAGCATGACCATCTCTCAGTTCCAACCTTGGTAGCATGGACAGTACTTTCAAGCAACTTGGACAGCATCTGCACTATCTGGCGATATGGAACACCCCCCCCCCCAGTGTTCCATATCGCCAAACTGTCTTACTTCCCAGGGCAAAAGTCTGACTTCTAATGGAAGACAAGGGGTTTTGGCTTTTACCTGTCACAAGTGGTCCAGAATATATGCTTTATCATCAGGTAACAGCAGTGGCACAGTTCAGATGGCTTATACTGATTAATTGTAGCCATATGCTTAAACTGTAATCAAGAGTTCAGCCAATTAATCACTGACTAATTGATTAATGCCTTCAGCCATAATTTTATCTCATGTCTTTTAGGGTTTGTTTTTTTGCTAACATAACAAAAGGTCATAACCTTTCCCATGGAAAGTTAGATTATAAATAAATGTAATCCATATGCTACGTTTGCATTCATATGTAGAAATCAAACTCAGATGTTTACTTGATCATCATTTATGGTCAGCAAGATCCTATTTAATATCACCGGCATCTCTCCCCTTTTACCCTAAGGGTATTTGTACACGACCCCTGAACTCCGCCGCAAATGGCTGCCAGCTCCGGAGCTTACAATTGTTTTCCCACCAGCTCCGGAGTTTGCAGGAAATTAAGTGCGACCACGCCCACCTAAGCGCATCCCAGCACACTTTTCATGTACCTGCTCTCGGAGGGTGAAAATCCCCTCTCCAGATGTAATCTGGTGACTGCCGGGCTCTGCTCGCTTCTGTTTGGGTTTTTTGCCTCCCGCCCCTTTAAGAGAAGGAATCAGGACGACGACAGGGCAGCTTCGGAGGTGAGCCTGCATTTTTCCTCTCTTTTTTTCTCCCTCCCCTCACGCAGGCAGGAGCAAGGAAGTGCGGAGGGGTGGGGACGCAGGAAGAGCAACGAACCCCCAAGATCTCTGGTCCGAATTTAAGTGGCCAGCGGATCTTAGGGGTCGTGTGAAAAGGCCCCAAGTGGCTAATGTGAACTGAAGATGTACCTCCTTATCCACAACAATGCAATGCTCATCAAAATATAACTGAATATCATGGTTGCTCCTATTGGCATATAAAGTGTTCTGCTTAGTGTTCTGCTTATATACCGCCCCATACCATTTCAAGTAGTCTCTGAACGGCTTACAGTTTAATTATGCAGGCTACACATTCCCCCCCCCCCACAGCAAGCTGGGTACTCAATTTACAGACGTCGGAAGGATGGAAGGCTGAGTCAACCATGAGTCTGCTACCAGGGATTGAACCCCAGGTCGTGAGCACAGTTTTACCTGCAGTACAGGCATTTAACCACTATGCCATGAGGCACTTAATAATATGTGATATTACACTCTGGGACAACTGGCTGAATTTGGAAATTGTTATTGCTTGGACTTCAACTCTTAGGAACACCCCCCCTACACACACACACACATACATCAAGTACAGAGCATTCTGGAACTAAAAAGTGGTGTTGGATCCATCCGCCCCCCCCCCCCGCCCTCCCCCTGGCCAACTTTCAAAGTACAGCAATATTCTCAGCACAGAGGACTACACTGGATTATTTGCAAACAAGAATGACACAATAAAACCCTAGGGAAACAACAACAACAACAACAAACAACAACAACAACAACAAACAACAACAACAAAGGCTCTTGTGGCACCTTCAAAACTAACAGACATATGTTAGCGCCAGGTTTTGGGGATTACAGTTCATTTCTTCAGGCATATGTGCTAATATTTAGGCCACACATTCACATAACATGTGCAATGTTGTGCGGAAAGCAACAGTGTAGAATCGGGTTCATAAGATTACAGTTGTATTATTAAAACTGGTGATGGTCTTTCCAAGTGTCAAATACCTAAACATTCTGCCAACAGGTGGATTAGTTAGCTAATGCTCACCATCTGCAGACTAATACACAATAACTGGGCTTTTGTCTTTGAAGTGCCAAAGCAATGGAAAAAGCACTTTGTTGTACACAAAACTATAGTAAAAACCATCTGCTGTATCTTTCACAGCTGCAAGACCTCGCATATAGGAGAGCCTTTACTTTGGCCCAGTGTCCAGTTATCCAATCAATGGTTTTGGAAGGGAGGTATAGGAGGCTGTCCTATGAGGACAGATGCTGTCCATGCTCCCAAGGGGAGGGATAATTGATGGCACACATGTTTTTTGACTGCCCCCTCCATCACCTACATGGGGAAAAATTATTTTGCCTTGCTTAGATAGACTAACAGCAGATGCAAATGAGACAGGCTTGGAAATACTTTTAAATGATGAACATTATTGTTAGCAAACAAACAGTCAAATTCTGTCTGTATCTAATTAAATATCATTCCAAGAATAGGGGGTAGCTAATTAATCAGAAGTTTTTTAGTTGTTCCTTGTTATGGTCTTATACTATATTAGGATTGTATTTATTTTAAGTGTAATATTTACCACTGCATTGATTTATTTTATGGCTTCATATCACAAATAAAGTAATTAATTCAAAAACTATCTGATAATATATAAAGGGGAGAATTCTAATGCTGATTTACACTTGCATAAGGGAAACAATAACTTGTAGCAGAAAATTGCTCCTTTATAATAATCAGACATGCCACCAAAGAACACAACCAATGTTTCATTAATGAGTACTAATTTGCTACTGAGGCTAATGAAATCTCTCTTACATTATATGTGCAAATCAGGAATAGGATTCTGGCCAAGTGTGCTAAGAAGCTCCAGGTTTTATTTAGGCACCTGATTACAAACTGGGATTTATGATTATATATTTATTGGATTAGTGCTTCTGTTTTCCCATTATAATTATGTGGGAATCATGAGAAGAAATGTACAGTATCTCCTAAGCTGAGAACCTGAATGAGGCTTGACAATGTTCCTACTTCTGAGTAACAAAGAAGGGTGGATTGGGATGGAATGCAACTAGATCCAAAGGTCCATCTCAGACTTGACAGACAGATAAATGCAATACATTTACATCTATTTTATTGCAAACTGACATGTTCTTATCCATGCAAATCAGGACAGCATACATGGCCTTGCCCCATCTTTTATCTCTACAGCCATTTACAACCCTTGTTGCTTAAGGAGGTCACATTTTATTAGGACAATCTTGAAAGTTACTGTGTTTTTCTTGCAAGAGAACATCAAAATGTCATGCAATAACAAAATTCTTCTTCATAATGCTGGCTAAGAATTCCTTTCATAATGTTAAGGACCATAATCCTTGTAGACTCCAGAGAAATGGCTAACCACATAATGTATGCATTTAGTGGGAAAGGTCAAATAAGTTAGGATAGTGGTGTCACCTATGCTTATGAGGAAAAATGATTCCTGTTGTCTGGCTAAATTTTAAATGGAAAACAGGATTATTATTTTCTGAACAAAGAGGTAACAGGAAATTATTCCTCCTCCCCCCCCTCCCCAGCAAGACTGGTTTCTATTCCAGATGATTAAGCAGTTTGGGAAAATAATTATACCAATTGTGCTTGTTTGTAGAAAATATCCTTAATGAACTTCTTAATGAACTGCCCTCTGTGCTTTAGTCCACAACTTGTAACACAAACAACTCCAACCCTGCAAAGTATTTTTTTAAATCAGATATGTGCAGTCCACAGACTGTTTAAACAACAGTATTGTTTGAAGAAGCTGAGGAGATATGTCTGTGTTTGTTTCTTCAGTCATGAGAATTTTGCAGCAGTTTATCTGGTATCATCCTTAAATAGAAAAGTACTGGGTAAAACAAGCTCCCCTAATTTTATACCAACTCACATTTTTCTTTACAAAGCGTACCCTAGCTGCAATAATTCAGAGAACGAAACAAAGCAGATTAATGAAACAGGAAGCCCATGTATTTCAGTTTGATTCAGATGAGAGCGGGATTGGCACATAATGTTTTGGCTTTTTTTTTTCCAATTAGAGATCCTCTGGAAATATGGAACAATCTCAAACTTTAAAAATCAAGTATGAGCAAGAGGCAAATTTGTGCTTAAAACTTTTGCCCAATTCATATAACTTTCCAGACAAGGAGAAGGAACTGGCAAACCACTCCAGTATTCCTGCCAGGAAAAATCCATGGACATGGAGTCACAAAGAGTCGGTAATGACTATAATCACACAACACACACACACACAGCTTTTTTTTACATCATTACAGCCATTATTTGGCATCATGGGTACAAGCCCTACATATCCTAGGAAGTTATTTTAATTTTTAAAATGCATCTTTGTGTGACTGCTTTCAACATGGGGTGAACGTGTTGTGTGAATTGTCATATTGCTACCCAAGATAGAGTAAATCATATTATGGTTTATAGAGTTGATCTTTTAAATTCTCAAAGGAATGACTGTAAAAAGTAAATGCTTAATTCAATTATCTTCAAATGTTAATTTTAGGAAAGTGTCTTGACGGAGAAGGAAGACCTGCCAACTTTTCCTCCTTCACCATTGATTCCCAACTTGAGGTGTTTTGAATCTCAGTTCATCGCACATATGACCCATTGGTCATACAGATGAATGCCTGGAAGCTGAAGAATTGAAATATAAAATATATGTAGAGCAAAACAACTGTCTCACATCAAACTGTTGCTAATTTTTCTTTATCAATAATATAAATCAGGAATGGTCATTATATTCTACATATTCCTACCTGGCAACTTCCATATTTTTTTTGCCATTGCTTTTTTTAGCTACTGTATAGCAAATGTAGACTATTAACCTATGGAGGGCTATACTTTGCCTATTTCTCAGCCAAACTCAGCCAGAAGGATTAGTTGGTGCATCAGGGTCACAATAATAAGCTTGTTAGTACATATCCTTTCTCTGCCTACCTTTAAGATGAAATCTAAATTTTGTGATAGAATGTCTGTCTGACAAGTTTGCCCACAAAATGGAGATGACCCATTTCTAACACATCTCTTTATTTCATATTTTTATGGAGTAAAAATTCACTGTTTATTTTTGTCAGTGTTTAAATTATGCATCTTAAACCTGAACTGACTCTTAATGGTTCCATTAGATCTTGGCTTGACTGCATTGTGAAATGATAAATTATTTGCTTACTAGGAATAGTCTGCATATTTTGTCTTTGCTCATTTTGGTATCCTGCTTTCTGCTAGATTTTACTATGCAAGATCAGTGAAACCAGTAATTGCAGGCATATCCTGGGATCCTCTCATCAATCCAATTCAAGCTGACCTGGGCTGTTGCTTGACATACTAAGTGGGTCTTAATAGCACACCAGCTTGTTCCTATTGATGGGTACAGTTGAGTCAGGCCTTTTTGTTTTCTGAGTTGGTCAGAATGCATTAATAAGTTGTATTATATTTTAATTGACCCAGAAATGAACTTGGGCCCTCTGGGACTAGAAGACATTAAAGAGGTATGTATTTGGAGAGCGCTAGGGAAACGATAGTATCACAGAGAGAAATAAGGGAAACATGAGTTGTGGTGGGAGTGAGACAAATACCCTTGTTGACATGCACCTAATTCTGTAACAGTCCATGGGGGCAGGTATGGGATACCTTTAGCTTGTATAATATTGCTAGGCTCTAATTCTCATCAACACCATCCAAGATAGCCAAAAGTGGGACATAATACTTGTAGCTAAAGCAGCTCCGGAGGAGTAAAGCTTCCCAACCCCACCTTAGATGTTCTCTTAGTCCAATTCCATTTTAGAAAGTTTTTAATTTTCATTGCCTGTATAGAATGAGAAATTGCCCCTCCCTAGTTATAACATAATTGGCTTCCCTAATGTGCTCAGTGTTAGGCTGTGGGCCAGGCTCCTGTTACTTTCTGCTGTCACAGAACAGTGTGTTCTATGCTGTGCATGGTCAAATACTGTGCCGCAATCCATCCAAAAATATTTCATTTATAAATTAATAGACATCATGAGACAGCTCTCCCCACCCTTTACTCATGGCTTTCAAATCAATGGTTGTAATTCAGTCATTCATTATAGAATCATAGAATCATAGAATCATAGAGTTGGAAGAGACCTCAAGGGCCATCTAGTCCAACCCCCTGCCGTGCAGGAAGCCCATCACAATATTTCCGACAGATGGCCATCCAGCCTCTGCTTAAAAACCTCCACAGAAGGAGACTCCACCACCCTTTCTGGCAGCATATTCCACTGCCGAACAGCTCTAACTGTCATGAAGTTCTTCCTAATGTTCAAATGGAATCTCTTTTCCTGTAGTTTGAAACCATTGCCCCAAGTCCTAGTCTCTGAAGCCATGGAAGCCATTAGTAAATTGGACTTAGAGTAGGCTCATTGAATCAGTGGAATTTAAGAAGAGTTGACTCACCAAATCACTACTGATTTAGTTATGTCTTAATACTGGATCATATGGTTGTTTTTTCCGCTACAGGAGAATACAAACTTGTCTGCAGACAAAAAGGCAGTCTTAAAGCAGAGGAGAAAAATTGTTTGGGATTAGCTTTTGCTCATGATCAGACCTGAGCACCTATAAGTATTTAGATATCATAACTTCAAAAATTACTTGTGACAAGTAATTAGTTCCTGCTATTGTTTCAAGGAAGGCCTGGAAAGTAATGTATTCTCGAAGGCTTTCACGGCTGCGATCTCATAGCTGTTATGAGTTTTTCAGGCTGTTTGGCTGTGTTCTGGAAGTTTTTTCCTGACATTTCGCCAGATTCTGTAGCTGGCACCTTCAGAGGGCAAGGATGTCAGGGAACTACAAACAGCCTGAAAAACTCACAACAGCTTTGAAAGTAGTTCGTAAGTAACCATTACAATTTTAAAGTTAACTCTTTACCTCCCCATTTCTCAGAAGTGCAACCCAAATCAATCAGTTCCAACTAATTTAATATGAAAATCCTAACTCAACAAGGGCTGACTGTAGAGGATAATACATAAGTAGAAGCTTCTTCTACAGATCTGGAAGTTGAGTCATGGCAACTGGACTTCTTGTCTTGAGAGATTGAAATGTTTTGCTGCTGCTCATCCAAACAGCTTCATCAGGCTTCTTCTACACACTTCTTCTACTTCTTCAGACAAAAATCCCTTTATGTTGGTAGAAAACCTCTTCTGCCAGGAGATCCTTCACCTTGTGATATAGATCTCAGAGATTTTTAGGCATAGGATCTGCCAGTAAAGCCGCTCTGCTGTCTAAAGAGCGAAAGACAGCTAGCACAAAGTTCAAGGAATGCACTGTAAATAACTACTTTTTGTTTCTATAAATCTCATTCAGGATTTTTTTAAACTACACATTTGTAGACTATTTGTTATTTTTCACTCCAATTAGGGTATTTTTTAGTCACTACCCAAACATTAGCTTTCATATCTTTTTATGATCTGCCAACAATTCGTGGCTCCTTCCTAATGTGCAAATACGACATTAGCTACTGGAAAAGCAAGCCTTCCTGAGACTTCTCCACCCAATTAAGGGTGCTGTTCCAATTAGTTTGGTGTTCCATTGTTATGCATGAATTCAGATTTGCCACATTACCGTGCTCCAAAGTAGGACATGAAAGCTTGCTTGAAGTAAGCTTCCTGATGACTATGCCAAATAACCAGTCAGAGTTGTCTATATACAAGTGGCTGAAATCCTGTTTGCACAACTGAATGTAATGTAACCAGCAGGGGACCATTTTGGGAAATGAAACATTTCCTACTTCTGTTCTGTGGCTCCCATGGCTCCTGTGTAATTCCCTTAATCATGTGGGATGGAAAGAGGAAGTACTGGATT
This sequence comes from Phrynocephalus versicolor, assembly GCA_023846285.1. Classification (NCBI taxonomy): domain Eukaryota; kingdom Metazoa; phylum Chordata; class Lepidosauria; order Squamata; family Agamidae; genus Phrynocephalus; species Phrynocephalus versicolor. The sequence goes on along the minus strand of JAHTLZ010000265.1, from coordinate 587,982 downwards.
ACAGAAAATCACACTGGAATGACAAAACCACTAGTGGTGATTTTCAGTAATTAAATATTTCTTCCTCACATCCCCTGGCTTTTGCAGCTTCCACTAGATTACAAGTATTATGCAGGATATGTGATAGCTGTGGGATATAGGAAAGAAGTGTTTAATATCCAAAACTGCTCCTAGCTGGTGATGTTATCAACCTTCCATAAGCATAGCTGTAAAACAGGATTTGAGCCAATGTCTCCAAGGGCGTTTATACACGACCCCTAAACTCCGCAGCAAATGGCTGCAAGCTCTGGAGCTTAAAAATGTTTCCCCACCAGCTCCGGAGCTAACAGAAAATTAAGTGCGACCCCGCCCACCTAAGCGCAACCCAGCGCACCTTTCAAGTACCTGCTCTCAGAAGGTGACAAGTCCTTTATGCGGATCTGCCGGGCTCTCCTCGCTTCTTTTTGTTGTTGTTGTTTTGCCTCCCGCCCCTTTAAGAGGAACCAGGAAGTAACCGGGGCTTGGACCAGGGCTCGGAGCAACTTCCACCGGCACCAGAGGTAAGGCTTTCTTCTTTTCTCCCTTTTTAAGGCTTTTTTCCCCTCCCTCCCCTCACGCAGACAGAAGCAAGGAAGTGCGGAGTCGTGGGGAGGAAGGAAGAGCAACGAACCCCCAAGATCTCTGGTCCGAATTTAAGGGACCAGTGGATCTTAGGGGTCGTGTAAAAAGGCTGCAAGATAGATTGGAGTGACAGCCCTGAATATCTTCATCCTCTTTCACTATCATCTTCTGTTCACCTTGGAGGACTGTATTTCCCAGGAGGTGAACTTGTAAAAACTGATAATTCCCCTGTGCCCTTTGTCTTCATCTAAATTCTAAAATGGGGTGAGGGAGATTATTCATAAAGTCTAATTCATATTGGTACATTCCTTAAAAATGTTTATTTATTTCAAATATTTTATACCACCTTTCTTCATAATAGTACCCAAGGAGGCTTGCATACTTAAAAGACAACATTTAAAAGCCAAAAACAGTAAGTGTAGAAATAGTAAAAAAGAATTAAAGAAGTATTATAATAAAATGGTTTAAAAAATCAATCTTGGGATACATTTAAAACAGAGCACAAAAATCTGTTTTAAGCCCTTCTCAAATGACTAAAGCAAAGCAAAGTGTTCTGCTTATATACCGCCCCATACCACTTTAAGTAGTCTCTGGGTGGTTTACAAATTTAATTACAGTGTGCAGGCTACACATTGCCCCCCCCAGCAAGCTGGTACTCATTTTACCAACCTCAGAAGGATGGAAGGCTGAGTGAACCTTGAGCCGGCTACCTGAGATTGAACCCCAGGTCATGAGCACAGTTTTACCTGCAGTACAGGCATTTAACCACTGCGCCAAGAGGCTCCTAGTGACTAGTCACTAAGGAAAAGTCTGTCTGAAGAGAAAGGCCATTCCCAGCTTGCAGAAGGACGGCAAAGTTCTGAACAACTTCTTTAACCCTGTTTGGAGCAAAAATCCCGCATTTGGGGATGAGCTGCTTCAGGATGCAAACGGAGTCTGTTGCAATAGGAATGTACCATATCTGTCCTCCTTCTTCAAAAATAAATGGTCAACAGCTGTTGGTAACAATGAAACAAGACCCTTAAGCCTTATAACTCTGGGAAATGTTTTCCTCCCTGTGAGACAGGAAATCTACTGAAAGATTATAAACAGTATATTAGAGCCTATGACTATAACTTTTTCATATATACAAGTTACAAGGGTTTAGTATTCTATGAAAACTGTGAACACGATCCAGCGAAGGGTAAGCAATTAATTTTAGTGACAAAATCAAGAACGCTGCCTTAGAAATGAGTATGAGCTGAAAGTGCTTAAGTTTGTCAGGCTCATATTAAGAGTGGCCCATGATATTTTACTATATGACACCCAAGGATACTTATTTTCCCTTCTGGGACATAAAAATCCACACACACTTTTCCCCACCCCCTCCCAGTACAACAATAACGAAGTAAATTACTTTTTCATGACATTCAAATCTGCTGCCTGAAATGTCGATCTCCCTCTCTTTACTAGATAAATCAATCTAGTCTAGTATATCTGTTGAGTTCGCAAACAGAGCCTTCATCTTTTTTTCTCTCTTAAGAATTGCAAGAAGAAATTGCTATAAGGTATTCTTGCAGTGAGAACCTTGCACTTTTGCTGCCACCTCTGATAAAATCAGCTCAGTCTTCTCAGTTCCCATTTCCTCAGTTCAAATTACTAGATATCTTTAATAAAAATGTTTCAGCATTACAAATGCTAAAGGGAAATCAAAGCTATTGTGTGGGTGTTGCTCTACCCCATGACAGACTCATGGCTTTTTACTCCATAGTCACTCTGGAATCATACAAATACACTCAGTTTGGTCCATTTTTGCACATGTTTATGAAGGCAATACACACACTCCTAATTAGCATTAACACTTTGAGTTCTACCATGTTTGCTCTTGCTTTCTCCTTCTCTCCTTTCCCCTGCTTCTTCCCACCTGGTTGTCCATCCAGACATGTGTGGCTATTGCCAGTAGACTGGATGAAATTATGTTTCAGATTTTTTTCCAAATTAGCAGGACAATATAATAAAATAGTTTAGGAAATTATTGCATCTCCATCGCAGTAAGGTATCATTGGGGGACACAATTTAGGAAAGAGGGGGCAAAGGGAACTACCAAGTTCGTTTCAGAATACATTCAGTTGTTCCTCAGAAGCATTTAATGTGATCCATTCAGTGCAGTCTAGGACTTAGGAGATGTGGGTTCAAATCTACCAGGGGGTAGATACGTGGTAAGATATATTGCAGTGCCAAGATTTTTGGCTATATTTAAGAATGAATTGTCATAAATGAGTGAAGGCAAGAGTATTTGTTTGATGTGTGTTTGTTATATATTGTCAAGTCAGAACCAACTTTTATCAACTCTGAAAGGGTTTTCAGAATTAGTATTAGTGGGGTGGGGGTAGAACTTGTAAAACAATGCCTTCAAAACTAATTCTGAAAACTCTTTCAGCGTTGATAAAAGTTGGTTCTGACTTGACAACATATAACACACATCAAACGAATACTCTTGCATTCACTCATTTATGACAATTCATTCTTAAATATAGCCAAAAATCTTAGCGCTGCAAATCTTACCACATATCTAAATTCATATTTATTTTTATTTCAAACTTATTGTATAACTTTCATATTCATAACTTAAACATTTAATATTTCTAACAAGGGCTATGGGTTTTTCTGAAATAAATGGGTGTGCCTTGGCACTTGATAGTTCTGATATGTAACTTGCATTGTGGATAAGAAGCTACCATATTAAGGACTATGGAAAAATAGAATGATACCCAATAGGAGATCCAACAAGGATGCATTTTATCTCCATATCTGTTCAGTCTGCATACAGAACATATCATATTTAAAGCTGGAGTAGATTCAGACAAAGGAAGACTGAAAATTGGTGGAAGAAATATAAATAATTTAAGATACGCAAATAGCACCATCTTAGTAGCAGAAAGCAGCAATGACTTGAAACAACTGTCAAGGAAAGAAAGGGAAGAAAGTGCTGAAGCAGGATTGCAGTTGATGATTAAGAAGATAAAAATCAAGACTACAGAAGACCTACATAACTTTAACAATGACAATAAAGAAATTGAAATTGTGAAGATGTTGTATACCTTGGTTCATCCATCAAATGGAGACTGCAGCAAAGAAATCAGAGGACTGAGACTTGGAAGGCCACGTGAAAGCTGTACAGTAAAAGAAGTTGAAAATAAAAATAATTGATTCATTTGAAATGGGGTGCTGGAGGAGAGCTTTGCAGATATCCTGGACTGCCACAATGACAAGCAAGTGGGTCCTCAACCAAATCCAGCCTGAACTATCTCTGGAGACACATAGGTTGAAACTGAGGGCACATATTTTGGGATCATCATGAGAAGGCATGGTTCTCTGGAGAAGACAATAATGCTGGGAAAAGTGAAAGGCAGCAGGAAAAGAAGACAAAATATGAGATGGACTGACTCCCTAAAGCAGGCATGTCCAAACTTCAGCCCTCCTGATGTTTTGGACCACAACTCCCAGAATTCCAAGCCTGTATTTCTAATGGCAAAGGACTGTGGGAGCTGTGGTCCAAAACATCTGAAGGGCTGAAGTTTGGACACCCCTGCCCTAAAGGAACCACAGACCTCAGAGCTGACCAGTGCAGGACACTGAGAATTAATAGGGTCACCATAACTCAGAAGTGACTTAACAACACATAATTTTTTTTTCTTTACAAACATGTTTCTATAGTCATTTGAGTTGATAATACAGTGACAACACATTTTTCCTGTCAGGCATATGCAGTGAATCAAGCACAATAGCAGAGGTACTCCCAATACTCACTCCCAGGACCCAGGACCATCCTAGTTGTTAACAAACACTATTACTATAGGTTGGCTCCAAACCAATGTGGTCCTTAGATCTCATTAAAATCATTTATCATGTCTCTTTGATTGATTTCATTTAGACTTAAGTGCCACTGACCTGATTTGGCCCCAATAGTTTAACAGTCCTTTAGGGACTTAGAACCTTCTACTGGTTTCCCTCCTGCAGACATTTACACTATAACTAGAAAGAGGAAATTACAGTAGAGAGTTGCATACAATCAGAATGTCAAATACTTTACATACTAAGCAGGAAAGCTATGGAGTATATTTGTGCTTAGCTAATGTACTATGGATGCTGTTAAGGTATCTATAAAGTCATTACAGTATAAAGCCTCAAATCTTACAGTCTTGTAGCCAGAAGATTTGAAAGGTCGGTTTCTTTCAGACCGTTATCACTAAAATAATCTTTTTTTGGAGGGGTGCTTGGAAACTGCTCCTTAGCTAGTTGCCTATGGAATATACAGGACAATTACAAGATGAGGCATCTGGAGAGCTGTACTTCATGGAACCTCTGGCTTCTTAAGAGTCGTTTAAGAGCAAATCAGTGGGGAATGAACATGTCTGTTCATTCTGTTCATGAGCTGGAATTCTTCAGCAGAGAAGCTCCCTTATTTGCATTGATAGTGATACTTATCATCTACAATATCACTAAAAGGAATGTTTCTAGCTAATCTGCCTAGGGGGGAATTTCCCAATTTAAATGACAGTATTCTGAGATCTGAAGTCTGACCTAACAACAGGAGATGTAAATAGGAATGAACTTACTCCCAAAGAGCAATACTGGCTGATTCATGCAGTGGTATTAGGGTTTACAAACAGTCAAGGAAAATGCCAAAATAAACATACCTGCCCTCTACAAGTGCTACAAAAGAAAGATACAGATTTAGTGGGGGGAATTGATGCTGGTGTAGACAAGAGTTTCATCAGGTCATCTATTTCAGAGAATTCACTAAAGCTATATTGTAGAGGTTCTGACATTTTGAGCAACATCCCTCCCACATACCATTGTTGCTATTTCTTAAAAGAAATTTGTTGGAAATAATCTGCTAGCTAATAATTATTATGCAAATCACTTTCAGATTGCAGGCATCTTTCTAGTTGCAACAAAAAAGAAAGAAGCCTGAGCTGACGTATTTACCTTTGAATTCCTGACCAAGGACCACTTTTTAATTCTTCTCACACTTATTATAATAGTATTGCTATCAAATGTTCAGAGAAGCTCACAGAATGTAAACAGAAACATGCTTTGATCCTTAGGTAACCCTTTTATTTATTATTATTTTTTACTGCAACATCAGTGTGAATGGGAGATTGTGGCCCTCGGGTATTGCTGGACTATAGCATTCCAATCACCCTTAAACACTGGCTATGCTGGCAAGCCTAGTGGGAATCTCTGTCTAGCAACATCTGAAAGACCTTGTGTTCCCCACCTTGGATATAAATTGTGCTCTACTGCTCAGCATTAGGGAAACAGGACTTCTAGAACATAAGGGTTTTGCTATTATAAAACTTTGTTCTCGCCCAAGGTGTGTTCAGTTGTCGCCACCCATTTTTAATAAACCAGATATAATTCAGCCTTGATCTTACAGAATCTACTCGCTGCCAATGACAACACATGCAGTTAGTACAAATTAGCAGGTTTGGGGAGAGTGGTCACAGGAAATGAGGGATGGGGTTCTTGGATTGTTGTATAAGCTATACCTGCTAAAATGCTTTGTTTTGTGGGGAGGGTGGGGTCACCGCTATTATAAATATAGCTTGTCTTCTCCATGATTTCATCTTACTTCCCCAGCATGGGGAGTGAGATGTTAAAGTCCTTATCAGTAGATGGATTTAATGCAGGTGGGATTTGAACGCGTATCTCCTGAGTGGAGAATATTTAGTGAGTAGTGCTGTGACTCGACTTCTTAAGATGAATTGAGTGGCTATATGCCAAGTAAAGCATAACAGAATTGAGGAGCAGATGAATTAAGGATTCAACAACAGAAACTGAAAAATTGAGAAGGATAATCCAAGTAGGTATTCTGAGAGGCCACTTCTATCCAAAGGCAGAACAGCAAGGAAATACATTCCAGCTGCTTGGCAGCACTCCTGCAGCAAATCTGGCTGTCAAATTCTCACAGAAAGGAAGAGCACACCTGGACAGAGGATGCAGCTGTCCCAAATAGGGATGCCAATGAAGGGACTATTGCCAGTTTGTGGACCATGTGGGATGCCCAAGTTTCAAGACCAGCTGTAGGGAAAGTCTTGGGGGGGAGGGGAGAAAGGAAAGGAAAAAAAGAATTTGCAGCATGGTAACAAGACTTGCCTTCCATAGTCTCAGCAACTCAGTGGTGCAGAGGAATCAGATTGTATAGCAAGGTTAAATCTGCTATACTGACAGCTTGGAGCAAAATTGTTTTCATTTTTTACAGGTCTACTACTGTAATTATATCCTCTGTACAGAGCCAGGTTCTCTGCTCAACTGCACATGGCATGCATTAGTCCTGCCTGAACTCTTGTAGAGAAAGTACTCATAGTAAGTACAAAGATATACTATGCTGAAGCCCCATGATGAAATAGAAGTCTTTTTCATGTGTGTGTGTGTGTGTGTGTGTGTGTGTGTGTGTGTGTGTGTGTGTGAGAGAGAGAGAGAGAGAGAGAGAGAGAGAGAGAGAGAGAGACTGTGATTTCTTTTTCTGCCATTCCAAGCTTTGTGATATTGTGTCACAGCTTGCTTTTTAAAGTGAGAAATCCTGGAGCTTAAACTTGGCTGTCTCCCTTTATCCATGTTATCATGTGTGGATTTACTATAGAGGTTTTCCCCAATTTATATTTTATTGATTATGGCCTTTCCCCCATGGGAGAGCAAAGGGGGATGATTCCTCTCCAGGGGAGTCCTGTATGCCGTTTCCAACCTATGTGGGATTGCTTTTGGAAAATGTTTGCAAAATTCAGTGAGTCCAAAATGGCGCAGCCAGATGGTGAACCGGGGCTGTTTATGGGGATCACCCCACCCCTCTTACAGCAGTTCCAGTGGCTGCCAGTTCTTTTCCTGGCACAATTCCAAGTGCTGGTTTTGACCTATAAAGCTCTAAAAGGCTTGGGTCCAAGCTATTTCAAAGACCACATCTCCCTTCTTGAGGCTACCAAGGTTTTATAGTTGAGACATTTCTAAGTAGAATTAGTTTAGTGATTGGCTGTCTAAGGTGGGGGTGGATGGATCTTAAAAGGGGCTGTTGTATTTCTACTGTATTTAATGTGTTTTAGCACTGCTTTTATCTGTTTGTTTTCCAAATCATATTTTTAAAACTCATTGTAATTGTAATAGTTCACTGCCTTTACATTTTGTACTGTTTATTTTTAACACTGAATACCACATTATGCCCCTTTAAATTTCACTGTGTAGGAGCTATATTTGACCTTGTTTGTTTCCAGCAAAACATCTGGCTGGTAACTGAAGTTCTCTAGTTTCCCCACCTTCCAAATAATGTAAGGCTTATCTTGGTATTCCCAATGCCAAAAGCACACATGTGCACACAAATGCAAATAGATGCACAAATAAAAATTAAAACTTCCTATTTTTGTTGTTGTTCATCTACAAAATATGTTTCTTTTGTCTTTTTTTCACCTTGTTTCAGGGGGTTGGACTTGAGTGCTGTCATGCTTCCTAATTCAGTTCTTAGCTAGATATCTAGCTGGAAGCCTACAGTTATTTCAAAACAAAAACAAAACAAAAGTTTCAGAAGGTTAGATCCAGCATAGAGTTGGCTTTTCTACATATTTTCCAAAATAATTTAAGATGGTCTTAGGAAATGAAATGACAAACTGGCTGTCCACACTCGGAGAGTCAGACACTATCATTTATATTATAGTCAGTTAGCCTTCTGGAAAGGACAAAAAACAAAAAGATAACTCCAGAAGAGAAGTTCGTGGGGAACTTGTGCCTCTGTGTGTGCGTGTGTGTGCGTGCGTGCGTGCGCGCACGAACATGCACACGCACACACACACACACGGACACACACGCACACACGCACGCACGCACGCACGCACACACACACGCACACACACACACACATACACAAACACTTTTAAAAGAATTGCATAATCTTCTGTGGAGACCAGGAACTTTACAGGAAAGAATGTTAACAACGCAGCCTGGATATGATTCTGGGACTATGTGCTTTTACAATGAACACAGACAAACCAGGACTGGAGGAAGGGAAGACTGGAGAGATAGAACTTTTGCTGCATCTTGGAAGATGCATCTTATGTTCACTGAACTAGCCTGCTGCCCTAAAGTACAAGGGAAGACATGCCCCGTAACCTTCTGTTGAAGAAGTATTAACTTTCCAGTCTTATCAATAGGGAATGAGTGGCAAAATACCTTGAGTTGGACTTCCATGTGAGCAATTGCCTTAAAAAAGGAAGTAGGAATCAAATACAGTGGTACCTTGTATAAAGGAATTAATTCATTTCAAATGAAATTATGTTAAGCAAATTTTCCTTTATACAAGTTCCCATAGGAATGCATTGAAAACTGAGTAATCACATTTTATGTTGTACAGATTCTCCCCATAGGCGATTATGTTAAGCAAATTTCCCCTACCTCTGGAATTATTTATGTTGTACAGATTTTATGTTATACAAGCTGTTTGTTATACAAGGGTCCACTGTACAATTTCACATGCAGTTTTGGCTAAAATGCCTGGCTGAGTGGCTGATATATTGTTTTAATTTAAACTCCACTCCTGATTAAGCACCTCCTTGGTATCTTTCTGTTCTTTAATACATTAATTGTTTACACAGAGAGATAACACACATGCTTTTTCTGTGATTGCTCTCAAATGAAAACAATCCTTTGCAGAAAAGGATAACCACCTATCCAGAGCCAAAATAATACTATCTTTTTTCTAGAGGGGATTAAATTAATGGGTGGCCATCCTCTTTGACCTGAGTGCTATGTAGCTTTTGACTCTCATGTGTATGGAATTGCTTTCTGTGGTTTTGGCCTATGGTGGTTCATTCACACATGCAAGTTATTGTTTGAGAAGGGAGGTATGAAGAAACTGTACTAGTGTGCATATCAGCCCCTTGTTGCCAATGTACAGTATCTTTGTGTACCCTTGCTGCCTGTGTACCCTTGCATTATATATTGCATAATTTTATTTTACACCAGGCAGGAAGTTTCAGCCCCAGGACAGCACATTCCTGGCAGCAGCTGTTACTGATATGGAAATTCTCTCCACATGGTCCTGGACAAATACAATGAGCCATGTTAGACATTAAAGTAACACTCCTGAGGAAAAAAACATACTGGTGCAGACAAGCTTAGTTGCTCATAGTAAGATTTGTCTTGTATTTTTGTCAAGTGTATTCAACTGGGTCCTTTGTACCCGAACAGTTCTCAGAAGCTGACAATATTTTTGTTACCAAATAATAGTAGCATACTAACTTATGAAACAAAAATCACATGCATTTTATTATTGTGGACACATTAACAGATGTAATTTTTAATTAACATCAGATCTTGTGGTTTCCTGCATTGTTCCCAACATGAAGTTGCGCTTGAGATTTCTAAGTTAAATTAAGTACAGCTCTCAGTCAGTAACATATCCAGTGGTTTCTGTTTTGTAATGAAGGAAATTGTTGTGGCAAATAAATAAATGTAAAGGTGTCCCCAGCAGTTCAAAAGCATGTAAATGCAAGTAGATAAATAGGTACCACTGTAAAAAGTGGGAAGGTAAACAGTGTTTCCTTGCAGCCATGCCGGACACATGGCCATGGACTTGCACAACACTGGCTCTTTGGCTTGAAAACAGAGATGATCACTGCCCCTAGAGTCAGACATGACTAGCACGCATATGCGGGGGGAACCTTTACCTTTATCTTTACCTTTAAAGGTGTCTAAACGGTGTTTCTTAAACAAAGATGCAATCATTTTAACGATCTATTAAAGAAACGTCTATGGAAAGTTCCACATGCTTGGTTAGGACTCAAGTGTAAGAGGTTCTAATAACCGCCACCAATCAAGGAACTGATTCATATTACTGTATTTGATTAATATTGCTCAAAACACATTGGTATCTGCTTACTAACAAAACCCATTCTTCATGTCCTTTGTGGATGCAAGCCTGCTTTGTTCTTTTGTTTTCATATCGCTCTGGTGTCTGCCTGCACTTAATTTTATAAGATAAAGAACATCTAATGTCAAATGTGTCTGAATACTAAAATCTCTAACATTAAACATGAGGGTCCAATACAATTAAGACATATTCAAGTTATTGAGAGCAGGGAATTGAGGGACCTCTCACAGCATTAAAAGACAGCATTACATTAAAGTTACAAGAGAACAAAGTGGTTAAAAAGTTAAAAGTTAGAAGTTGTACGTGAGGAATACTAACATTGAAAACATTGTCAATGAAATCACAAAATCTATAAACACAAAGTCTATGTGATCATGTATGGTAGATTCATATAGAAGTCACATAATAGACAGTCCATCATTCAGGGAAAGTTGGCCTGAAGAGAGAAGTCTTTGCCTGTTTCTGGAAAGACATCAGAGATGGGGCAGTCCTGGCCTCTAGTGGGAGGGAGTTCCAGTGTCTGGGCGCAGCAGCCAAGAAGGCCCTTTCATGTGTTCCCACAAGATGTAATTGTGAGGGTGGTGGGATGGAGAGAAGGTTCTCTCTTGATGACCTTAACACCCGAGCTGGTTCATACTGTGAGATTCAATCTTTGAGGTAGCTAGGACCCAGGTCATCCAGTGCTTTGTAGGTTAAGGTCATCACTTTGAATTGTTCCCGGTAGCTGATTGGCAACCAGTGGAGTTGCTTAAAAGGAGTGTAATGTGATTACTGTACCCTGCCCCAGTTAGCAATCTGGCTGCTGCATTTTGGACCCGTTGAAGTGTCCTGAGACTTTTCATTGGTAGTCCCACATAGAGCGCATTAGCATGTGTCACCATGGCCAGAGCAGGTTTCTCAAGAAATTGGTGTAACTGTCGTACTAGATTTAATTTTGCAAATGGACTCCTGGCCACAGCTGGGCATCCAGGCTTGTGACCTAGGTATACATGCCCTGTGACCAGGCTTAAGGATGCTATGCTGTGCACCTCTTTTTTTAATTGGAGGGAGACCCCATCCAGAACTGGTTGCATCCATATCCCTTGTTCTCCATTTCGAATGACCGGAAGCACCTCTGTCTTGTCTGGGTTTAGTTTCATTTTGTTCATCCTCATTCAGTTCATTACTGAAGCTAAACACTCATGTAAAAATTGAGATAGTAGGACCCTTAGAATGTGGAGGTGGTGAGAGGTAGAGCTGGGTGTCACCAGCATACTGGTGGCACTTAAACCCAAAAGTCCTGATAACCTCCCCGTGATTTCATATAGGTGTTAAATAACATAGGAGACAAAACAGAGCCCTGGGGGACTCCACAGGTCAGCGGCCGAAGTGTTGAATTAATAATAATAATAATAATAATAATAATAATAATAATAATAATAATA
>JAHTLZ010000265.1:555988-576050 GCA_023846285.1 Phrynocephalus versicolor | reverse complement strand
AATAATAATAATAATAATAATAATAATAATAATAATAATAATAATAAACAACTTTATTTCTATTCCACCTTTCTCCCCGAGGCGGCTTGAATCACCCAGCACCACTTTCTGCATTCTTTCCTGCAGGAATGATCCGAGCCAATTTAATATAGTACCCCCGATTCCCATTTCAGAGAGTTGAGTCAGGAGGATGCCATGGTTTATAGTGTCAAAAGCAGCTGAGAGGTCTTGTAAAACCAAAAGGGACACAGGTCCCCTATCCATTTCCCTGGTAAGTCATCTACTAAAGCAACCAGTGCTGTTTCCATCCCATAGCCAGGCCTGAAGCCAGACTGAAATGGATCCAGGTAATTTATGTCATCCAGAAACCTCCGGAGCTGTGAAGCCACAACTCATTCCAGGACTTTCCCCAAGAATGGGATATTCGATACTGGTCAGTAATTGTTTAGTACTGTTGGATATAAGGAGGGCTTTTTAACAGTGGTTTTACTATTGCCTCCTTGAAGCTTGCTGGAATCCTGCCCTGTTGTAAGGAGGCATTCACTACTCTTCCTAACCATCTTCTCTGGCAGCTTTTATGGTCTATGAGCGGCAGGGATCCAGCAGACATGTGGTGGCCTTCACCACCCCAAGGGTCCTGACCACATCATCCGACTGTAGGAGCTGAAAGTCACCCATTAATACAGGACAAGCAGGGTGGGGCATTTTATTTACAGGCTCTGGATCAATAGCAGCATCCAACGTAGCCCAGATCTATTCAATTTTGCCTGCAAAGTGATGTGCAAATTCTTCGCAGTGAGATACAGAGTGGTTTTTAAAAAAGGATAAAGGAGAAAATCCAGGCAACTACCAATCAATCAGCTAGTAAAATGGTAGAGGAGAAACTCATCAGATTCATCGATAATGCTAAAGTGAGAGAGGCAGTTAATACTATGGAGACAGAAACAAGATTCAAGGTGCCCTGGCAGACTGGACAAAACAAAGCTTCATCAAGTGAAACAAATAAATTCCAGGTTTTGGTAGGAAAAAATAGATGCATAAATTTAGGTTGCATGCATCAGTAGCAAGGAGTATGTGTGCAATTATCCGTTTAGGAATCGTAGTGGGCCACAAGTTAAACATGACTCAGCAACATGATGCAGTAGCAAAATAAACTATATAATTCTAGATTACATCACAGAATGATAGTGTAAGATCAAGAGGGGGAGGAGTGCTATCCTATTCTGCTGTTGTTGGATCTTGGCTGGAATCTAGTTTCCTGTTCTTGGTGGTGAAGTTAAAAAAAGATATTTAGAACCTGAGCAGAATAATCAATGTCAGAGAACTGTAAATGAAGCCCTCTGAGGAACACTTGAGAGTGGAGTATGTTTAGCTTGGAGATGAGAATATTACATGACATCAATAACACAAGGATTGGAAATAGAACAATATTGGACCTCTGAAAAGTATAAGCATGCAAATATACTCAGTACTTGGTTTGGGTCCCTTTTGCATCAATTACTGCCTCAATGCAACATGGCATGGATGCTATCAGCCTGTGGCACTGCTGAGGTGCTATGGAAGACCAGGATGCTTCAATTCAGCTCTGCTGCATTGTTCGGTCTCATGTCCCTCATCTTTCTCTTGGCAATTCCCCATAGATTCTGTATGGGGTTCAGGTCAGGTGAGTTTGCTGGCCAATCAAGCACAGTAATCCCATGGTAATTGAACCAGGTTTTGGTACTTTCGGCATTGTGGGCAGGTGCCAAGTCCTGCTGGAAAATGAAGTCAGCATCACCATAAAGCTTGTCTGCAGAAGGAAGCATGAAGTGCTCCAAAATCTCCTGGTAAATGGCTTCATTGACCCTTGACTCAATGAAGCACAGTGAACCAACACCAGCAGATGACATGGCTCCCCAAATCAACACAGACTGTGGAAAATTCACACTGGACTTCAAGCATCATGCATTGTGTGCCTCTCCATTCTTCCTCCAGACTCTGGGTCCTTGGTTCCCAAATGAGATGTAAAAGTTGCTCTCATCAGACAAGAGGACTTTGGACCACTGAGCAACAGTGTTCAGGAGCAGCTTGACAAGAGGAATATGACTTTGAAGCCCATGTCCAGAAGCCCTGTGTGTGGTGGCTCTTGATGCACTAACTCCAGCTTCCGTCCACTCCTTGTGAAAGTCCCCAACACTTTTGAATGGCCTTTTCCTGACAATCCTCTCCAGCCTGCTGTCATCCCTGCTGCTTGTGCACCTTTTTCTTCCACACTTTTCCATTCCACATAACTTTCTATTGATGTGTTTTGATACAGCACTTTGGGCACATCCATCTTCTTTTGCAATCTGTACCTTTTGGGGCTTTCCCTCCTTATGGAGGGTATCAATGATGGTTTTCTGCAAAACTGTCAGGTCAGCAGTCTTTCCCATGATTGTGATTCCTACTGAACCAGCTGAGAGACCATTTAAAGGCTCAGGAACCCTTTGCAGGTGTTACGGATTCATTAGCTGATTAGAGTTGGACACTTCGAGCCTAGAGTATTGAATCTTTTCACACTATTCTAATTTTCTGAGATTGTGAATTTGGGGTTTTCATAAGGTGTATGCCAGAATCATCACAATTATAGCTTTGAATGTAATGAGTCTGTCTCATATATTAGTTTCACCCTTTGAGTTGACTTATTGAAATAAATGAACATTTGCACGATATTCTAATTTTTCACCTGTAATTTGATAGCCATCTTCCAGTGCTTAAGGCTTTCATGTGAAATATGGAGCAAGTTTATTTTGTGTGTGTGTCCAAAGGGCAAGACCTGAATTCATGTATTCAGATCAGAAGAAAAGAAATTTTAACTAAACTTTAAGAACAATAGGCTAACAGTATGACCTAACAATGGAATAAATAATCACAAAAGGTGATAGATTTTCCTTCGCTGGAACTTTTTAATCAAAGACTGAATGGACAACTGCCATGGATGTTTTAGCTATGAATTTCTTGTTTCATCTGATGTTGAACTTGATGACTCTTATAGTGCAAATCTACAGTTCCTTATCTCTGTGAATACCATACAGCGCGGAATAAGTCTTATTCTGAAAGCACATCCTTGGGGTAAACCTTGGTGAGACTTGACTCTCACTGTGCAGTAGTGATGAAGGTAGCAGTGTTTGTTAGGCTTACAGTGGACAAGAAAATGTGGGTTATGCAGACTGCATTGGGCATAATAAAACGTATTTAGAGGGCTACATCTTGCATATTTGCATTTTGTCTGAATTGGCTTGAATTCTCTTTTAATTAAGAGGAGAGACCTCCCATCAGCTGCATCAATGACTCTCTCAGTCAGGGCTGGACATGCACTGGGACAAACTAAGACAGCTGCCTTGGGTGGCAAGCTATATGGGGTAGTAGGAGGGTGTGTGTGTGTGTGTGTGTGTGTGTGTGGTGTCGTTACAGTTGTGACTGACCCTTCGTGACCCCATGTCCATGGAGTTTTCTTGGCAGGAATACTGGAGTGGCTTGCCAGTTCCTCCTCCAGGCGCCTATAGCACCTGGTATTCCCTGGTGGTCTCCTATCCAAGTACTAACCAGTGCCGACCCTGCTTAGAAGAAAGCAGTGCATGCTACTTGACCAGCCACTCTCTACTTACTAAGTTAGCTTGTTGTTTGATGAAAGACATTTTCCCATCAACAGTGTTGAAAAAAAATTCCATTGATAATCTGGTCAGGTTATGCATGATTTGGGATGGGAGTACCTTCTAGGTTTTTGCCTCAAGCAGTAGTAGATTATCTTAGGTCAGTCTTTCATTTATTTAAGAGTGGATATTTATGTTGTTAAAATACTGAGTAGCACAAGAGAAGCAGTGATATAACAAGATAGTCAGGGCTGCTCCCATAGGGATGGAAACAGCAGTGGAAGAACATTACTGGATGGTTCTCAAAATGCAAACTTTTGGTGGAACGAGAAATGAGAATTAACAAATATGCTAAGGCTGTATTGTTCTTACACCAAAATTTTGCCCAGGGCTTCTTGTATTAATTTAATTTGTAGATAGGGGATCATCTTGGTAGATTGTGCTCTGCGTGAGTGAAGATATGAGGCATATGAAAATCACTAACACCAGAGATAAAGGACTGCAGGGAAGAGACTTCAAGGATAAAAGGTGACATCTTGTTTGCCCTTGTCTAAACACACTGAGCCTTTGTTTTTGCTGTGGCCTTGCCAGTTAAAGAAAAGGAATGAAGATGGGGGGGGGGATCTGTGTTCAGAGTGTTCCGTGTGAATCTCACTGGAGTATGGATCTGAAAGATACAATATTTCTAAGTCCATCAACATTTATTTTCCTGGGCTTGCTGAGTAGCTTTGTAAAAAAGCAAATACAATTTGCAAAACCAGAATGATCATGAGCTTGTTCACTGTTATAGACTTTGAGAGTCTTTTCTAGACTTATATAAAACTATTGGGAAATAAAGCAATTAGAAAGATAATCAATTATCTCTCCATGTATCTCTTTCCCCTTGTTATATTTTTTCTAGTCAAGAAAAACATATTTGAGAGGAGGACCCCATATTCCAGATTTAAAAAAAAAACAATGTTCTTTCTAAAACACATTTGATGCAGTGGATAGAAGTCAGAAGATCAGGGCTCAAATCCCTGTCCAGCCGTAGGGGAAAGGGTGGCAGTATTAAAATATGCTTTGAGCATCTCACATGTCTATCAAGAATCACAATAAGTGAAAAATGACACAACAAGCCAAAATGCACAGTAAAGGGCCCTTGATTCACAAATAAGTTGTCAAAGGAAAAGCTTGGAATGTTAAAATTTTTAAAATAATTGATTTGCTATCAGCTTAGGTCCAATATCATATTGGCACTTTTCTCTCTTCCCCCCACCCCCATTTTCATCGGTGCCTGAAAGATATTTGTAGAAGTTGTGGGGTGCAATATAAGAGGCTGCAGAGTGAATTTGGACTCTCTAGTATTTCGCCACTCCAATATTCCTGCCAAGAAAACTCCCTGGACATGGGGTCATGAAGAGTCGGTCAGGACAGGAATGACACAACAAGCATTTACTCAACCACTAGCTTGCTGCAGAAACTAAAAAGGTTGCTTTTTTGTGATTGGGGGGGGGGGTATAGTTCCTAGGTCTCCACAGCCATTATGACTATTTTCCTACTCACTGGACTATAACACTACAGAAAGCATTTCTGAAAGATGGCTATCCAACATCTGTTTAAAAACTTCTGATGGCAAAGAGTCCAACACCATTTGAGGTAGTCCATTTCACTATTGATCAGCTATAAACATCAGGAAGTTCTTCCCAATATTTAGTCTACATTAGTTTCTTGTAATTAGATTTTAGAGATTAGAACAAAAATCAGATTTTAAAAAAATTGTTCTCTCCATCCTACCACATTATCTTGAAAAATCTCTTTATGAGAGAGGAAGTAATTTTAAGAACAGTTTTGAATGATTTGCTTAATTTCCAGTGCATTAAACAGAAAATTATAATTCCTTTGGAAAATTTTCTTGCAGCGTATATTAACTCTACTCAGTCTTTGAAGGTACTGTCATGCAACACAGTTTCCCAATGTTAGTTATCTCCTATCTGGGAAATATGTTTGAATAAACTTGCAATACTGGCCAGTTGTGGAATGATAAATCTACTGCAAATTTGCTCTTGCGCTGCCTGCACAATGACTCCATTTTCACCTCCAGCAATAAAAATCTGTTAACCAGTGTCAACTAAGCTCCCTTACAAAAGCTTTTTCTGCCATACAAAATGAGTCTGACACACTCCATAAGAGTGGCAGTGGGTGTGTGGGGGGGGGGGGGAGGCAGAACTGAAAGATTATTTTTCTACCATTTATTCTAGGAATACTTTTCAAAGAGACATGTGCCTGTTGATTACAATGTTAAAGAGTTTGCCCTGATCCCCTTTTGCTTTCTGATGGTAGTAGCATTTCATGGTCAGCGTACCCATATAAAACACCTGCATGTCTTCCCAGACTCCATCTCTCATCACTACTGACAAAGCCAAGATAGCTGGGGATGAAGAGGAATGGGGGCCAACAACAGCGAGAGGCCAACAAGTTATTCAACCCCCTAAAATGTTAATGAACATCAGGCATCATATTTAGAGAAGGAGGAAAAGCAAACCACCCATTTATATGCTAGCATGGCCTTGAAGTTTCCTTTCGTTATCTATTCTTTCTTTCAAAAAATTATTGAAGGAATGTAGAAATAAGATAGTGTTGTCATTCTTGTTAAGATTCAGACTTTTTTAACGCATAAAACCATGTGTTGAAAAAGTTACCTTGGGAATGTGGTTGAACTGGTGTGCTAATTTTTCCATTAGGGCAACATGCCAGATTCTATTTCACCATGCATGTAAAAAAAATTACAAATCCCCTTACAGTTTGTGGCAATTTCCAAATGTGCTGCTGTACAGAAAAAGATAATTAACTGTTTATGAATTAACTGTACGTTATTGTCTGAAAATAAGGGCAGAAAGTCTAAATCTGATGACACTGGATTTGGGGGTTGAGCACCTCCACCACATACGGAAGTACCAATATTTCCACATTTTTTCCAACACGTCGAACTAACTTTTTAATAAATGTAACTTAAATTGAGTTGTGTAAAGTATCATTTGTGCAGAAACTTAATAGAATCCTCCTTAGATTTAGATATTGATCTTAATTTTAACAGTTCCTCCCCAGATCGCTAAGGAAGGAGGTCAATGGTGATAAAGCAGAAAATGTTATTTTGCCCGTCTTTCCAGATGAGGTGTTGATGCATACCTTAGTCTACAATCAGGCAATGAGATTCTGCACATGCACACACACTGTCACAAATGGAACAAAAACAGTTGTGATGGGTGTGTGAGGGTAGAAAAGCCTTGTGCAGATGAGGCCAGGGGCACATGTGCCTGCAGATGCCTTACAGGGAACCTTGCTTACCACTAACCAATTTGGAAAGTTCTTTTTTCTGAGCTTGATGTGAGCCCTCCTTCACTCTTCCTATTGAAGGAAAGCAAGTTAAGGAGCTGTGCAGCCATCACAAAAACCAAATACAAAAGTAGAAGAGGCGATACTCTTCCTGTTAAGTTTGCTTCCGTTCTTTGTTGTTTTCTCTTCCTTCCCGACATGGAGACCATGTGGTCACTACAGCGGAACGTTCTTCCACACGGGAAAGAGTCCATCCTTTCCTTTTTTACCCTTTTATTGTTCTGATTATAACTGAAGATACACGACTGTAGGAAAATATGCTTTTCTACTTAACCTACTGGTAGAGTGATTTTTATATACAGAAGGCTAGTCACTGTGAATAGCAAAAGGACTGGGTGAAAGGCTGGACTTTTTGCTGTTCTCCTCCATGTTTCTCCTGTGTTGCAGCTGATTTCTTTTTGTACTTTAAGCTCTGCTAACTAAAAAGGAATTAAAATCATCATATAGGACTGAGCATGCCCGATGATCCCTTCCATTACTCCAATCCGCTATGCAAATCCTATATGAACATGAATAGAAATCTGTGTCTTCTCTCTCCTTTCCATCTGACTTCAAGCAAGCTGTTTCAGTCCTAGCGTGCTGTCAGTAATGGACTGGACAAGGGCAAACAAACTGGCATTTAATGCATAGAGATACACTTTGTCAGCTGAAAAACAAATCAGGGAGTTAGAATTCAATCTGTGCTGGATGGGGCAACAATCCCACTGAGAACTGACTTTTGCAGCTGTAATGTAGTATCATGGATGCAGCCCTAAGTCTGAATTTGGGTTTCAACAATAGCCAGAACTGCATTTGCACAGAAAAAGCGAATGCACCAGATACACTATTTCCTAGAGAGTTTGATTCTGTTGCAATGACACAAATATGTTGCTATATGTCTGAAGAAGTGGACATGTCCACGACATGTTACATTAAAATATGAACATTAGTCTTTAAGGTGCCACATGTTTTGTGTCTTTTGTATCTGTTGTTTTGTTTTTTTTAATTTGATTTTTGCCTGGAAATCTTAATTGCCTTGCATTCCATTGGGATTGTTTTAACACAATTTCTATAGGGCTGACTTTGAAGAGGCATTCAAAGACATCTAAACTTCACCACTTGCTAGTAGGCAGGCCCATTTCAAACTGCTGATTAATTATGATTTATAAATTCTTACATGATTTGGGTCCAGGCTGTATGAAGGAAAATACTGTTCCATATCAGCTTCCCCAGATTTTAAGATGTTAAAGGAGGGTCTTCTCCTTATCCCACCACCCTGACAGGCATTTGATGAAAAAGGGAGATAGGGTTTCTTGTGGTGACGTCTCTCAGACTGGGGAAAGACCTCCCTCATCAGGTCTTTTGGCCTCCTCTTTGCTACCCTTTCACCAAAAGACGAAGGCCTTTTACTTTATGCAGGCATTTAAAATTAAATCTGACAGCTTACAATGGAGTTTTACAGCTTTTGCGTGTGTGTGTCTGTGTGTGTTTTAAAATGCTTTTAAATAGTTCTTAAATATATTTTTAATATCATTTATTATTTTTTTAATCTTGCAACTTGCCACAGTTTTAAGTGGATCTACTTTTTATATCATTTATTATTTTTTTAATCTTGCAACTTGCCACAGTTTTAAGTGGATCTACTTTTTACTCATTTGTGAGCTGCCTGGAACAAAGTTGGCATAAAAGTGACATTATTAACCACCATCATCACCATTATTATTATCATTATCATTATCATCATCATTATTTTATTTTATTTATTGTTGTTGTTTTTTACCAGTGCATAAATCAGTTTAACCAGTTTGTACAAAAGTTTTCAGAAATTCCCCTGGGCTTTCCTGGCAATGGCAAATGGAAACATATACTCTGCAGTCATGGTGAGCAGTTTCATGTAACATGTAACATATGCTATATTCAAAACCAAAAAAGGAGTGGAAAAAGGGGGCACAAAGTAGCATGGCAATACAAAGTAATAAACAATTTCTTAAATCTCTTTCAAACCATGTCGACAAGTCAGAACTGCACTGGTCTCCCTATAATTATCTAAAATGCACTATGTGATAAATTAAAAATGCACAATCATATAGTGAATATTCTTAGCAAACTGGAATATCTTGATCTGTTTCATCTAACAAGCAACAAATGATAGGAATCACTGCACAAAGAAACATTAACGTGACAGCATTAAAAACAAAATAATAAACATGAAATAAATGGGTATTGTGTATACTGTATTTTATTCACACACATACCATGTACCGTATAGTATATTATATTCAAACAAATGTGAAATGCACAAATTCAAGTAAACTTTAGTCAAAAGTTAAGTCTTAATGAATGTACAGTGATGTCTTCTAAAGCTTATTTTACATGACATGAATATTCTAAAATTTCAATGCTGATATATTTCTTGTAACTATATAGGTGGCAAAGGGCTGGTTCGTTGTGAAGCCAAAATATATGAATTTCAGCTTTCTCCCAGTTTGACAATTTTCTCAGATTTAACAGGTTTAATAACCTGTGGGATCACAACCACACTGGCTAGATTCTATCTGTCATGGGGTTTATTTCCTATCTATGGTAAATTTGTTGCCACTTTGGCTGGTATAGTAAAGTGAGAACAAATTATTTGAGTGCCATCATCAGTGGCTTGAATCACAGACTACTGTACTTCACTATTGCTAGTACTGTACATCTTTTTTGCTGTGTGCCTTCGAGAAACTGATCAGACTTACAGACATATAAGACCAGGAAGAAGATGACTTTGAAATTACAAACATCACCAGCATATATGTACCTGTCAGAACAAGTAGTCAACCTTCCATGTTGGTCCCTGCCACAAGATGTGGTGATGACATCTAGCCTGGATGCCTTCAAAAGGGGATTGGACAGATTCCTGGAGGAGGAGACCATCAAAGATTACAAACCATGATGGAGGTGTGTAATCTCCAGGCTTAAAACCAGGTACTTCAAGGACCAGATGCAGGGGAGTGGTATCAAGAGACAGATATCTGGTCTCATGAGCTCATGGTCAAGTTGGTGGGGCCACTGCGAGATACAGGAAGCTGGACTAGATGGGCCTTGGGCCTGATCCAGCATGGCTCTTCTTATTTTCTTATGTTCTTATATATTGGAATAGCATTGTGGCCATTTCTGGCAGAAATATAGTCAATAATTTTAGCCCTACAAATATTGCAGTTACCATCCATGCAACCTAAATTCAGTAAATATAATTCTATGTGTTTTCTCATCCATGACATCTAATTATCACATAGTTCATATATAGTTGGATCATATTGTTATTCAGCTGCATCTTATTCTGGCAGAAATCCTGTTGCACATCTCAGCCTATGTAGTGAGAATGACATCACTGGGAGTGGCACAGACTAACACAGCTATCTTTCACAGTTACACACATTCCAAACTCCTGCCATAAGCCACAATACCAATCACAGATGGGAAAGGAAGGCATCTTCCTTACCTATTCTTTAACAATTTTGTTATCCTTTTAGTGGCAATGTAATCAGTTTTGTTCCCCCATTGTAATTACTGAAATGACCCATCAGGTAAAGCTGAATAAGGCCAGGCCATGTATTTGGATATGGCTGCAGACGCAAACGTGCTGGAATTGTGCACAACATTCTGCAAACTCCTATCAGGTGACCATGGTTATGTGCTGATCATGTAGCCATCTTTCATCATTCTGTCTTCTAAACAGAAAACAACAACAATGGGGTGTTGTTGACCAAGGCAACATAGGTTGGCTATCCTAATAGGAAGGCCAATTGGGAGAACTATGCTCTGCATCCAGGCCAGGTGTCTAAACCACTGAGTTATCCAGCCAGCTTCCATTCTGTAGGAACGTGGTGCTTTAAACTGAGGTGTAACATCTGATCTAGACTGAAAAGTCTCAACAGTGGCACATACAAAGGCTAAGCAAAATGTCCTGGGTTTGCTTATTGCTTCATTTTGTCATACAAACTGCAGTAGATCAGAAAAGGATACACTTGCCTCTCCTCATTTGTTCTGGAATATTTTTTTGCTCTGTTGCCACTTTCCCCACCCTTCTCTCACCCCCTGTGCCTGTGTACATCTTCCCTAGACTCTTCCTTTTTTCCCCGGTTTCCTTTTTTGTTTGTTTCCTTTTTTGTCCTTTAGACATTTACTGCTCTTAAAAATATTTGTTTCCAAAACTACACAGATGTCAATGAGCAGTATCATAAAGACCTCCCTCCAATGTACCCTCTAATTTTCATCCCCGCTGCACTGGCTTGTTCTGTGCATGTATGTGTGTGACTTTTGCATGCACTCTACACTGCCTCCCCAGCAACCCGGGTATTCGATTTAGCATCTTGAGAAGGATAGAAGGCTGAGTGAACCTTGAGTCAACTACCTGGGGTTGAACCCTGGGTTATACTGGCTGCAGTATAGCAGTTTAATCACTATGCCATAAGGCTCAGAATTGACTTGATAGCACATGTTTATTAATTAAGGGGAATTAATTTATATAGGTGGGATTCTAATTTAAGGGAAGAAGAAGGGCTGTTTGTGTCATTATACCATTTTTATTAGCCCAGGCTAAAAAAAAAAACATTTTCAAGTCTGTTCAGTTCTAGATGGTATAATGCTTATATCCTCAAACCCACAAAGTATTACTCATTTAATATTTTATTGAGAATATTTATACCTTGTCTCCTTTGTTCTTGCAACAGCTCATAGCAGAATGTAAAATGCACACAAAACTGACTATCAAAATCATTACAGAGCATTATTATATACATTTCAACAGCAACCGCCTCTAATAAAAACTCCTACCACCTCCTAAACATCTTCCTGATATGATGGCTCTTTTTCTACCTTAGATAGGCTGTCAGGCTCATAGTATGGTCCAGTTTTCAAAGAAGTAACCATGTTAGTTTGTGCAACCATGTCAATTAAAACCAAAGAAGCAAAATAAATAAAAACAAAAATAAAAACAAAAATAAAAACAAGTGTTGTAGCACCTTGTGACTTGTATTTGATGGTAAGTTTTTATTTTGAAATACAATAAGGTTCCACAGAGTTCACTGATTGATGTGTTGGTTGGTTAGTTGGTTTTATTATTTTGCTTTATTTTGCCTTTTTGGCCACTTTTGATGATCTGATCTCATGCAATTTCTCTGTGGTTTTTGCTCCCTAAATTTGTGAATCACCAGAAAAGCCTTGCTTCTTCAGGAGGATATAATAATAATGACACAATTAGTAGGATGAGGAAAAGCACAATCCTACTTTGTGAATTCTGGACCATCCTTCAACTTCTCCTTAACGGGGAGACATAAAATAACCAGAGGATCTTGACTAAAGCTACCTTTCAAGAACACAACATTGTTTTTCACACACACACACACACACACACACACACCTTTATTAAGGGAATGTGAACCCCAAAGTACCTGTCTGACTGCAAACAAGTCTATTGCCTGGTTTCTAGCATGGGAATAATTACTCTATAGGAAGGAACAGAATACTGTATTGAGATCACGAGAAGATCATATGAGCACTCATTCTTTGTAATTAAGAGTGGTTTTGGTCAAGGTTTTGAATCTGTAGTGCACGTCAAAGCAGAAAAACAAAAGTTGGGTTATAAAACGATAATGACTTGATTTGGCAACTCATGGTAAATATACAGTATAAAGGTCTCAGAATCACCCATTTGATTCCAAAGAGAAGTGAAGATCTTAATTCAATTGCTGAGTTTAATATTTTTGGCCCTGATTAAGTCAGATGATAGCTCCATTTGTTATTCTTATTCATGTATATCTTTACATATCAAGTAATATAGACTATAACAGTGATGGCGAACCATTTAGAGACCGAGTGCCCAAACTATGATTCAAAACCCGTTAATTTTTCGCAAAGTGCCAATCCAGCAATCTAACCTGAACACAGGTGGCTGTGAAGGGGGCGATGTTGGGTGCCCACAGAAAGGGCTCCAAGTGCCACCTTTGGCACCCATGCCATAAGTTCACCAACACTGGACTATAATGTTCCTAAAATTGGGAGCACTTCAAACACTACTGCAGTACTCTGCATTCTCAAAGAGGTCTGCCCAGATACCATCAGTGCATTTATTTAGGAATAGTTTTCAAATAAATAGCCATGCTACTCTGTGGAAGCATATTGAGAAAAAAGGTTCCCCCTGCATATGCCTGCTAGTCCTGTCTGACTCTAAGGGCGGTGCTCATATCCGTATTCAAGCCGGAAGAGCCAGTGTTGTGCAAGTCCATGGCCATGTAGCTGGCATGGCTGTAAGGAAACACTGTTTTACCTTCCTACTTTTGATGGTGGTACCTATTTATCTACTTGCATTTACATGCTTTCAAACTGCTAGGTTGGCAGGAGCTGGGGTTAACAGCGGGAGCTTGCTCCGCTGTGTGGCACCTGGAATTCGAACCGCCGAGCTGCTGACTTTGTAGTCAACAGTTTCGGAACCTTAGTCTGCTGAGCCACCAACACCCCTATTGAGAGAAAAAAAACCCAAACATTAAAATGTTGTGCCACCGTAACAAATGTTACTTTTCAATGTGACCTTTTGTGGATACATCCAGTGCTTCAGAAAAATGTTTAAGAGCTATAATGATATATAGTATTAAAGATTTTAAAAATGAATGAATTACTAAATTTAAAAACTAATATAGTAATAAAATAAAATAATAAAAATAGTTAAATAAACATTAACCTTTAATTTTTCAATTTTAAAAAGTGCCTGCTAAAATAAGGAATACAAACTCATTGTGTACCTTAAATTTGTTATTAGTATAACCACAGCTTGCACTAGGATTGTGAATGCATATCAAAATATGCTTATATCTAATTAACAAATTCTTTCATAAACTCACTTCAAACAGTGTACTGTGGCCAGGGGGTCAACCCAAGATTTTTAATGTTGCAGTTGCCCTAAGCAAATTACCATAAGTAATTCCTCTCACCTGAAATCAGTTTGTGTAGTAACCTAATCACATAGGAATGTAAGAGAAAGGCACTAGTTGACACCATGAATCCATTAGTCTGGCATCTTGTGTCAGGTGTTTTGGCTAAACAGGGCAAAAGGGCAATTTCCCCTCCCCATTTGCTCCTCAGCAAGTGGTATTCAATGTACTCTGGCCCTGCCTCCCAGCAATTGATAGTATTCAGAAATATAATGCATCAAAGATACCTCTCCCCAGAATGCATAGATACTACTGTACTTGAAAAATTGAACTAGAGTATAATTGCATCATTTATTATTTATTTAAAATAATTATATGTCATCTATCTTCTAAAGGATCCAAGACAGATTACAGTATTCAGCAACCAAGTTAAAAATAACAATAAATTACCACAATACAGTATTTTTTAAAAATTAAACAGATATATTAAGGTCACAGGTAAATGCAGTATTAAGAACTCAAGTAAAATGAAAGCCTGCTTGAATAGAAAGATTTTTGCTTCTGGAAGAACAGCAAAGATGGGGCCAGTCTGGCCTCTCATGGGAGGGAATTCCAGAGTGTGAGAAGAGCAACAGAAAAGGCTTTCTTCAGTGCCCTCACCAAATATGCTTGTGAGGATCCTGGAACTGAGAGAAAGGCTCCCTCCTAATTTATTTATTTATTTATTTTACATTTATATACCACAGCCATCTAGCCCAAAGGCTACTCTGGGTGGATTACAAAGGGAAGAACACAAATTATAAAACACATACAGTAAATATATATAAACCAAATACAAACAAAGTATAAAATAACAAAATTAACCATAATCAATGCAACTATGATAAAAATTATAACCCTGAGTGGGCCAGCCCTTTGCTCTTTCCAGGCATAGCCCTGGTCTGACAGGGTGGCTTCTTTGCCTCCAAACAGAGCCAATGAGAAGTTTTGCTTCGTTGGGCGGCCGTGGCGCATCGTGGAGAGCAGCCTGAACAAAACCATCTGCAATGGGATCATGGAGGGTGTACTTTGCCACATCATGACCAAGCCTGACATCACAGAGACTGCCCTGCACCAGCACAACCTGAGTGTCCAGGAGCCAGTGGCACTTTTGGAGATCCGTGGACGGATTTCCTCCCTCCCACCCCTTAAGGGCACATGCAAACGTGTATGGTAGCTAGTGGGGTGGGAGAAAAGAATACAAGTTTAGGGTGGAGGGTTTGGATTATTTTAGTTGTTTTCTTCTTAATTGTAGGTGATAAGTTTTTTTAATTTTTAATTTTAATTTTTTATTTTTTGCACAATGGGACCATTCCAGAATATTAAAAAAAAAAGTTAAGTCATGGGAAAGTTTATAAAATTAGCAACATTGAATGTGAAGGGTCTGGGGTCAATTTTGAAGAGGAAGAGGATTGAAGCGATGATTAAGAGACATAAAATTAATATTGCTTTCTTGCAAGAAACTCATCAAATAAAAGATGGTATTAATGAATTAAAAATTCCAAATACTGATATTTATGAGAAAAGTTTTGGCACATCTAAAGCAAGGGGGGGTAGGCATCTTAATTTCAAGGAATTGTGAATGCATTGTTGAAAATGTGGGGAAAGATTCAGAAGGCAGATATATAATACTTCAAGTTATAATGGGTAAAGAGCAATATACTCTGGTAAATGTATATGCACCAAATGCTAATCAAAGTTGCTTTTATAATGTCCTCTGGGATCAGATTGAAACTGTTAAAAAGGGGTTTTTAATAATGGCTGGAGACTTCAACATGGTGTTAGATAAAATTAAAGACAAATCAGCTTACAAGAAGGAAGACTGGAGGGTTAGACACACAACATTAACAAAATTTATAAACAATACAGGATTGAAAGATGTCTGGAGAGAACTTAAAGCAGACGAAAGAAAATTTACTTTCAACTCACCAGTTCACAAGAGCTATTCTAGGATAGACTTTGTATTTGTTTCACAAAGTCTAATACCTAAAGTAAATAATACTGATATTGAAATTATAAAAACATATGATCATGCCATAATGTCAATTGATATAGCAATAAATAAAAACTATAGAGAAGCCAGAATATGGAGAATGAATGGAAAAATTTTTCATTACCCAGAAATGGTGGAAAGAGTTAAAAAAGACTGGTTGGAAACTTGGGATATTAATGAAAAGGCTGGAGGACAAATGAGAATTATATGGGACACCTTAAAAGCTGTAGCCAGAGGCTTTATTATAAGAGAAAAGCTCTATAATAAAAAAAATGGAAGAGTTTAACAAAAGAAATCTAGAAAATTTAATAGCAGATTTAGAATCCCATTTTTTTTATAACAATGATAAGATATTGAGGCAGATTGAAGCAAAAAAAAGAATTAGAGAATTTAGAACTACAACAAGTACAAAGAAATTTACTGTATTTAAAAATATTTTTTTTGAATATAGTAATAAAAATTCAAAACTTTTAGCCAGACTAGCCCAGAAAAGAAGGGATAAAATACGATAGGGAATATAAAAGATTCTTCAGGTAAGGTCTGTATACAAATGAAAGATAAATTAATAGCTAAAAGTTCTATCAATCTCTATATACAGCAAAAAACAAGAGCAAGGAAGATATAGAAAAATATATTACCAAAAATTTGAAGAGGGCTTTGGAAGAGGAAGATATGCTGGAAATGGAGAAACCCATTACAGATCAAGAGATAGGTGAGGTAATAGATAAACTAAAGAATAATAAAACTCCTGGAGTGGATGGTCTGGGACCTGAATTTTATAAACTTTTCAAAACAATATTAGTACCCAAACGAAAAAAAGCTATATAACAAAAGAATGGAAGGAGAACAAGTTCCGAGATCCTGGACCCACTCCTTAACCATTTTAATACCTAAACCAAAAGTGAGAGCCTGGAAGGCACGAGGGCCTAAAAAAGACCAGGGGATCTGGCTTTTTTGTCACTCTCCCTAATGATCTCAATACCCAGGTTGGCACATAAAGAAAGATATGGTCTTTTAAACAGCTTGAACACAAGCCATTTAGGGCTTTATAGGCTAAAATTTGCTCTTTGAAATTGTGCCCCAAAACAGACTGGAGACCACTGGAGCTGCTGTAAAAGGAAAGTTATATGCTCCTTGTAAGCAGCCCGTGTTAACAATCTGCCTGCAGTATTTTGGACACACTGGAGTTTCTGAACACTTTTCCACTGCAACCCCACACAGGTCACATAACAGTAATGCAGCCAAGATGAAACTAAGGCATGTGTCACTGTAGCCAAATAAGGCATTTCAAGGAAGGGGCACAGTTCAACCTCTCCCAGTGGTTCCATATACAGTACATGTTAAACAGCATAGGAGACAAAACAGAACAGAAACTGGGTGCCAAACAGGAATCCCCCAGAAGTATTAAAACTACAGTATATATGTTCCTGGTCACATGAGGGAAAAGTTCTTAAGTTAATTCCCCATTAGATCACAACCTTTTTTCCAGGCACTCAATCCATAGTCACGACAGAATCATTTTCCTGACCAGCATGTAACGGAGGTTTATTTTTCACTCTAAGAGGGTGGTATCATTTTGTATCTCTGTTGTATTGGTGCATTCCTTCCTGGAATTTAGGTTAATTTGGTTTTTTAGTTTTATCTATGATTTTTATACCACACACTTATGCAAAGGCAACTCAAGGCGGTGAACAACAATAAACATAAACAAAGAATAAAATTCAAAGAAAAAGCAATACAGTAGGACCCCTGTATCCACTGATTCATTATTCTCTGATTCAGTTATTCACTCATGGCCGAGGAAAAAAATCAAATAAATAATTCAGCAGCCACAAAGCAAGCTACTGTCATAAACAAAGCAAGCTACTGTCACAAACAGCAGCCGTAAAGCAAGCTACTGTCACAAAACAGCAGCTGTAACGCAAGTCACAAAACAGCAGTTTTAGGGATTTTGGTGTTTTCTCTTATCCACGGTTTTCATTATCCACGGGGAGGTCTGGAACCAATCCCCAGTGGATACCGGGGTCTCTCTCTCTCTCTCTCTCTCTCTCTCTCTCTCTCTCTCTCACACACACACACACACACACATTTATATATATGTGTGTGTGTGTGCACACATGTGCATGAGTATGTGTATTGCAAAATACAAAAATACAGAAGTATTAGAAGAACTAGAGAACATTTTCCTCATGTGACCAGAGCTTATGTTCTCATTATCATTTAACAAGAAAAGCCTGAGCAATGTTATTTCCATTTATACTTCTTGTTTCTGCTCAGAAAAAAAAACGCACCTTCACACCTGGAAACATGAGTGTTTATACAACCAGGAGCTATTCTTCTTAAATTATCCTTTCTTGCGTCGCAGGACAGGTCATGTGTGGTTACTTGCTCTGACCTTGGAAGATGGAAGGGCAGGGTGCTGAACCTTGAACCTGATTCTTATAAAGGGCTCCTGGAGTGATAATCAGTGGTATTCTGTTTCTGACAGCAGGTTGGGTTGCTTACTGGTAAGAAGAGACACAGTATAGAAGAGGGAGAATGCCAAACCATTTTAAGTCTATATACATATCAGCAGCTGGTGGAGCTGCTGTAATACGAATGGGTTATGTTATCTCTGTAATCACCACCAGTTAATAATCTGGATGCAGCATTTTAGACCCACTGGAATTTCTGAGCACTTTCTGAAAACAGCCCCACGTAAGGGATGTTACAGTAATCCAGCTAAAATGAAAAAAAGTATGTGTCCCCCTTGCCCAATTAGACCTCTCAAGGCACAGGTGCATCTCAACCTCTCCCAGTAGTTTCATGAACCTGTTAAATACCTTAGAGGGCATTCAGAACCCCAAAGGAACCTGCATGCCAGTCGCCAGAGTCAATCAGGTATCCTCCGAGGATCATGAAAACTAAATACTTTGCTATGATGAATTAGAAGAAAGGTTTGAGCAATATTCTTTCAACTTTTGCTTCTTTTCATTGCCCACAAAAAGGGCCATCTTTTTCCAAACTACATATTCTTACTTGTTAATACGTTATAGGAATCTTTTGAGTCTGAAATCAAAATTTCCTAAATTTCAGAACATTTTATGTTATTTTGCTTGCTATTTTGTTATTTTGTTTGCTATTTTGCACTGACATAATAACACAGAACTAAGGGCGCTTTTACATGACCCCTAAGATCCGCTGGTCCCTTAAATTCGGACCAGAGATCTTAGGGGCTTGTCGCTCTTCCTGTGTTCCCACCCCCTCCGCACTTCCTGGCTGCTGGCTGCGTGAGGGGAGGGAGAAAAAAAGGAAGAAAGACCGTGGCTCACCTCCTTTCTGCCTCTCGCTCTTGCCAGGGCAACATTCCAGTAGCTCTTAAGTAGCTCTTAAAGGGGCAGGAGCCAAAAAACAGCAAACAGAAGCGAGGAGAGCCCCGCACTCACTATCGTTGCACCGCATCAAAGAATTTTCACCTCCAGAAAGAAGGTACTTGAAAGGTGCGCTGGGACACGCTAAAGTGGGCGTGGTCGCACTTAATTGCCTGTAAACTCCGGAGCTGGTGGGGAAACATTTTTAAGCTCCGGAGCTTGCAGCCATTTGCTGCGGAGTTTAGGGGTCGTGTATAAACGCCCTAAGTGGGGAGTGAACCGGGGATAAAAGGAAAGAAGAAGGGGAGAGAGCCTAGAGTTCCTTACAATTTATCCAGTCCTTTGACAATCCCTATTAGGTAAAAAAGAAAAAAGAAGAACCACCATTTTGAGCAATTATATCACCTCCAGAGGTTTTTAAAAAACCACCAAGAGAAATCATAGCAGCCGTTTTAAAAGAACAATTCGCTGCCTGAAAGCTTGTTACTTATTGCCCCAGAGTGGTCTCATATGAATCAAGAGACTGAGTCAACAGATCTCCACTGATTCAGTTAGCCTACTCGGGTGCAACTCACCACAATAAACAACAAGAGTTCACTCAGGGTGTGACATTCAACAATTCCAAACTTTCCAAGGAAATGTAGTAAACCTAGTATTGACTGTGAATGTAAGCTATGACAGCCCTGCCAATGATATTAGGGGAGTTATGATTATCTTTCCTGCAATGACCAAGTGGCAGTACTGGCTTGATTCAGCCCACTC
This sequence comes from Phrynocephalus versicolor, assembly GCA_023846285.1. Lineage (NCBI taxonomy): Eukaryota > Metazoa > Chordata > Lepidosauria > Squamata > Agamidae > Phrynocephalus > Phrynocephalus versicolor. The sequence continues at coordinate 556,030 of JAHTLZ010000265.1, read as the reverse complement.
TCATTGGGATGGACAGGCCCATCTATCCCCCCACTGGACGCT
>JAHTLZ010000265.1:519597-554718 GCA_023846285.1 Phrynocephalus versicolor | reverse complement strand
AATAATAATAATAATAATAATAATAATAATAATAATAATAATAATAATAACAATAACAATAATAATAATAATAATAATAATAATTTATCTTCTTATATATACGGTATAAATAAAAATGTAAATGTCCATTTTTTTTCAAAATCTTAACACTCCATAAGTCCTTCACCGATTGGTTTGAAATTTTGACACAACATTGAATTCACATATGTGCGTGTTTTTATATACGTACTATTATATAGATGTTACACCTGCACCATCTGTGGGACATAAAAGCAACACACACTGTACTAAATATGTCACAAATGGAAAGCAAGCCTTGAGGTGGTGAGTTCCTGGGGCTGTATGTTGGGAAAGGCTGCACAGTGCTCTCTCTCTGTGTGTGTGTGTGTGTGTGTGTGTGTGTGTGTGTGTGTGTGTGTGTGTGCTCTATCACCATCAGGCAATAAAAAGCAATAACAAGAGGGGCAAAAATAACTCTCCACCTTGAGGGCCAGCTTCTCGGACAAGAGACAAAAATCTAAGGCAATGGGGAACAGAGCTCTCATGGATCAGCAGGCAGGGAGGGATGTTGTGGCAGGAAGCCAGCAGTCCTGACCTGGCAGCGAGGGGTGAGCAGTGGCGGTGGAGGCTGATGGCACTGAGCCCCCAACACTTGGCTCCTTTCTTCCCTTGCCCAGTCAACCTCCCATTTTTCCAAGCCCATTAAATGCACAGGCTTGCCAAAGGGAGCCCAGGCTGGCTGTAGCAGGCAAAGGAGGTGAGGAAGAGGAACCAGAGGATGCAGGGGCGAGTGCCTCCTCCTCGCCTCCATTCCCTGTCACAGCCAGCCTGGGCTCCCTTTGGCAAGCCCCATGACCTGCACTGCGCATTTCCTGGGCTTGGAAAAGTGGGAGGTTGGCTGGACGAGGGAAGAACGGAGCCATGAGCCTGGGGGCTCTCAATTAATGACCAAAGTGGCAGAAGCAACAATCTTGACAGGACCTTTCAAAGCTGAAGATGTCCTCATTCCTCGCATTCCTATGATTCCAACGGATATGTCATTTCATTTTAAGAGATTGCAATTCCCAATTTGATTGGCATTTGCAATTACCATCAATAAAGTTCAGGGCCAATCTTTAGAATTCTGAAGTTTAAATCTAGAGACGGATTGCTTCTCACATGGACAATTATATGTTGCGTGTTCTAGAGTCGGCAAACCACACAATCTCTATATCTACACAGACAATGGAACCACAAAAATATTGTATACCCACAAGCATTGTGAAATTAAACATACTGAAAACCTGCACTCTTTTCTTTCTTTTCAAGGAGCTCCGTAGCACAGTGGTTAAATGCCTGTACTGCAGGTAAAACTGTGCTCACGACTTGGGGTTCAATCCCAGTTAGCAGGCTCATGGTTGACTCAGGCTTCCATCCTTCCGAGGTCGGTAAAATGAGTACTCAGCTTTTTGGGGGAGGGCAATGTGTAGCCTGCATACTGTAATTAAAAACTGTAAATTGCCCAGAGACTACTTGAAGTGGCATGAGGTGGTATATAAACAGAACACTTTGTTTTGCTTTTTCCATTTAACCGGACTGAGCCACAGCAATGTATGGCCAGGTACAGCTAATAATAATAATAATAATAATAATAATAATAATAATAATAATAATAATAATAATAATAATAATAATAATAATAATATCATCATCATCATCATCATCAGTTGTAGTAGCAGTACTGTATTTTGTTCCTAAAAGCAAAGCAAAAGGTGTGCTGCTAATATACCACCCTATAGTGCTTACAGCACTCTCTCAGCACTTTATAATTCAATTTTGGATGCTACCCATTCACCCACACTCACTCAGTGAGCCAGGTATTCAATTTACCAACCTCAGAATAATGGATGGAAGGTTGAGTCAATGCTGAATCTGCTACTCCATCAGGATTAAACACAGGTGGTTAGCAGATTCTTGACTGCAGTACTGCAGTTTAACCACTGCATCACAAAGCTCTATTATTATTATTATTATGATACATCTTTCTCCTCATACTAATTTCAGCAACTGGAGTTGTTCCAAAACCTTTGATTACCAATTTAAAATAAATGTCGGTAGATACTAATTTGATCCCTGAAATAAAATAAAAAAGTGATGTTGCGAACATGTGCTCCCACCTGCAAACTCTTAGGACTTGCTAATAGACTGGTGAATATGATTGTTATTTGGAGATAACTGATTTTTGCTCATTCAAAGTTCTGCAGCGATAAATACCAAAATGAAGTTTTACTATGCAAGAAAGACATATGATGTAGAGAGAGTTCCAAGGGGGTGCAGGGGCTCTTGAGCAGTGCAGGTGAACTAATCTTCTCTACCAGAGTAACATGCTGCCAAGTGTGGCCCTAAATGGATTTTTTTTTAATTTCAAGATAATGAAAAATTAGGTCCCTTTCGGTAACTGTTAAACTAAACTTGGAAAGCCTGTATTCCAAAACTGCCTGCTATCTTCTCAAACATATTGTAACATGACATACCAACTCTCAGAGGGCTACACAGACTGCATTTCACCAATCATTACTACTACAGGGGAGAGGAAGCTGAATTCATTCTCTATTGAGACAGACAATTCCACTTTCCCTGTTCATCCCGCATGCCCCCCCCCACACACAGAGGAAGAAAGGGGGAGGCAAAGGTGAGGCAGGTGAAAATGAGGCAGATATTCTCACTTATTAGGGAAAAAATGACCTCTGTACCTTTGAAACAATATTTTTAAAACATCAATAGGCTAGTGCTGGGGTTCAGCAATCAGTCTTGGGTCTGTTGGGATATCATTTGCCATCTGTGCATAAATGCTTCATACTTAAAATTAAGGCCTTATAAAAACAGTGTAAGTGTATTTATGACTAATGGTCATTTGCCCACCCAGCCAGGATGGATAAAGATAAATGATTTGATTTAAATCACAGTTTAAATTTAATTTAAGAAATAATTAATTGTTAAAAAAAACCCAATTCTTTACATTTTAAAACATGATTTAAACTAACTTGATTAAAAATAATTTATTTTTATCTACTCTGACTAAATTAAATCCACCCTGGCCATAGCTTTCACTTAAGACACCATCTGATGGGATATCTATTGCAGGAACCTGTTTATCAATGTAGAAACCACAGGGTCCCATGTTCTGTAAAGATTTTCTTATCCTCAAAATAGCACTGAATATTCTGTAAAGAGTGGATTCTGAACCAGGCACCTGTGGTAGGTAAAGGGTGGGAGAAATGGATACTCTTGTGCTTTTTTTATCAGCCACATTTTTGTAACATTTCCCACCCACCCCAGCTTTTTAATTTTGAACTAGATCCGCTCTTGGGGGGGGGGCATGTTCTCTGTGTGAAAAAGCTCTGGCAGTTTAGAGAGCAGGTCTGGCTGGATCTGCGGCCACCAATAAAAATATATTGAAGAGATATACAGTGGTACCTTGTATAAAGGAATTAATTCGTTCCAAATGAAATTATGTTAAGCAAATTTTCCTTTATACAAATTTCCCACAGGAATGCATTGAAAACAGAGTGATTATTCATATTATTATTATTTGTTTCATTTTTATACCGCCCATCTTCCAAACTGGAACTCTGGGTGGTTTACAAGTAAAAAAAACCCATCAATTTACAGGTGAAAACATCAACAAACAAATAAACAAGGGGGAAGAACACTAGGCAAGATACATTAGGGGGCGGGAGAAGAATAAAAAAAAAAGTTAAAGTAGGTTGCCATATGCCTCCTTAAGAAGCATTCTTATGTTGTACAGATTTGCCCCATAGGCGATTCTATTAAGCAAATTTTCCCTATCTCCGGAATTTTTTATGTGGTACAAATTTTATGTTATACAAACCGTTTGTTATATGAGGGTCCTCTGTAAATACAGTATATAATACACACACTCCTCAGAGGGTGGAACCCTTGCTTTACGTTTTGAAGTTTAAAAGGTGGCCACCAAGATCTAGAGAGTATGAAGTACAGTATAAGGCATCTTTGATTGCGTGTTAAGCCTCACAGGAAGCTTTGAGAGAAGGGGCATCTGGCGATTCTAGTCCCTGGTGATTTATGCTCGGCACAGTTAAGTCTTTGCGCGTTGCCCGCCTGGCTTCGCCTCATCGCTGCCTTCCTCCGCCTTCAAAGCGAAGAAAGGGAGAGCCTGGAAGCTGAAGGTCACACAGACCCCGTCCCTCCTTCCCTTCGAAGCCACTTTCTCTCCCGGTCTCTCGTAATAATGGAATTATGGCCCATTAATCTTAACGCGAGAGGGGGAGGGGGAGGCGACCCCCCCGCTGCTCCTCCTTCCCTGTCGTGGACACTTAGGGAAAGTCGAAAGCACCACGGGCTGGGGGAGGGGGGTAGAAAAAAGAAGGCCCGGCCCAAAGAGCTACCTTGCGGGGCGGGCTGCTGCTGGGGCTGCTGCTTGGGGCTGCCTCTTCTCCCCCTCCCGTCCAGCCCCTCCTTTCTCGGCTCCAGGTTTGATGCTGCTGCAAGGCGTGTCCGGAGCTCTGCTGCTCATGTGATGGAGCAGCCGCGAGGAGGGGGCGGGGGGACGAGGGGGGGAGGGAGGGAGGGAGGTGTGTTTCTCGTGGGCTTCGCTCGCTCCCAAGGAGTTGGTGGAAAGCCGCCGGGGTTCTTCAGTCGCGGCTCGAGCGCTTTCCTGAGCGGCGGAGGAAGAAGAAGAGAAGGGGAGGGGGGAAACGCCACTGCTGCTGCTGCTGCTGCTGCCGCCTGGACATCTTGATTCTTAGCTCCCGTCTCTTTCTCTTTCCTGGGCAAGGAGCGCCGCGTCGAGCCATGGGAGCAGGCAGCTCTGCCGAGCAGCGCAGTCCGCAGGACGGGGACCCCGTCGTCGCCGGCGAGTCCCAGCCCGGCAGCCCTGAGGGGCAAACGCCCAATGGGGCCGCCGCCACCGCCACCGCCACCGCCACCGCGGCGCCCGAGGAGCCGGAGGAGGAGCCGGGCAAGGTAAGACCCCCTCACTCACACACACATACACGCACCCTCCGCGCGTCCCGCAGCAGCCCGTGCCGCGGCGAGGGCTGAGGCATTGGCGGCGCGGGTGGCTCGACGCAGAGCGCTCTGCCTCGCAGCTCCGTCGCGGTAAACTTTTCGGCGGCGGCGCTGAAACACCTGCGGCAGGGGCGCGAGGTCACCTGCCGCCTCACCTGTGCTTCCCCCCCCCTCTGCCCCTCTCTGTGTGTGGAGCTCTGGGGGCGGGGGGGCGGTTGCGCGATGAAGTTTGGCGGGGTGGGGCGTGGCGCAGCGTGGCGCGCTCTTGCCGCGGCTCGGCTCGCCTCGCCTGGCTTGAGGAGGACTGCGCAACCGGCACCTCCGCAGTCATAAAACTCCTCTCCTCCCTTTGTCTGTCAAACGGAGGGCGGCCCTCCGAAAGGGAAAAAAAAGAAAAGTCCTTGGCGCAAGCGAAGGGCAGGGGAGGCGCGGCCGGAGCCTCTCTCGGAGACCACCCCACCGACCGACTCCCCACCACCGCCACCAGACACACGTTACACCCTGGAGAGCCCCTCAGGAGTGTCCTCTTGTACGGGAGAGGGGTGGCGGTTTGTTCGGGGCGCCCTGGGCTCGGTCCCGGTCCGCCGGCTGTGCGGGCGAGGCCGGCTGAGGGAGGCGCGCGGTGGCAGGCAAAGCAGGGCCGCCGCCGCCGTCCCTTTCCCTCGTGGGCGCAGCCGGCGCGGCGTGGAGCGACCCCACCCTACGGCCGGACGGGAGGGAGGGACTGGCGTGTGCCAAGAACGTCCTGACTGCAGTCCTGCAGTCTGCCGGTGCTCGGTGGTACCTGCGGCTGCTGCAGTGCTGATCATCTTCTTTTCTTTTTCTCTCGTTAGAGAAGATGCGAGAGGCCCGCCAGTGCAAAGGTGGCGGAGGCAATGGTGTGTCTGTAGAGGCAAGCTTTTGAAACCTTGGTCTACCTGCGTGGACCAGGGTCCTCCAAATCAGCTTCTCTCCACTCTTCTTCCTCCGTAGCGGCACAGTTGCAGCAGAGCAGGGAGCCTATTGGCATTCTTCAGAGCTGCACAGTCGACCCAAAGTGTAAGGAGGAAGGGCTTGCAAACAAACCTCTGCAGTAAATCCAAGAACAAACGTTTTCACACCAGAAACAAACGCAGTCCCAGGAGAATGAGACCCTTTGACTGAGCGCTCTCTTCTGTGTTGCGTTAAAGAATTAATTTAGGATTGAGGTAGCTGGCATGCAGTATTTAAGCAGGTTTCTACTTTTAAAAACAAGTTCTAGATTTCTGGATTAGAGGGATGATTTTATTTTATCTATTGCAATATTCACTTTTGGCAGAGGGGATTCTGCCTCCATTGGCAGAACTGATTTTGCTCAATATTTCAAGTTGATAAATATGCTCAAAATAGTTAGTGTATTTCAGTCCATATGTGAGACGTTTGGAGTGTATTGTTTTCCATGTCTAACGAGTGGGAGTTTCTCAAGCTTGAAAACTAGATGTGACTTTGTTTTTGTGACCTTGGGTCTCAGATTTTTAACTCCCAGTAGAATTCTTCCATAGTTGATATCCTCTAGTACATACTGTTGGCAGTGGTGTTTTTGGAAGAGAGAGAAAGAGTTTGCTGATGTTTGAAGTTGAAAAATATGTCTTCTAAAGTTCCATTTCCAAAACAGAAAATTGTCATTAGGCAAACAGTTCACTGCTGTGAGATTATTTGGCTGTGGAAATGTAGCAACAGAAATGATAAAATGTGTCAGAACTATCAGACTGGAATGATACTACAATGTTAGTTTCAAGCTTGAGAAAGAGAAAAAGTCCTGCTGAGAAGGTCAAGCCTGCATCTCTTAAACTATGTGAACAAACATAAATTATTTACTATGTTTCAAATTCTTTTGAATGTTAACTTCCAGGAAGTGACTGAAGCATTTGTATCCCAGTTAATCCAGTAGCCAGAATAAGCCCAAACATTATAGCAGTATTGTAATATTAGCTTTGCTGCCATATAGAGGGAACTTGAAAGGTTTTATTCTGAAATACAAAGCAATTATTTTAAGCAACATTTTGCCTCTGGTTTCTTTGCTACTTTGGTCTCATTGCTGAATGAAAACCTATCAGTGACTTAGAATCAACTTTACCCAAGATATTTTTGAATTCATCCTTCTCCCACTTAGTGATATCCAGATGTTGGATTGCAGCTTTTATTAGCCCTAACCAATACAGCCAGTGGTGATACCTCTTAGGAGCTGCAGTCCAGAATATCTGGAGGGCACCAGATTGAAAAAGTATGTAGTATGAACTTCTCTTAACCGATTTATAATTACCAAGATATCTTAGCCACTAACTGAAGGGCCCCATGAGTGTGATGGGTTAGGAAGTGGGTGTAACAAAAGTTTTCCAAGCTTTCTCCAGCACTACGTTCAGTACTAATAAACTCTTGAGCTCATTGCTTCATCCAGAGTGAGACGCAGACCCTCTTTCTGACATATGTTTCTTGTCCCTCCAGACAACTTCTTAGAATATTTTCCAATAATCAGATCTGGTAGCAGTATTTGGGCTGCAGAATAGAAAAAGCTCTGTCCCTTCCCTTGCTTTTATATCTTGCTTGCCTAAAGTTCGATAGAATCAGGCTAAGAAATCACGTTGGGCTGGATCGCACCCAAATCCTGCTTTCAACAGAGCTCATGCTGATATTGTGGAAAGTCTACATGCAGAGTATGAAATAAAGAGCCCTCTGCCATTGTTTCAATATCTGCATAGTAGGAGATAAATAGATTTTGGGCCTGAAGATTATGTTTAGCCTTTGATAGAACAGCTTTGTTCATTTTATCATACAGTTGCATGGAATATATGGTCTATTAAGTCCTGCAGAGCTCAGTACAGTTCTGTTACTCAGGAGTCAGCCTTTGTACAACTATTTGGTATGCAAGCAGAGCTCAGTTGTAGGCATTTTGGTTCAGGAGGAATCTCTGGTAGAACAGCTTTTAGGCATATTGACCACAATTTAGTGTACATCTAGATGTTAAAGCAAGGAAGAGTCTTGTGGGACCTTAAATACTAGAAAGTTTATTTCACATAAGTTTTCATGGACTGAAGCACCTTTCATCAGATGCATGTATCTAAAGATGTGGACTCCAGTCTATGGAACTTTGTGCCAAACAAAGTTGGTTGGTCTTTAAGATACTGTACTGCAATTTTATCTTCCTGTTTCTGTCTGTCTTTCTCTCTTCCTCTTGATGCGACATATTAAAACATTTTTAACATTTTCTTTATTCAGATGTTTAAGTACAAAAGTTTAATATAGAGAGCAGATTATTTAAAGTATGCCTTAATATCCTCCTAGATCAGCTAGCGATCCAAAGCTAAGCATAATGCCACATACAATGCAAGGACTCATGGAAGAAGCTCATTCAGGCATGTCCAAACTTCAGCCCTCCTGATGTTTTGGACCACAACTCCCAGAATTCTAAGCTTAGATTGCCAATGGCAAAGGACTGTGGGAATTGCTGTCCAAAACATCTGGAAGGCTGAAGTTTGGACATGCCTGTGACATAGGTTGAATGGGGCTGTGGGTTGGATCCATGCCAAAGTCTCCCTTATCCATGGGTGTACCCTCTATCACAATGCATTAGAGTGGTCCCCTGCCATTTTGTGGCTCATATACTGTAGTCTCGGTATATTGCAGGACCGCAGTATATGAAAGGCAAGTCCCCCTGGGGTAAGCTGCATGGGCCTGTTTGAGGGCTGCTGCACTTTCCCAGGCCTGGCGCTGCTCTGGAAGTGACTTCCAGATTGTTGGAAACCACTTCTGGGGCCTCCGAGAGGTCCGGGAAGCCCATTGGAAGGCCCATTCAGGGCAGTGCCAGGCCTCAGATAAGTGTAGGCGGCCCCAGATAGGCCCCCAGTCCCGACCCGACCCAGCACCCGCATATCACGGATTTTCCGTTATTGCAGGTTGGGTCGGGTCCCTAACCCCCACGATAGACAGGGGGTTGCTGTACAGCTGGTAGAGTTGCTATATCTTTTATAAATCAATGCTGCATGTTATGTGTTGGGTTTGGGCTAGAGGCATTGTAATGGTATCCAGCGTTAATGCCTCTGCCTTCAGAAAGCAGAAGATCATGGAGCTCATGTTAGTCCTCTTTTCTGGTATTCAGAGCACTCAGTGTTGCTCTACCAGCTCTACTTGCATGGCAAAAATGTACCCATGTCTCACCTTTTGTTTTTCTCTCTGGGAATAAATCATAGATATTCACTTGGATAACTGATAAAAGGGAAGAAATATAGGAAATACACTACACATACTCGTTTCTTTGACAGTTCAGTTTACCAGTTTTAAAAATGCAGTAGTACATATGTATGATCATATCTTAACTAGTTGCTCTACATACTTGAGAATAATTTATCACTTGGGTTTTTTAGGCCACATTCATCAATATTGGCTAAATTTTGTAAGTTGTGCATGCATGTTTTTATAGTGCATATTTTATCTGGGAGTATGGTGCTCATTTGGAGTAATGGTGGTTGAATTTTTTGTTAATGATTTAGCAAGCATGTTGACCAAGATATTATGGAATGGATGGAATCTAAAACAAAAAGCTGTTGTTGTTTTTCCCACTTGGCTCATAACAGCTTTGTCAAATAGGTCAGGCTGAAAGAGAGCGACTGGTTTCACAGGGTCACCCATGAAACAGGTTCAATGAATGTCATGGTTCACTGGGAACTTGGGCCAAGATCTCTCAAGGTTTAGTCTCATACTTGAACTACTACACTCCATTGGCTTTATCAATTTTAAAGCAAAATGTCACCAGTCTTATCAGAATTGGTTGCCTTTCATGTCTTCAGGTTAGTTTTTGCTGATGTTGAGGTAAATCCATCTTTGGTTTTAGCTAGAGTAGATTCTTTGAAATGACTAGGACTTGTACAGTTAGACAATGCAAGTCTAGGCTTCGTGGAGTTTAGTGGGATTACTCTAGCTAGGGACTAACATTTAATTTAATCTATTATCTTTATTCTGGAAGCAGAAACTCAGTTTTTAAAATTTCCAGATAATTAAACTGAAAATGCATTACTTTTTTGAAGATCTGTAACACTGGAAAATGTATTATTTCTTTTTTGCTCTCTTTTTTTCACCAAATCTTTTCCGTGACATTTTTATTCAACTTTTCCATTATCCTGGCTCAACAATTAAGGTTTCAACACTTATGAATGCTTTCATTCCTTTCAAATGAGGGAACACTGGATGTTCTAATATGCCAAGATTATCCTTATTTTGTTTACAGTGCTAGTATCTTAGTTAACTACTACATAGTTTATTTATTGAAAATCAGCTAATGCATCATCTTAGATTCAGATTCATTGCCTATTCTGAATTGTGCATTCAGCAAAGCCATTGTTTCATAACTTTGAAAACTTTTAAGATTCAATCCAAATTAAATAACAATTTGGCAGGAAATACTTTGCAACAGCGAAGATAGAATCTCTAGTTCTGTCGTAATATTGTGCAGTCTGACAGAAGTATCATTTCAGTTCTCTTCTTGAAATGGGATCAAATGCAGCATTATTCACAAATTATCCTGGCTCCACAGGGGAAAGGAACCTGGCAGCAGTGGAGGTTTGTGCAGGAAAAATAAAGAATAGGGACATCTGTCAATAGAAAGGGCGAATTTTGCATTATTAGTATGGATTTCCATTGAATTGGAGGTGTCCAGAACTGCATTTGATATATCTACTACATAAAATTCAACATTACCTTTTGAAGGACGGGTTATTAATTACACCAGTCTTAATACTTGATTATTTGGTGTCAATGTCAGTGATATATTTCTCTTCACAGACTGAAGTCCAGTTGAATTCAGTTTGTTCTCAGAGAAGTGTATATATAGAATTGTACTAAAGTGTATTGCTTTTATAGAATCATAGAGTTGGAAGAGACCTCAGGGGCCATCCAGTCCAACCCCCTGCCATGCAGGAACTCCCATCACAGTATTTCTGACAGATGGCCATCCAGCCTCTGCTTAAAAACCTCCAAAGAAGGAGACTCCACCTCTCCCCGTAGCAGTATATTCCACTGCCAAACAGCTCTAACAGTCATGAAGTTCTTCCAAATGTTTAAATGGAATCTCTTTTCCTGTAATTTGAAACCATCGCCCCGAGTCCTAGTCTCTGAAGCCATGGAAAACAAACCTGTTCCCTCTTCAATATGACATCCTTTCAAATATTTAAACATAGCTATTATATCCCCCACATCCTTCTTTTTGAAAGGCTAAACATACCCAGTTCCCTAAGCCATTCCTCATAAGACATTTCTTCTAGACCTTCAACCATCCTGGTTGCCCTCCTCTGTACCCGCTCGAAGTTGTCAACATCCTTTTAAAATTGAGCCGCACAGAACTGGACACAGTACTCCAGGTGGGGTCTGACCAGAGCAGAATAGAGTGGTACTATCACTTCCCTTGATCTAGACACTATGGTTCTGTTGATTTTATATAATATATAATATATAATATATAATATATTAATCTTCACTTTTGTCCAGCATATGAGTATCTTTGGTTATATTGTTTTTAAAATTACAGGGATAATAGCAAAATTAATAATTAATGCTAATGTAACTGATGAAGCTTTCATGATGCAACTTTTGCTAATTCAGCTGAAAAGGAAAATGGACGGAAGTAATTTAGCACTTACTTTTGGCTTATCCTTTTATATAGTTTGCACATATAATCTACAGGGAGCGGGGTGTCCTATTCTTTTTATCTGTATTAGCTCTTCAGATGGAAAGTTGTCTTGTTGAGTTGCAGTAACAGTGGCTGGATCTAGATCATTCCTGTAGGGCTTAAAGCTTTTATTAGAACAACCGGCTGCATACTGTTTTGCAAAGTCCCTTCCACATTGTTTAAAAAAATTGTTAGCTATGGTGAATGGGTGTGGGTCGTTAGCTTTGAATGGGTGCCCTCTGTCTTTCAAGTGAAGGTGTACTGCTGATTCTTGTGTCAAGTGGAGATGTACTACCAGAATCAGCAGTACACCTCTACTTGAAGGACAACCCACACTCATTCAACGATGAAGATGTACACATATTAGACAGAGAAGATAGGTGGTTTGAGAGAGGGGTCAGGGAAACCATTCATGTGACTATTGAAAACCCCTCTCTCAACAGAGGTGGAGGGCTCAGGCACAGTCTATCTGCCACTTATCAGGCAGTGATTTCAACAGTCTTCAGACAAATAAAATACTTCACACCTCCACCACCAAGGCCATAGATAATGACCCATACATTATAGGTTTCAGCACTTTAGGCCATGGTTCACCTAATGGCCAATTGAGGCTATTGTCCACCTAACGAGCCTACTCAGGCCATCTTTCATCTTATGAGCCTATTTCAGACCAGGATGACAAGAGGTCAAAGTGAACTAGCTTTCCTCAGACTGAGGAAGCTGTTTGAATGAGTAGCGAAATGCTTCAATCTCTCAAGACAAGAAGACCACTTGCCATGACTCCGCTTCCAGACAGGATGGGGTTTGGGGGGGCATGCTTTCACCCATGCTGTCTAACTGGGGAGATCAGATGATTCCACTCCCACTGTACATAGAATGAAAGTTAGTGTGCTGCACTAACTATGGTTAATCTAATAGTTTCAAGTTTGCTTACTTCCAGTAACCACAGATAAGATTAGTCATAGTTAATTAGTTGATTTGTCAGGTTGAGATAATGTGACAAATTGTGGTTGATGTAAACTAAAAGGAAAAGCTTTTGCATGCTGCTGGCAGTTAAAAAGGAGGCTTGTGCCGCCGTCCGGTCTCAGTATATGCACTTGACTCAGCATGCAGCCTGAACACAATAAGTATGTAAAACAAAGCACAACCAGAATAATCCCACTTTTTAAAGAGGGAAAAGCTGGCAAGAATGAGTTGTCTTAAGTCCCCACTAGAGGAGAAAGGCAGGGGGGGAATGGAACGAACGAATGAATAAATAAATGAATGAATAAAAACTCAATACTTACAGTTAATTAAGAAGTAGTAGTACTTTGGCAGAATTGGCCCTTCGTAGGGAAAATTAGACATTCAGATTTATTTTTTTAGATTTTCATCGTACTTTTTCTACTAAATGTATTTTGCAGCATTAGAAGATAAGTAAAATATATTTGTTGTGAGTTTTTGGGGCTGTTTGGCCCGAAAAACTCACAACAACTCTCAGATCCTGGCCACGAAAGCTGTTGATAATACATTAAAATATATTTATTTATTTACCCAGCTTGCTTGGGGGGGCAATGTGTAGCCTGCATAATTAACTTGTAAACCACCCAGAGAGTGCTTTAAGCGCTGTGGGGTGATATATAAGCAGAACACTTTGCTTTTACTTTTAGTCAAACTCAATATATCCAAAACATTAAATACTTTTAAATCTAACATACTTTGAGCTTCATGGACTTAAGAAATTTGAAGGGTTGCATAGATTGAAACCATAAATGTGGCCTTTTTCACTTTGCTCATTTCTTTCTTGATCATATGGATATATGCTTGAACATCCATCAATTTCTTTCACTTGATGCAGAAAATGGAGGAATCTGATGCAATGTGAGTGGGGAGAAGTCAACGTTTTTGCTGACTGAAGGGTTTTGTACCCTGTTCTTAGATCTAAAATTGCATTTCTATGCCTGATACCTGAAGATATTCTATATTCTGCAATATATTCTGGAACATCTGAAAGTACTGTACTTTGTTTAAAGTTTAAAGGTTTTGGAATATTGCTTGTTTAAGAAACCGCACAAGTGCATTGGCAATGATGTTACAGCTTATCTTATTTGCTTTGATTTCATATTCAAAGTGCTTGCCATTTACTGGCATGCAGTTGTTTTTAAAATACTTCTTGACAATGTATTTTACTCGTCATTCTGGATTAATGAGAGTTCCCACCCAATTTCTCTTCATATTTCTATATCTCCTGTTCTTTAGGTCTGATGGTAGGAAGAGGAAGACAATGTAGTTTTGTGACCCACACCCACACCCACATCCTTGTTCCCAACAAGGCCTCCATATCGCTAGCTGGAGAAGCTGCCATTTGAAAAGCACTTGCAAAGTGCACTTGAGCCCACTAGGCTAATTGCACAAGTCTTCTTCCTAATAAGGAGAATGTGCTGCAAGTTTGCTATAGACTATCTTGACATATTTTCCTTAAAATAAATAAAAAAGTATAATAAACAGAGAAGTTGGATTTATGCCCTAGCACAGTATGTAGAAGACTCACAGTTAAAACTTTTCCATCTCAGCAGCAGCTTACTCAACTCCTGTAGCTCCCTTTGTTCAGTTCGTGGGAGGATCTGTATTCTGGAAATACTGAAATTTCAGCTTTAGAAAAGGAAAACCCTAAAGCATTTCTAATAGAAATAAAAGTAGGAAATATGGCAGCTTTTCTTAGAATCATAGAATCGTAGAGTTGGAAGAGACCTCAAGGGCCATCTAGTCCAACCCTCTGCCATGCTGGAACCCCCATTACAGTATTTCCAACAGATGGCCATCCAGCCTCTCCATAAATACCTCCAAAGAAGGAGACTCTACCACCCTCTGTGGCAGCATCTTCCACTGCCAAACAGCTCTGGAACATGCTGCCACAGAGGGTGGTGGAGTTTTTAAGTAGAGGCTGGATGGCCATGTGTCGGAAATAATGTGGTCATTTTAGAGAGTTGTGATGGATAGAAATATGGTCAACAAATATATTTAACTTACTATACAAGAATTAAACCAGGTTGAAACAAGATGACAGTAAGAGAAATATGTATCCCATAACATCAGTATGGATGGGGGAATAATCATTGTGAAGAAACATATAACCTATTTTTACTGCATTTCCGTACCTCTTGTTTTAATTCTGTCCTTCCCGAAGAGGGCCCATTCTAGTTTGAAAACCACTGTGTTCTTAGGAGTTTTGTCAAGAAGTACAGAAGCTGAGGAATTTCTTATACGAGGGATAACCTATCTAAAAATTTTAAAAAATTAAAAAAAATTAAAACATTGTAATTTGAGCAGACCATATCTAAAATTTGTAAGGCAGCAGTTAAAATGCCAACAGTTTTCCGCTCTTAAGTAGAATTGCTCTTAAGTCGAGCTGCTCTTAAGTCAGAATACCACTTTGTGTGTGTGTGTGTGTGTGTGTGTATAAAGAGAGCGAGAGAGAGAAGAAGAAGAAGAAGAAGAAAAAGAGAGATGAAAAATATAGATATTCTGTTTAAGATATGCTAGAATGTTGGGAAAATTATAGGGGAGTATTAAGTCCAACTCTACCTTTAACACAGGTCATATAATAAGGAAAGATTTTTATTTTCTATTGAGTTGTGAATATTAGACTAAACGTAGACTATGATATATATTCCTAATTTTACAAAGAATTGTTTGTTGCCTGCTATTCCGAGATATTTGTGATACTGTGACTGATAGATAGTCTTTTCACAGATGGGGAAGAATGCCAGGAATGCTTAAGTGCTCTTGAAAATAGGCCATGGTTTAATAAAGCTGTACAAAAGGGAATGAACTTTTTTGTGATCCTTGAAGCTTGCTATTAATCTACCTGCTTCAATTATAAAATGATAGGGTGACCCTCAACTCAGTAACCTTCCAGTGATATTGACTATGATGTTGCTAGACATTCTAGTAAATTATTGCTTTGTTATTATAAGTTAGTTTTAAGATATGCTCAGCTACACACACACACACACACACACACACACACACACACACACACACACACACACACACACACAATTTTGGGCTGAAAATCGGTGCAAGAAGAAAATCCCAGCCCTCTCTTTATATCACAATCACAATCTGAATCCATACATGGCCACTCTTCTTCTCTTGTATTATGCATTCAGGGTAAAATTAATAACGAATTTACATAAAAGATACATGAATGCTTCAGGTACCATCCTCAATGTCCACTCTAATTAGCTTTTCCTCACAAGTAACTCCACTCATTCTAATGAATTTTATGCTCTCCATAGTTTATATGTAGTGCAGCATTGGCTAATTATAATAATAAAAACAAAAACTTGCAAGCATTTTTCAAAGAAGATCTGAAGGATTTACTCAAAAGATTAACTGCTATGGAGAAGAGGATTTGTCCTTATGATCAACAAAAGGGGAAGCATCTTGAAGAAAATTATCTGAAGAAATATTTATACAGTGGTACCTTGTATAAAGGAATTAATTCGTTCCAAATGAAATTCTGTTAAGCAAATTTTCCTTTGAACAGATTTCCCATAGGAATGTATTGAAAACAGTGTAATCCCTAATCGTGACCATTTTCTGTTGTACAGATTCGCTCCATTCTGTTAAGCAAATTTCCCTTATCTCCTGAATTTTTTTGTTGTACAGATTTTATCTTATACAAGCCATTTGTCATACGAGGGTCTACTGTATGTTGTCATTTTCTCCACCTCACCTCCCCACCTGATAACCCCTCATCACCCCAAATGCCCTCCCTCCAGCCTAACACCTCACCTGCCCCTTGATCACCCCTCCACCAGCCTGAATGTCCCCCCTGGAAGCGCCCCCCCACCAGCCTGTTAACCCGTCCATATGATTGCCTTCTCTGCAAGGCCAAATGCCCCCTCCAGCCTGCCTCTTCCCCTACCCCCTTAGTAGCATGCCACCAGTGAAATTGCCCCACACCCATAACCCCATGGCTATGACTGACCTTGTTTTTACAGGTTGGTGCCAGCTGCCACAAACACAAGGACACACACACACACTGACAAAAACATTTAGATTTAAGCTCAAGTGCATGTGACTTGAGCCTGACTCCAAAATAAATGATTGGTCTGGCAGTTTATTCCTGCAGTGGGATCAGGCCCTAGGCTAAGCATTAATCATTATTTCTTTGTCATCTTCAGCTATAAATTCACAAAACCTGCAGGCTTTCAGAACATTTCATTAGATTAGATGGGGGGAAACAATATGTTATGCTTTACAGTCTTTTCTTTTGCAATGGAATTTAAGAGCGTGAATACATGGTTCTTAGGCAATCTTCCATCCGTAGCCATACAGTACTTGCTTTTCTTGAGCACTATTTCAGTAGTGTGTTCAGACAGGTAATGCCTGGGATTGTTTAAAATTCAGGAAGGAAGGAAGGAAGGAAGGAAGGAAGGAAGGGGGTTAACACTTGCAGCTCTTACTGAGATCCACTTGACAACAAGTCTCATGGGGTAGGTGTGTCTTCCAGAGCTGCCTTCCAGGTTTCCTTATCATTCATATGGACTCCCTAGCTCCAATATATGTTGATGTTATTATCACTTGACAAACGTTTTAAAGATTTAAACAAATTAATAAGGACAATTTTTTTCACAGCAGATGGAAGTAAAGCCTCCTATCACCAAGTGACCATCATTACTTCCTTATTAGCCTTGTTGGGTTGTTTTATTCAGCAGTATGCCGGCCAGTCCAGCGGGGGAAAGTTTTACTGTATTTAGAAGGTACCTCTCTTTCTCCATGGAGGGTGGCTTTTCTCCCCACCCCATATCAGGCATCGTGCCTTCCAGATCAAAAATCTGGAGCCTTCGCATTATTTTAACAGCTGTATATGTGCTGTGTATTGGAGAAGAGGCCATCCCTTTTCAAGAAAAAAAGTTTGTGTGTGCTTGAATCTTTCAGTATTCCCCACCAAAGAAAATTCATTGCACATGAAGCTAAAGTGGTATATTATGAAGGAGAATCTAAAGCAAACATACAGTGGTACCTCTACTGACGAGCGGCTCTGCTTATAAGCAATTCTA
The DNA here is from genome assembly GCA_023846285.1 of Phrynocephalus versicolor. Classification (NCBI taxonomy): domain Eukaryota; kingdom Metazoa; phylum Chordata; class Lepidosauria; order Squamata; family Agamidae; genus Phrynocephalus; species Phrynocephalus versicolor. The sequence continues at coordinate 536,964 of JAHTLZ010000265.1, read as the reverse complement.
CTTAAAAGCAGAAAACCATTGGCATTTTAACTGCTGCCTTACAAATTTTAGATGCGGTCTGCTCTACTTATGTTTTTAATTTTTTTCTACTCTGCTCTACTTATATTTTTATTTTTTCCAAATTATTTATTATTTATTACGAGTTGTTTGACTTATGGGCATGCATTCAGAATGGATTAAACTCGTAAGTAGAGGTACCACTTTGTTTAGATACAGGGTCAGACTTCTGCTGCCTCTACCGACTTTGCGGGATTCCTTCTCACCCACCCACCCACCTATCTACTTACCTACCTACTCATTGTGTCACTGCTCAATCCATTCAGCATTTCCCCTAATGCTCCTTGTAGCATTGGGGTGGGGTGGAATTCTAGGGGTTGGTGCAAGAAGAAGGAGGTGGGGAATTCCTTTTCCACCAAACCGCAAGTTGCGCACACCTAAATTTGAATTGTGTACACACAACCCTGAATGTCCACTGTAATCACTCATGATCTGCAACAGTATATTTTATGTGGTATAAATACTCTGAATTTTAACTAGCAAGGATGGAATGCTTTAGGATTAAGCTCAACAGGTGATACAAATGCTTGAATTGCATTGAGACTCATTACAACATCCCAATTCGTTTTACTTGTGTGGTAGATTTAACCACCTTTATTACTAGTTGAGAGGCTAACTATAGTGCAACTGCAGTGTTTTTAGAATTTTGTTTTTAAATATTTTGCTACCAACATGCTGATCTGTAGTGCTGTACAATTAGTTCATTTTTTTATTTTCATTAGTCAAAAGCTGTAATAAAGAGCCATAATGCAGTAACTGTTCAACATAGCTGTTAACTCCAGTATATTTAATGCAGATGGTTTTATGTGTTTATTATATGTGAATGTCCTGTGTTGCAGCACTCTAGCTTATAATATTTCCAGGCTGAATCCTAACGCAAAAAAAAAAAAAACACAAAAACTTGTCCCTATGATTTAGTTAAGCCAGCCAAAGGCTCTTTCTTGTGTGCTTATCAGCAAAGTAGTGACTGGTCTGTATTTGAATTTCACACACTAGTGAAGGAGTAATGAAGGCTTACAAATATAAGCTGAGACATTTATCAGTAACTCAATTCTTCCTAGCACCACACTGATATTCATGGCAGTGATAATCTATTTGTATTCCAGTTAAAGCCCTATATGCACAATTTGCAATACATCTGACAACCAAAGTCATACAGGTGTTCTGAAGTTGCACTGTTTCATTTGCTTCCTTTTCTGCCTTTGCTTCTTGGGAGGAAAGCAATGGCAAACCTAGATAGCATCCTAAAGAGCAGAGACCTCACTTTGCCAACTAAGATCAGGATAGTCAAAGCTATGGTTTTTCCAGTAGTGATGTATGGAAGTGAAAGCTGGACTATAAAGAAGGCTGATCGCCACAGAAGTGATGCTTTTGAGCTGTGGTGCTGGAGGAGAGTCTTGAGAGTCCCCTGGACTGCAAGGAGATCAAACCTATCCATCCTGAAAGAAATCAACCCCAAATGTTCACTGGAAGGACAGATTTTAAAGCTGAGGCTCCAGTACTTTGGCCACCTCATGAGGAGAGAGGACTCCTTGGGAAAGTCCCTGATGCTGGGAAAGATTGAAGGCAAAAGGAAAAGAGGATGGCAGAGAATGAGATGGTTGGATGGTGTCATCGATGCAACCAATATGGAATTGACAAAACTCCAGGAGGCAGTGGAAGATAGGAAGGCCTGGCGAGCTCTGGTCTATGGGGTCACGAAGAGTCGGACACGACTGAACGACTGAACAACAACAATAACTGCCTTTGCATGTGAGTTCCAGTTTCACTTTTGATTAGTACATTTGCAGTTTGATCCTAGCGTTTTAAAACTAAAGACTCAGAAATACAGTTTGTTCTACTTTAAGGGCCAGGTTCTACTGTGGCCTTATTGGATTTGTTGTGATATCCAAAATATGTCTCTTATGTTGAAATTGCACACAGAAAGTATGCAACATCAGTAGGGGTTTAGCATAAATTGCACTGATCTGATGCATATAAGAAAACGCTAGTTAGGTGAACATTAGTCACTAAGAATCACTTTTAATATAAGTGATTATTTGAAAAGATCCAGCTTTTGGAAATAATTTGTAATTGATTGGAAATAGACTAAGGAAGGATGCTAAAGATGAGTACTAAGGGAGAGAAAGGACTGGTAATTGACAGAGTTTTGGCAGGGGTCATGGAACAGTAAAAATAAGGGTAAAAGAGAGGTGGATTCATGGTGGCAATTTCCTGTCTGCTGATCACTGGAAATCCGGGTTTATCTGTGTTATGCTACGTAGTTGAGCACTCCCTCCTCATGCTTTCCTAACTAGATTGTGTCCCCCTTTTTATTTCCTGTCTGTTGCTTTTTGCAAAATGAAATAAACTCTCATGATCCAGGATTACTTTTGCTGCCTAATGAGAATATTTTACTGTTAAAGAATGTATTGTATTGCCTTCAGGAATTGAACCACTTGACTGTGATATGTTCTGACACTTGGCGGTTGTATTATCAGCACGGTAGTAGCTGCCTTTTCTTTCCAGTTTTCCTTAATTGGAAATGGATACATAGGGTAATATTGTGTCTTCTCTGAGCCATAAACAGTTACCCAGTATTTGAACATTCCCAGGGGAAAATGCTTAAAATTGGTTTGAAACTCAGCAGTGTTCCCAGGCACTGTGTGAGGCAAATGATGTTTTCATATTGATCTCAGTTGTAGAAAGCAGTATGTTAAAATTTCACACTATGCTATTCTAGGATGTGTTTTTAAGCAAAGCACATTTAAATGTTGTGCATTAAAATATTGGATTCTTTCTTGAGAAATGCTGGCAGGATTTTCCAGAACAAATAGTGATACCAGTTTTATTCATGAAAGGGTGAACTGTATTTCATGGGATGTGGAAAAGACTTAGATCATATTTTAAAATATTTGAAACTTTTACTAATTTTACTAAAAGTTGCCTGTTTCTGTCTTTCTGTACATCAGTAGTATTTTTGTAAGGATAGATTCATTTTTTTTCATTAAATATAGTCAGATAACTCAACAAACAAGACTTGGCCAAAGGAAAGTGGCTGAATAATTGACTTGCTGGTGTTTTGAAAGAATATGCAACTGTAACCGAAGGTTACGCAGAGTTTTGTGACCTCTCATAGTTTGTATCTGATATAGGTCAAGCTGATACTATTTCAATTCAGTGGTACCTTGGATAACGAATTTAATTTGTTCTCAGAGGCAATTTGTTATCCAAAAAATTTTGTTACCCGAAACATGGTTTCCCATAGGAATGAATGGGAAACCAATTAATCTGTTCCAGAACCTAGGAAAATGACACAGATACCTGATTTTTTTTTGCTCAAAACTCTTTATAAAGTGCACTTTAAAGGTACAGATGTGATGCAGCCTGGGATAACTCTTGTTTACCGATGCATGCTGGAAATTCATTATCCGAGGCAGTCTATAGGGAAAATTCGTTATCTGAGACAGCCCATAGGAAAATTCGTTATCCGAGGCAGTCCATAGAGAGAATTTGTTATCCAAGGCAGACCTATACCTAGAAATTGCAATTCATTATCCGAGGCAGCCCATAGAGAAAATTTGTTATCCGAGGCAGCCCTGTACCTGGAAATTGCGATTCGTTATCTCAAAAATTCGTTATCAGGAGCATTCGTTATCTGAGGTATTGCTGTACTATACATATGTGTTTAAGGCCTATGAACATCCATACCTAAATGTTTCTTTTATTGGCTTGGATCCACTAAATGATGAATAGAACTGCAACCGACTTCACAATATGAAATAAAAATGCATCTGCAGGTAGAGTATTTGAGCCTATTTGTTAATGAAGTTCATCTGAATCTATGTGTGATACAGTGTAGTCAGCTTTAGAGGGTGTTTTTAGTATCTCTGGAGGGGTTTTTGTGGGCCCGCAAGTATTTATTTATTTATGTATTTGACTTTTATACCACCCATCTAGCCCTAGGGCTACTCTGGGCAGTTTACAACATAAAATCGCACAACAAAATAACAAAATAACACATTTAACAAACTAAAATATAAACAACATAATATAAGCAAAATATACATAAATCAACAGCAATAAACTAAAGTAAAGCTGAACTAAAAGTAAAAATAGCCAGCAGACTGTTAAATAAAAACAAAACAAACAAAAAAAGGAGATAATAAGCAGTAAAAAGAAGAAGAGATGTTTGGTAAATAAGGAAAGTCCATTCTATACAGCTGAGTTCTCAATAGTTTTTTAAAAGTTTGAAGCAAGGGTGCCAGGTGAATTTTTGGAGGTAGATGGTTCCATAACTGAGGAGCAACCACTGAGAAGGCCGTACTCCTTGTTACAGCTTTCCGGGCCTCCCTCGGGGTTGGGACTCCCAGGCGTCTTGCCTGACTAGCACGGGTGATCTGGGCAGTTCTTCTTCCAGGCAGGAGCTGCTCTGTTAGATACGGAGGACCCAAACCGTTTTGGGCCTTGTATGTTAACGTCAAAACCTTGAAGTCAATGCGGAAACATACCGGCAACCAGTATAGAGCTGCCAGCATGGGGGCAATATGTTGGTGCCTTGTTTGCCCAGTTAAAAGTCTGGCAACTGTATTCTACACTAGCTGCAATCTCTGCATTAACTTCAAAGACAACTCCATACAGAGGAAATTCAGAGTAAAGGCAATTAAGCTGAAATGTTTAAAATTCAGTGTTCTTTAGGTCTTTAGACAGGAAACGCTTATTATTATATGGTCATAGACCCAAATATTCATAAGTAAATAGCATAATATATATTATACAGAATACATAAGTCATTAAAATATATCAGACAGTATAAATCTTAAATCAGGTGGTTGTCTTACTATAGCATTTCCGAATTCTTAAGGCTGAAAAGAAAGAATAAGGAAAATAGTAACTGCTAAAATTATTGCTGCTGGAAAAATATATGGAAATTGAGTCATGGCAACTGGACCTTTTTTCTGGAAAAATCGAAACATTTCGTTGCTCATCAAAACAGCTTCATCAGTCTGAGGAAAGCTAGTTGCAAGTCCTCCATTTTATAGTTCACTTTGACTTCTTCTCACCCTGGTCTGAAATAAGCTCATAAGGCGAACAGTGGCCTGAATAGGCTCCTTAGGTGGACAATGGCCCACCTTTACAACTTTCCCAACACCCATAAAGTATGAGTCCTTAGCCTTGTTGGTGGAGGTGTGAAGTATTCTTAGTTAGCTTGGGGATTGTTGAAATGGCCGCTTGATAAGTGGCAGATTGTGCCTGAGCCCCCCACCTCTGTTGAGAGAAGGGTTTTCAATGTTTACATGAATGGTTTCCCTGACCCCTCTCTCAAACCACCTGTCCTCTCTGTCTAATATGTGTACATCCTCATCTTTGAATGAGTGCCCTTTGTCCTTCAAGTGGAGGTATACTGCTGATTCTGGCCCTGAGCTGTTGCCCTTCCTGTGGTGGGTCATCTTCCTGTTAAATGGCTGTTTAGTTTTTCCAATGTAGAGGTCTGCACAGTCCTCACTGCACTGAACCGCATGTACTATATTGCTCCTTTTGTGTTTTTGTGTCGGGTCCTTTGGGTGGATGGGTCTCTGTCTTAGTGTGTTTGTGGGTTTGAAGTAAACAGAGATGTGGTTGCCAAAAATCCTTTCAAGCTTTTCTGAAACTCTAGCCATGAAGGGAATGGCCAGGTTCTTCTGTTGGCTCTGTGTCTCATGCTGATCCATTGTTTTTCTCGTTGAAGGCTCACTTTGGCTATCCACAGGCCTTAAGTGCTGTCTTCAGGTGCCTCTCTTCCTTCTTCTTGGCTTCTGTGAATGTGGGGATGCTCACTGCTCTGTGGGTTAGGGTCCTGATGACTCCTGATTTGTGTTGTAATGGATGATGCAAGTCAAACAGTAAGTACCGATCTGTGTGGGTGGGTTTCCTGTGACCTTCTGCTCCCAGACCATGGTTGGGTCTGAGGATGACTGCACAATCCAGGAAAGCCAACCTGTTGTCTTGGGTGTCTTCCCTTGTGAAGGGTGACATTAGGTCAAAGTAAACTAGAAAATGGAGGACTCGCAACTAGCTTTCCTCAGACTGATGAAGCTGTTTGGGTGAGCAGCAAAATGTTTCAGTCTCTCAAGAAAAAAAGTCCAGTTGCCATGACTCAACTTCCAGATAAGCTAACCTGGAGGACTGAGAATCTTCACAGACTGGGGGGAAATGCATTTTCAAAGCTGAACTGGGAAATACGTAAGCTGAAATTCAGTTCTGACTTATGGTGACCCTTTTTAGGATTTTCTAGGTAGAGAGGACTCAGAAGGGATTTCTAATCTCTTCTTCTGGGGGCATCCTAGGACTGTGCAGGTTGGCCTAAGCTGGTTCTTCTCCCTGGAGGCACAGTGAGGAATCAAACTTCCAACCTCTGGCTTCACCACCAGATGCCTAGACCACTAAGCTATCCAGCCAGCGACAAGCAATATTACAAAGTAAAGTTACCTAGCAGCATTCTGTATTCCAAAAAATTCTTTTGCTTTCTTTATACTCCACTTTTTATAAATATTTGCTTTGTCTAAGATATGCAGTTTGTTTAAGACATCAAGTCATTAGTTTACAGAACAGCTGAGAATGCTTTCCTTTGTTTAACATTCAAATGCAGCCAAATCAATAAACTATCTTAGTGTGTGGCTTTTCTTACTAAGCCTACTGCACTTTTATTAGTATCAGTAGCTGTGTGTGTGTGTGTGTAGAGACACTGCTTTTTTATCCATTCCAGTGGTGGCTCTAGAAAAAATAGTGCTGCAGAGAGCATGGAGTTTAGTAGCATTATCTTTGTTGGCCCTTTGGAAATTAAAATAAAAGACAGTTAAAATTGAGGTAGGCAGTAATGTGTGAGATCACAGAATAAAAGAATAGTTGGGTTGGAAGGAACATATAAGGCCATCAAGTCCAACTCCACTACTCAGTGCAGGAATATGAATATTATATATCACTGAGATCTCATGCTTATATGAATGAGGAATATTTTATACACTCACCCACTCCTGCAAACAGTTCTGTGCCTTACACAGCCACAAATAAATCTATTCTATAGAAATGTGTTTCTTTGCATAAGATTAATGTGTCTGCATAACACTTTTAAACTAGTATTGGAAAAAATACTGTACATGTAAGCCATTTTGGAATGGCTGAAATGATACAGTGCTATTCTGATGTCATCAGTCTCTTCAGTCCATCACTGAAGCCCCTTCCTTCTGCATGTTCATAGCTTCTACTCATACCCCTGCCTTAGAAAAAGTTAAACGACATTGGGAATAGTTGGTTTAAGATTCTTTGGCCAGTTTTTCCGTTTTTGTTCATAAAAGAACTAGCTTCATTTGGATTTGATATAAGGGGATCCTAATAATTGTGTCTAGAATTACACCAGTTTTTCTTTAAGCTTTTCCCCCCATGAATGTGTAGATTAGAATACCACCCAGTTTTTACTGTGTTTTGTGTTACTCTATTTAGATGCACTAAGTACTTGGAATGAAATAATACAGTACTTGGAAATCAATTGGTTTTGCTGAAACTCCTTCAAATCTCAAATAAATCTTTTTGCAGAGTTTTGTTGTCAAATGCTGTAAATTACTTTTTCAGCATATCAGTGGGACCTTTTGAGATTATCTAAGTAGTGAGCAGGTTTAAGATTTCTGTGCTTCTGTTCACTTCCTTTGGCAAAACCAGAGAGATGTCTCTGTATTCTTTTTGGTTACTTCATGGTTTCAGTAGCACAATCAGTTGACCAAACCAAATACTGTATATACTCGAGTATAAGCCTAGTTTTTCAGCCCTAATTTTGGGCTGAAAAAGGGGTCCTCGGCTTATATGTGGGTCAATACTTTTAGCCACTGAGGCAAGTTTGGGTCAGTGGCTAAAAGTCGTTTTAAACATTGTGTGCCACTTCTCCTGACCCCCCACGCTTAAAATGACTTTTTAAAAGGTCATTTTAAAACAATGTTTAAAATGACTTTTAGCCACCAACTCAAGCACTTGCCTCAGTGGCTAAAAGTCATTTTAAACATCACACACACACCCAGCTCACAAAGGAGGAGTTGCCAGGCCCTGCTGCATTTCCCACCCTAGGCTTATACTTGAGTCAATAAATTTTCCCAGTTTTGGGGGTTTAAATTAGGGGTCCCGGCTTATACTCGAGTTGACTTATACTCGAGTATATATGGGTAAAAGGTGGAGGGAGGTTTATTGTTGGAGTTAAATGGTTAAAATTATTTTTGTAGCTCTGTTTATACATAGATGATGGTGTTAGCAGCAGAAGCAAATTGGCACTAATTAAAGGCTAATTGTTGCTGATTAAAGTTTTATTTTTCAGTGTGAATTTGACTCATAGAAAATGTGATCAAGTCACATAAACCTAAAATTTCCAAGAAACCTTTAATCAGGAGTAATTTGCATCTGCTGATGACATTACCAGCTGTGCACATTGAGCTGCCCAGTAGGATTTCAGTCACTGCATAGTTATCTTTAAGCTCTTGGATACAATATAGAAGCAACACACTTTTGTCTGCTTTCATCAAGCAACTTTCTATATTTTTGTGCATCATTTTGTATGCCCATCAACACATGTATGCATATAATCCTTTAAAGAAATGGGTGTAGGATGGAAAGAGAGGGAAGATAACAAGAGCCTGAGAAGTCCACCCCCAACAAACACTGTTGCATTCTTATGGAGGTAGAGGGCAGCTGCTTTTCATTCATAGAATCATAGAATCATAGAGTTGGAAGAGACCTCAAGGGCCATCTAGTCCAACCCCCTGCCATGCAGTTTGTTGTTCTGTAGATCTCCAAGCTATGGGACATGGGCAGTTCAGGTGTCTGTAGGGTTGCTAGCAGAAAGAGTAAGCAAATAACTTGTGTGTATTGAATAATTTAAATTGTTCCAACCAAAATGCACCGAGCGGCTATGTCATTGGATGTCCACAACTAAAACAGTAACAACAATTTCCACAAAAATGGAGGAATGCATAAATAAAGCTGAAAAGCAGCTGCAATAAGGGTAGCTTTTTCTGATAGGCTGTTTAGGCTACATTATCAGGAAATGTTTTATTATAAGGCCTCTGACCTGACCTAGTGCATACAAACTTCCATATCCACTCTGATTCCTACTTATGGACACTTCTATATTCCACATTATTTCTCTTACCCCTCATTCATATTCTTCAGATAAAGGCTAAAGCCACAGGGTTAGAGCAAGAATGAGTGAAATGTGGCCCTTTGCGACGTTCCTGGACTGCTTGGCTCAGCCTCTGTGGATCTCATAACTAATGATGAAGAATGCTGAGAGCTACAGTCCTGCAAGATGCAGGGTTGCATTTTCCCATCCCTGGGTTACAGGCTTGGCATGTATCTGTGATTCTCAATGCATAATAAAGCAAACTGTGTGCTGCTTATAACCTCTTTGCTGTATTTGTGTTGTATATTGTTTGTTGTGTTTTTTTTAAATGTTAAAGTCACTTGGACAGTTTCTGCTATAAATGAGTATATTTTTTTTAAAAAAAATAGATCTGCTTTGAGTCCTAGATCAATCTGATTATGTATGTAGTCTGATACCTCTTCGAGTGCATGTGCATAAATATTTCATTTGAGATGGTCAGATAATTTGCTAAATATTGATGTAGAATAATATTGGGTCAGAGTGAGACAGCAGCAATTAGATGAAGTCACTTGAGGGAGGGCATTGGATCAGAGTTCAAGCCAGGCAGTTGGGCTGGGCAGAGATAAAAGGCTAGACAATAATCTATACAGAAGAGAATGGTCTGTTCTCCTTTAGAGGGATACACTTAATATTAAGCAAGCAGATTTCTCCTTGCCTAGTCCAATCTCATTTTCTTCCTTCTGTCTCATTGCAGCCCCCTTTATGCTTCTGAAATGTGCTCCTGGGTGTCTCCTAACTCCAGGAAATCTAGTACTGGAGTACTGGAACAGTTGATCTGTGCATGGTATCTTTCTGGCTGCTATCTTTTGTCAATTGTGTTTATCATTCTGCACTGATTCGATGAAGAAGAGAATGTAGGATAATGTCTTGGAAGATGGAGTCAAGCATCTGGAGTGTGGCCCTGCATATGTATAGCTGTGCTTGGTGTGCTAGTAAGTAGTGGAGCAAAGTGGAATAATAAGGTGAACAGAATTTCCACAAATATGTGATTAAAGTTTATGCCAGTATTGCTTTCAGTGGTCTCTAGCATAACCGTGGCCATCGTGCTATTCAAGGAAATATTTAAATGAGGCCCATGCTTGCTCAGGTGAAGTGGTGGTGCATATTATTTCTACATAAATGTATACAACGCAACATAATTCCCAAGCAGATTCCTATTGAATGTGGGTACTTCTAACTAGATGTATGTTGATAGATTGTTGAACACATTATAAACACTGTTGTGATTTCCCTGGAAATAGAATGTTAGGGTTTTGTTTCGGTTTTAATCAGTTGATTAGGTCAATTGCAACAGGAAGTAAAAGAAACCATAAAATCAAGCGTGGGAGTATCTGTAAAGTATGCCTGTGTTGAGCAGGGGCAAAATATATCATACATAATTCTCAAAAACGACATAAAAAGAGTGTTTTGTGGTTTTGGATATTGTCTGGATTATACTCTTATCCCTATGATGTGATTTGTAAGTGGGGGTTGCTTGTTTTTAAAAAGAACTTTTTTTAGAGCCAGAAATGAGGACTGGGTAACAGAATACAGTATATCTAGAGTACAGAATTTTACAAATTCCTGAATTGAATGAGTATTTGATGTTATTGGGCCCATAAGGGTTTTTGAAAAAGTGCTTTTAGTCATAAATACAAATAGCAACACTTTATTGAAAAGGCAGTTTCGTTTTGAGAAGTATTGAAGCATATACTTTCAGTGCCACGAAAGAGGCAGAAGTGTATTGTCCTGACTCCATCCCAAAGGTGTAATTTTATAAACATGCAAAGGGAAAATATATACAAACACATTGCTTTTCTCACACTAGGTACTAGACAGGAAAGGGAATGGAATATGGGGGGTTTGAAACAGAAAAGGTTAAAGATAAAACAGTGCCGTTGAATAAAAATCTGTAGTTCACATAGAAACGTGTTTAAAAGCAAACTGAAACAATAAAAGGTGTTTTTAGCAGAAAATGGATTATACATGTGGGAATGTGGGTTTTCCTGCTATTTCGCTTGGAAAGAGTACCCAAAGTTTGACATTCCATTGTTCTGCATTAGTTGACCTTTTTTATTATTTATTTATTTATTTATTTATTTATTTATTTATTTACCACCCATCTTCCCGAAGGAACTCCGGCCGGTGTACAACAATCACATATAATAATTAAAAAACTAATATCAAATAGAACCTCGGTCCTCTCCTGGCTAAGTTGAAGCCTGTTAGTCCTGGTCCATTCCATGACCACGTCCAGGCAGGAGTTCAGGGTCTGCACCACCTCCGCTGCAGAAATGATAAAGGAGAGATAGAGCTGCGTGTCATCAGCATACTGATGACAACAAACTCTAAATCCCCTAATGACCTCAGCCAGCGGCCTCATATAGATGTTGAACAGCATGAGGGAGATTGCCGACTCCTGGAGCACCCCACAAGGGAGCGTCCAAGGAGCTGACAACTCTTCTCCCAGCTAAACATGCTGGGAACAGCCACCAAGGAAGGACCAGAGCCAGCTATAAGCGGTACCTCCAATCACCACCTCAGAAAGCCGACCCAGCAGGATACTGTGGTTGATGGTATCGAAGGCCACTGACATCCAGAAGGACCAACAAGGTAGAGCAACCCGTCAGCCCCCCTGAGAAGATCATCTTGCAGTGCAACCAGGGCAGTCTCAGTCCCCCGACGTGGCCTGAACCCGGACTGGAATGGATTGGGGACCCAATCCTCCAGGTACATCTGGAGCCAGGCGACAGCCACTCTCTCAATCACCTTGCCCAGAGTCTCCTTGCGAAAGTCACTTCCGGTTCACCAAAAAGCATTTCTGAGTCCTCCAACATGCCCAGAAAGGCCCTTGGGGGTCCCAAAAGTGCTTTCTACTGATCCAGAGGTCACTTCCAGTTTTTCAGAAGTCACTTCCGGTTTGGCGAGAAGCAGTTTTGAGGCTGTCGGAGGCCCCTTCAGGGCAGTAATAAGTCTGGGGTAAGTACAAGAGGCTTCAAACAGGGCCCCCAGTCCCAACCTGACCCTGCATCTGTATATCACAGATTTTCAATTATCGTGGGTGAGGTCAGGTCCCTAACCCCTGTGATAGGGGGGGTTACTGTATAGAAGCAGAACACTTTGCTTATTGCTTTGCTTTTGCACATTGAAGTCCCCTACCACCAAAAGGTGGGGGGACATCAACAATATCGCCAAGATGAACTCAGTAAGCTCTGGTAGGGATTGTGCAGGGTTGTGGGGCGCACAGTACCCTAGCACAATGTTGGACCTGTCCCGCTGACCCACCAATAGATGAAGGCATTCTAACCCAGGGCACACCAGTGCCCCAGATCTGCTGACAAAAAAGTAAATCATGGCCACCCTGTAAATCATGGCCACTCCTGACCCTCTAATCTGCTGACATGTTGGACAAGAAACCTGGGGGGCCACAGCTGGGAGAGGGATGCCCCTCCCTCTGCACTACCCAAGTCTCCGTAAAACATGCCAGGTCGGCCCGCCCATCCAGAGTGACATCATTAAGGATGGGGATTTTATTATGGACCAACCTGTCATTGACCAGCAGGCAGGTCAGGTCAGAGGCACTGACAGTGTGGCTCCCTGGTACATGGCAGTGAGCTGACGGATCAGAACAGGGGACAGGCAGCAGTTGCCTGCCCCTGGTTCTTCTTACCCAACTAATCCCCGAGCTCCAAGTATACCTCTCATGGTCAGTCACCACTGGAATATTAGTCCCTGCAAAAATGGCGACCAAAGGAAAAGGGCGGGGAAGGGAAAAAAGAAACAAACAAAGATTCAGATTCTTCTTTTGAGTCACAAGTGCAGACATCAGAGAAATGAGAGAACTATAGCTCAGTTCTTTAGGTATCTGGCTGCAGAACCAGAGAGGTTGGGATATGTACCTTCTGTAAGTAGAACCAGTCTGCATGGCAATGGACAAGCTGACATGTCCAAAAATACCACCAAGAGGAAAAGAATGGTAAACCACTGATGGTTGCCTACCTTTTTTTCAATGCTGAAAACTGCACTTAGAAATTGATTGGAAGTAATGCGCCACAAATATGCTTAGATTACTAGTTTAATTAGAAGAGCTTGTCTTTAAGAATACTAAACCATTTACACGAGAGATTCAAGGGTAGACATTAATCCTAAAAACAAAATTGACAAAATAATAAAAATTGTTTTTCCCCTTGCTTTTTAAGTTTAATTCATTGTGTGTTTTTGCCTCTGTCTTCATTGTTATTTTGAAGTTCAAGAAGATAGCTAGTACTGTAATTTCCCCCCTCCCGAGAGCAAAGCAAGACAGAGGGCCACACAACAATTTGTTTATTCATAAACAAATTTTCTTTTCCCTCATTTATACTACTTGTGGAACTGCTGTAAGTTTTCCAAACCTAGGAGCTGGGATCCAGAGAACTATTTGGTTGTTTCCATCCATTTCAGTGTGATTGGTGGAATGTAGTTACAGAGTTCTCATGATCCTCAACATGTACACCCAGTCCTTTTCAGAACTTGGAGTTCAATCGATGGTCTGGCTGTTCTAGTCACACAAGGCACTGAGGAAACTGGGGGCAGTACTGATATGTGTCTATCTCTGTTGTTTATAAAATGAAGAGTTTGTACCTCCTATTTGCATTCTGTTGTGGTCTCCAGTAGAGTGGCAGCCAGACTCTCTGTGAATTGGAGGAAATCTGGTGCTTCTGCTCTTTTGCTTTATAAAGAACCTAGCCAGTAAAAATCTCTTGCCATTCCAAATACTTGTTTTATTAAAGCGTTCTGCTTATATAACCCAATAGCTCTTCAAGCACCTTAATTATGCAGGCTACACATTGCCCCACCCCCCAAGCAAGCTGGGTACTCATTTCACTGACCTTTGAAGGATGGAAGGCTGAGTGAACCTTGAGGGGGCTACTTGGGATTGAACCCCAGGTCGTGAGCACAGTTTTAGCTACAGTACAGGCATTTAGCCATTGCGCCACAAGGCTTACAGAAGGCTTCCTTGAGAGCTTTGATTAGTTGTAAGATATATATCCAGGGATGGCTGGTACCTTGCTGTGCATGAGAAAACTAATAATTCATTCAGTATCTATTCCCAGAGGTTCCACACTCTGCCTTCTGCAAGTAGAAGCAGCCTGTGAAGTTTTGGGCATGCTGCACAGTCCAAGGATGCCCCCAGAAGAAAGGAACAGTAAACCACTTACCTGGAAAACCTTCTTAAAGTTGTGGGAAAGAGTGGATCCTAATATGTCGTTGATGGGTACTATAGTACTAAAAACTGCAGAGTGCAAAAAGGTCAAAGCTCAATGATTCTCATCCAGCCACAAGCAAAGGTGATCAGTCCACACAATAGAGCAACTGAGGACACCCATCAGCTACATATTAGGATCGTTGCTACTCCTGATTACATTGAAACTTCTTAATCCCTCCATCACAATACAATGACTAACACCTATTGTACTGCATGGGACAAGCTTCCTCTTTCCCACAACTTTTAAGAACCACAGTCTCACTCACTCTGTGCTCTATACCCCAGAGCACAGAGAGAAACTCCTTGTTCTCTGAGCTACTTGCCCTCTGAAGATGCCAGCCCACAAAGTCTGGTGAAATGTCAGGAAGAAAAACTTCCAGAACATGGCCAAACAGCCTGAAAAAACTCAAAGCAACTATCAGATCCCGGCCATGAAAGCCTTTGAGAATACACTGTTAGATCTCTCTAATACCTTTAAAATGACCCTTTGCTTCACTTTCCGCCTCTCGGTTCCAAGGTAAACTTTCATATAGCTGCCAGACACAGAAAAATGCTGCTTAATGCCACAGAAAATAGACCGTTTTAAAACAAAATGCCCGCCTCTTCTTTGTTAGCAATTCTTTACAAATGTAGACCCGGTGAAATCCCCATAAAGTAATAACTATCTTTTCTTCTAGCCACGGTGGAGAAAAACTGAAGGTGTCAAAATCATTGCTAGGTATACAGTTCCTCAATAATATGATGTACCTTTATGGGTTTCATCCAGTGTCACCATTTTAGCATTGTAACAAAACATAGATGTGCAGAACTGAATGATAAGTGAGGCAACTTAAAGTATTTGTACAAATGCTACATAATAAATATAACATTAGACTTTGCCAGATTATTCTGACAAATATTTCCATCTGATGGCATGAGGATTCAGGAGGAGCAACTCGACACGGGGAAGCTCCCCCATAACAGCTTATATTTCTTGCTTCCCAAATTCTCTGGAGATGAAACAGGAGTTTGGTGATACAACAAAAGTGTGCTTACTTAGACTTGCAACTTTTGTATGAAATTAGAGAAGGATAAACGATGGTCACTTTTTCTGCTTAGCAGGAAAAAAAAAGAATCAAGCACTATATTACACTGATTATGAAAGGGGTAATAGGTTTTGTTTGTTTGTTTGTTTGTATGTATGCTGACCATCTGGAAGCAAGGCCACTGGGTGATTGATAACAAACTTGACAACAATCAATAAACAAAAACAAAACAATAAAACAACTTTCATTAAATGCAATTTAAAAACAAATCATTGTAGATATCACTTTCGACTGGGAAGAGTAGAATAGTCTTTAGTCATGCTAAAATCATGTGATAGGTTGTGGGAATGCTGTCCTATACAACCAGGTTTTTAGCACTCATTTGAAAGAGCTTAAGGAGGGGGCCAGGTAGATGCCTGGTGTAAGGTTATTGCAAAGGCACAGGGCAGTCACTGAGAAAACCCAATTTCTTGTTTTTTCCTTATGGGCTTCTCTCAGGACTGGGTATTTGAAGGTGTGAAGATTGCAGAACTCCTCAGATGATGTGGTCAGCAGTAGTCTAACCAATCTGTTATTTAAATTGGGATATGAGATGTATCCATGCAAAACTGTGTCTAGCTCTTACTGTTTCAGAGCTTTTTTGAGATAAGAGCTATACATTCCAGAATTCCTGCAGATTAAGGTGGACAGTTCCTTAGCCAGTTCTGTTCACTCAAGGTAAACCTACCAGAAGTATTTGAGCTGGGCAAAATCTTGATTTTCTAAGGCTTACTTTAAAAAAAATCCATTTGGGCACACATACTTACCTCTATGTGCACAGGGGCCAGATTGTGTTCAGCAATCTCACTTCTCAAGCTTTGTGTGGGCTCCAGCTGGTAGAAAAGATAAGCTGCTTGAAGCCAGATATATTAGAGATCAGCTAATCCAGGAAAGAAAGAAAAGAGGATGGTTTCAATCAGTTTACACGCATGGAGCGATCCCTGCAAGACGTTATAAAAATTTCTTTCCCCCCCCCAGACATATGCAAATAGGTTGCATGACCTCTTTGAATAGAAAGTTCAGACTGTCCCTGAATGTTTTCTTTATACCAAAGGGGAGAACCAGAGGCCAGGGCTGGTTGATACACTGCCCAAAGAGGAAAAATTATACACTTCATGACTCCCTGAGTGTGTAGTAGACACATCAGTGAGGTATCATAACTTTATAGTATAATGGAGTTGGAAGGAGTTTATAAGACCATTGAGTCTAACCCCCTGTTGAGTGCAGAAATTCAAATCAAAGTATATATGACAGATGGGTGACTTAATTTTTTCTTTGATGCTTCCAGTGTTGGTGCACTCATCACTTCTCAAGGTAATTGGCTCCACTGTCATACTGCTCTAAGAACTAGGAGGTTTTTTTTTTTCTGGTAATCAGCCCTCGGACTGAGCACTCCAAAATTTTTCCTGGGATTGACGATAGGCTGACCGGTCAGAAGTTTCTGAGTTGATTCTTTCTGCCAGGGTTGCTCCTTTCTGCTAACACAGGGACAATGTTAACCCTACTCTGATTATCTAGCAACACATCATCAGTCTTACAAGATTTTAGGAAAATTAGGCAATTCCATCCATATTCTTGTTTGCAGTTCATTGGGCCCTGAGAATTTGAACTCATTCAAAGTACTGTAATAAGGTATTAATTGACTATTGTTTATCAATATCAAGCTGCAATCCTCTGTGCTTGCATTTCACATTTGCTTTGAGAGTCATTAACTGTCTTTTGGGAAAGATTGAGCGAAAGTAGGAATGAGTGTTTCTGCCTTTTCTTTGTCCTCTGTTATCATTTTTCCATCTTGGCTTCTGTTTCTTGTGTGTGTTCTTTCTTTCTTTCTTTCTTTCTTTCTTTCTTTCTTTCTTTCTTTC
>JAHTLZ010000265.1:495016-519587 GCA_023846285.1 Phrynocephalus versicolor | reverse complement strand
TTCTTTCTTTCTTTCTTTCTTTCTTTCTTTCTTTCTTTCTTTCTTTCTTTCTTTCTTTCTTTCTTTCTTTCTTTCTTTCTTTCTTTCAGCAGTGGAAGAAAATAGCAGAACCATATATCATAGAAGAGAGGACAAAGAGAAGTAGAAGGAGTAAGACTAGTGACCTCAAACTCTTTGTGCTTCTTGGATAGCTAGATTCCTCTCTTTAATAATTCAGTCTCCTGGGAGTTAGTCCTTAGTAATCAGTACCATGGTTTTCTTAGTAACACAGATACAGTGCTTAGCTTCCTGAATTAATTCTGTTAGATATAAATATTTGGGGTTATCTATTGCAAAACAGTTGGGGGGGGCTAAGAACAATGCCTTATTTCTGAGTACATGACAACTAAGATATGTGATTGATTTGCCTGTTCAAACAGTTGTGTTCCGGCAACAGGCCAAAAATCAACTTCAGAAAATATATATGCATTACACATATCGCAGGAATATTCTTATCTTCCATTTGAGAACACAGTAGTTTCTTCCCTGAATGTTTAAACATTAAAAAAAAATATATTTCTACAGTATAGTGAAAGCAACAAAGAGTGTTGCTACATTATCTAGCATGTTTTATTTCATTTGGCATCCACTTTTGTGAGCTGTAGCCTATCACCTATCAGAAATTGTTGTACTAACAGCAGGCTCAAGTGCATGGCTACTCAGAAGTTTCATTATGGTCACCAAATTTGCAAAGAATTACAGACTTAATGGCCAGCATCATGTTATTCTTTTCTGCATATTCTCTGACTGCATTGTGCTTATGATAGTTGAAGCAGGGCAGTTGTGCAAGTGGATATTCATTACCACTTTGCCCAAGCCTAAGTCCCTGTTGTTTCCAGTGGGTTTGTCTCTGGTTTATGTGACTGCAAGCTGGAGATTGCTTGAAGAATGGCCAGGTGCTCAGTCTATAGAGTGGTTAGATTGTATTGAGATGAATAGAATTCTGATTGATACTAAATTTCCATAGGATTACAACAGTGGTTCCCAACCTGGGGGGGTGGGGGCGAACGACCATTTCACAGGGGTCACCGTGAGCCAGTGAAGAAAAAGGCACAAACAGCTTGAGTCTGGAGGAGAAGGGGGAGGAAGGGGGAAAAGAATGAGTTACAGCTTGATAGGTTGGAAGGGGATGTCAGTCAATGGCATCAGAGGCTGAGATTGGTGGAGGGTGCCTGTGGAGGGAAGTTCTCTATGGGACCTGCGGCAGTGGCCTGTCAGAGGGGGCTTGTGGCCTCTTCCAAGCAGGGCAAGGGGTCACCACAACATGGGGAACTAACTGTATTAAAGGATTGCGGCATTGGGAAGGTTGGGAATCACTGGATTACAACCTTGACATAGCTAGAAATATTAAAGGGAATTGCAATCTGTATATATTGTTTGAAATCTTGTCGCTTAGCACAATAAGTCATAAGTAAATTAGGTCTAGTGATTCAGTGGGGATTTGGTGAGTCAACTCTTCCATAAGTTTCATCAAGTCAGTGGGTCTACTCTACTTGTAACTTACTATGCCAAGCAACTGGTTTTTAGCCATTGCTTTATAATTTATGTCTTTGTTGTTTTGTTCAGTGGAATGTGAAAAAAGTATTAACATGTATAAAATGAATGACATATTGAGAATATATTGCACATGACTGGTTATTGATTGAGAGAATGAGAGCAGGCAATACCAACAGTTTAAAGAAAAACAACAAAAGCTCAGGGGAACAGGATTTAGTCCTTTTCTGTTTTGCGAGGCTATATATACATGGAACTGTGATGGATTTAGGAATGTATCATTCATGCTCTTTTCTATTATTCAAAATTTAATTTAAGGTAGGTGTTGTGGATAAGAGCTTTGAAACTCTAACATAATGTGGTCTTTGTACCTTCTGTCCACCTTATTTCCCTGACATATCACCTACATTCTTCCTATGCCTTTGTGCACCAAGCAAATATTTGGGTTAACTGAGTGAACTCAAGCAACAATAAACAAAATCTTATATCTTGTTTATAATGTCTGTGTCTGCTGCAGATAAATTCTTAATGGCAACGGCGGCTAAAAATGCTATTATTTATGCAGTTGGTATAATGAATTTTGTGTAAATATTGGCTATGACTTGCTGAAATTTTTAAAAAAAATTAAGGTAGGTTTTTGTTATTGCCTGCTGAATCAAGTGATACTGTATAGATTTGCTGTAGTTGGAGTACACGGAGTTTTGTGCCTCTACCTGCAGTGCCAAATGCCTATGATAACTACTTAGTTGCAGGACTTTGCTGCTGCGATTTATGCCAGTTCTGTTATGCTGGTATAAAAGCTCAATAGGATTTTGGCCAATAGTTATGAAACTGGATACTGTATACAATATAACGATAGTGCAGATGATCTGAAATAATATTGTGGAGCTGGTAAGTGTCCCTTGGGCCATGAAAGTGGTATTCTCACCTTGAATGTACAGCTAGCTGCATAATCCAGAGGCAGAATATGCCTTTCTTGGAGACCTGCACTGTATATTCTACAGTGAAATGTTATGAGTTGCTTTGGATCCTGCAGTTTTGAAAGTGCAGAATATAGAATAAGTATAGAAACAAATGTACAGTATAATCAATATTGAATGGCTAATACAGTGTCACTAAAGGAATTTTAAATAATGCATCTCAGTGATGAGAAATCTGTTAACATCTACATCACTTATGCATGGCTTAACAAAGTGGAAAAATATTCCAGTTTGCCAGATAGCTTAATGGGTTGTATAGACAGCTGATTTGGCTTATTTTTGGAATCTTCAGGAGGACCAGCATAGAAGGATTATGAGAAGGAAGCAAAATTAGCACCAATGTGTTTGGGCCTGCTATGTGGAATCTTTGGAATGGACCCGGGTCTGGAGTGAGGAATGTTGGGAATGAAGGTGATTGGTAGTCATATCTTCCTGGTTTGTGGAGAAGCAAAAGTTGCTTCATTCATCAGGACTCATTAAGCAAAGCGAGATAAAGTACTCCTCACAAAGAGACGGTATCTCAGGAGTGGCACTGCAGAGTGGAAAATCTATCATTCCCATTCAATGAACAAAAGATAGGGAGGTATAGTAGAAAATTAACTGTTAGTTAGCTCACTATCTTTGTTAACAAGAGCTTCATAACACTTATAATGCAGATGTACATCAGACCCCCCAAAAAGGCAAAAACCCTCTTTTTGTTTTTATGAATTTTTAAAAACCTGATATACAGACTAATTTGGCTGCGTTTTTGAAACTTTCACAAATGAAGAAGCTCATTATTTTCCATTCTAGTTGATGATGTCTTTTCAAAAATTAATCAGTATGAAAAGATGCACAAAAATGTATTTCAGATTTAGCTTAGTGTCACATCTCCAGAAGGTTTTTGTTCGACTGTAATAAACATGAGTTCAAATACCTCCTGTAATTGTCTGTTCAGTTACACAGGCTGTTGAAGAGGAAATGACCATGAGGTTTCAGTAAATAGAATCATAGAATCATAGAGTTGGAAGAGACCTCAAGGGCCATCTAGTCCAACCCCCTGCCATGCAGGAACCCCCATCACAATATTTCCGATAGATGGCCATCCAGCCTCTGCTTAAAAACCTCCACAGAATGAGACTCAACCACCCTCCGTGGCAGCATATTCCACTGCCGAACAGCTCTAAGTGTCATTAATTTCTTCCTAATGTTCAAATGGAATGTCTTTTCCTGTAGTTTGAAACCATTGCCCCGAGTCCTAGTCTCTGAAGCCATGGAAAACAAACCTGTTCCCTCTTCAATATGACATCCTTTCAAATATTTGAACATAGCTATCATATCCCCCCTCAGCCTTCTTTTAGAGAGGCTAAACATTCCCAGTTACCTAGGCCATTCCTCATAAGACATTTCCTCCAGACCCTCAACCATCCTGGTCACCCTCCTCTGCACCCGCTCAAGGTTGTCAACATCCTTTTTAAACTGAGGCGCACAGAACTGGACACAGTATTCCAGGTGGGGTCTGACCAGAGCAGAATAGAGTGGTACTATCATTTCCCTTGATCTAGACACTATGGTTCTGTTGATGCAACTAAAAATCGCATTGGCTTTCCTGGCCGCCGCATCACACTGCTGACTCATGTTCAATTTGTGGTCCACCAAGACTCCCAGAGCCCTTTCACAGGTACTATTCTCCAGCCAAGTGTCCCCCATCCTATATCTGTGCAATTCATTCTTTTTACCTAGATGTAGCACCTTACATTTCCCTCTGTTGAAATCCATTCCGTTAGCTTTGGCCCAGACTTCTAATCTGTCAAGGTCTTTTTGGATTTTCATCCTATCCTCTAAGGAATTAGCAACCCCTCCCAATTTGGTATCATCTGCAAATTTAATTAGCATACTCTCTATTCCTTCCTCCAAGTCATTAATAAAGATATTGAACAGCACCCGTTCAAGATTGTCAACATCCTTTTAAAACTGAGCCGCACAGAACTGGACACAGTACTCCAGGTGGGGTCTGACCAGAGCAGAATAGAGTGGTACTATCACTTCCCTTGATCTAGACACTATGGTTCTGTTGATGCAACCAAGAATCACATTGGCTTTCCTGGCCAGCGCATCACACTGCTGACTCATGTGTGTTGCATGTTAAGAGCGAAAAAATGTGTTTATGTGTGTTGCATGTTAAGAGCGAGCAAGCATAGGAACATAGGACCATTTCAAGCACAAATTCTCTTTCTCTCTCCATCCCTCCCTCCCTCTCATACCTGGGAGAGTGACATCTCTGCACCATTAACTGGAAATATATAAATACTTGAACTACTTTTTCACCCAGAGGGTCACTGGTCTGTGGAACTCCCTTCCAGAAGAAGTGGTGACAGCTGTCAGCCTTGACAGCTTGAAGAAAGGATTGGACAAGTTCATGGAGAACAAGCGTATCAATGGCTATCCTTATGGATGCCTAACGACAACCTCCGGGTTGGAGAGATAGGCAGGATATCTCTCAATGCCATTTGCGGGGAATCATGTGCAGGTGAAGACATCTGCTTCGGAACACCCTGAGGCAAATGGTGAGCCACTGTGTGAGACAGAATGCTGTTCCAGCAAGGCTGTTCTTATGTTATGTTCTTATGAATGAACAAGTTAAGTCAACTTGACAGAAAGTATTCTGCTTCAGTCTTCTTTTCCCTCTTTTTAGTTCAGATGTCTTTCCTTCTTACCCATGTTTCCAGTCTTTGGAATTAAGACTTAGCTGAGTAGCTATAGTAAGAGGGGCTGAGAGCACTACTTTAATAAACTAGATATAATTAAGACTAATTTGCAACATAGCTCTTTCTGAGAAATGAGACAGTTTAATGAGGGTGAAATCCAGAATTAGTAGCTCTGAAGTATTAATGCAGTGGGACAGATAGCCTTGGCCGACAAATAAGTATTGTGGGAGAATGTTCCCTATGAGTAATCAATGAGAAAAGAGTATTTTTCAAAGAAAATGTGCTGGGAAATCTTTAATCCTTTTTTTTAAGATTTCCCATAGTAAGAAAATAAACAATATAATCTGATTGGTGTTTTTTTTAAAGGAAATGAATTGTATCATTGCTGCACTAGCTTGTAATATATTGTGTGACAGTACTATTCAGCATCCTATATGCCAGTTCAAAAATTTTTGAGACCCAAACAAAAATTCGTAACTTTGAAACTCAAAATCAAATCAGCATGATATTTGGCAAAGATGTGGCCGAGGTCTGCCCTTGCTCTGTGCCAAATTTGTGGGGTGGTTTGGTCAAATGATTTTCGAGTCATGGATTTTTAAAAGGAAACACTATAACAACAACTGGGGTTGTCACTGCGTCACCTGATCCAGGATATGGTAATGGTAACTTAATGGAATTCTTTTTTTCTGCTTGTTTGAAAGTGTGCTGGAGCAGCAAAGGAGACTTTGTGATTTCCATTGCTGTGGCTGCTTCTTAGGGCAGAGAAGAGTGAGATAATATGATTCAAGTATTCTAAGTCTTCCAAAGCTTTGGAATTGCAACACAGGTCCTTAGTGGGAAGACTGCCATTCTTACCTGGTATTCCAGGGTTTGATTGGCAAGAGGAAGGGCATAATGAGGCAAGAGTCTTGGTAGATTGAGGTTTTCATAGAGGGAAAGCAATATTTCCCCCCAGCCTGAAGTGGTAAGTCCTAGCCTGCAAGCTCAAGGACTTGCTGCATTACAGGTTTGCCTCCTAGTGGAAGGAGGAGTACATTATACCAACCCTCTTGGACCTCTGAACTAAACACCGGGCAATGGATATCCAGCAGCAGCAAGAGAGAGGGCAATGCCAGCCAACTTTTCATCACATGTAACAGCACCTAGTGAAGAAGATTTGGCTACCTCTGAGGGGTCACATAGAGTGGGAAGAAATTAGAAATGTTCATAGCAACCCTATAGAGTGGCACCAGCAGATGCATTTTGGAGTCGATCATCCCTGCAACGAGAGGGCATGATTCCTGGCATGGCAAGGGCTGTCTTCCATAGGAAGGACATGGCAGAGGCAGTAGGCGTATATGCAAGAGCCCTGCAAGCCAAAAAAAAGACCAAGACCCTTTCTTACAGGGCTGAGAAGGAGTCTGTTTAGGTAAATCTGGCCAGTGTAGCAGTGGGACAGCTGTCTTGCCTACCAACTAGCACGCCCAGTATGAGTGCGCTTTCTCAGGCAGGGGGCATTGTTACTTTACACCAGGGATGTTCAACTTTGAACAGGCCAAGGTCTACTTTTTCCACCCCAAAGTGCCTGAGGGCAACTACATTAAAACCTCTACTTACGAATTTTATCTGTTCTGAGCACATGCTCATAAGTAAAAACATTTGTACGGAGAGCAGCGGCTTCCCATAGGAATGCATTGAAAACCAATTAATCTGTTCTGGGGGGAACAGATTTCAGTGCACCATGGCCCTTGAACTGCCATGCTTGGCTAAGATAGTGGGCTGGCAGACCCAGAACTTTGCTGGGGCAGCGGTAGTCCTTGGTATGGGGGAGGGAGGGGTGGAGAACTTATCCCCTCCCTTCTTTTACTGATGGCCGGCAGGCTACTTTTGAACCCTTCGCGGGCTACCAGTAGCCCACGGTGTACCTGTTGGGCAGGCCTGCTTTACAACAATCACACCTGGAACCTGAATCAGTAAGAAAACCTGTTTTACTTAAGGTCTACTTATCATTGCTGGGCTTCTCTGAAGTCCTTTGGAAGCAAGAAAGGATAGTGCATTCCACTCACAGCACTACATATGCCACACTTCACTCACCTTCCCCTCATTCTGCCTCTTTCAATCCTCTGACTGCTACTCCAAGATGGTGCTTACTCAGTCAACTGTGCTGTACCCCATGCTGTTGGCACAATTCCCACCCACCACAGACTATTTCTGGCCCCAGTCTCCCTGCTGGTGCTGCCCAGGGTACATGCCCAATTGCCAGTGTGAAGTGTCCGTTTCCTGCTGGCATTCTCATCGCCCAAGAGTCCATTAGTATGCCTGTTTCAATCATTTCCTGGTACCGAGGCCATTCCTGGCGGTTGACTAACACTCTTTTTATTTGGCACAATTACTGGGAAGGTGGGAATCCTTTTACAATGTTTTGCCTGTTCATGTTTCTCTGAAGGGGAAGATATGACCCTGTAGTAGTCATATATCTGAAAATATCTGGATGGTGGGAAATGCCAGTTTTTTTAAAAAAAATTCGAACTCCTAATCCAAAGGCTGTTGATTCTGAATGCAAATTTCACTGTACAGTAGTCCCTAATTTGGACAGTTCAGACTCTGAATCACCTTGCTGCCTGTGCTTAGTGCTTTAAATGTCAACCTTTCACGTGGTGTCAGACTGCAGTTCCCAGCAGTGTTAGCCACCAAAGTCAGTGGTGAGACAGCATGCAGTTTAGAGAACCACAGTTTGCCCAGCCCTGTTCTACACATTCCATGTTTTCTAAATTATCACACGTGTCTTCTGAAGTGCCTTTGCCTCTCCATGACGGGGAAAAAAATAAATTATTTTTACTTGCTCTTGACTTTTATTGATAGCATTGTTTCTCTCTTTTCTCCCTTCAACCTTTCCCTTGACCAATGCAGCTATTACAGAAAAATGGACAAATCTCCAGCCTTAACGGAATTGCAGAGGAGCAAGTGGCACTCAGCCTCAAGCCCGAGGAGCTGAATGGACAGCAAACAGACGTTGCCATCACAGATGGTAAGGAGATGCTTTGAAATGTAGTAAGCATTCCCTAGAAACGTGGAAAAGACCAATGGGAAATTAAGACATAAGAACATAAGAACAGCCTTGCTGGAACAGGCCACAGCCCATCTAGTCAAACATTCTGTCTCACATAGTGGCTCAGCATTTGCTTCAGGGTATTCCGAAGCAGATATCTTCACCTGCTAATGATTCTCTGCAAATGGCATTGAGAGATAGGTTGTCCTTAGGCATCCATAGTGATAGCCATTGATACCCTTGTTTTCCGTGAACTTGTCCAATCCTTTCTTAAAGCTGTCAAGGCTGACAGCTGTCATCACTTCTTCTGGAAGGGTGTTCCATAGACCAGTGAACCTCTGGGTGAAAAAAGTACTTTGTCTTATTTGTTTGAGATCTGGCACCCAAAAGTTTCATGGAGTGCCCCCTAGTTCTAGTGTTGTGCAACAGGGAAAACATATTTTCCTTATGTACTTTGTCCACACCATGTATGATTTTTATAAACCTCAATCAGATCACCTCTTAGACACCATTGTTCAAGAGTGAAGAGGTCCAGCTGTTGCAGCCTCAGATGGTAAGGAAGGTGTTCCAGTCCCCTAATCATTCTGGTTGCCCTTCTCTGCAGTTTTTCCATTTCCATAATATCCTTCTGGAGGTATAGTGACGAGAACTGTACTCAGTACTCCAGATGGGGCCTCAGAGCTTTCCAGAGGTCTCAGACCCATGAGCTAGAGATCATTATCAGGAAGTCCTTGCTCCAAATAAATAATTTGTCCTGTTATTTTTTGATAGCAGACTATGCTTCTGGGGGTGGGGGCAGGGCAGGGAGGTTACTTAGATCCAGTCCCCATCTCCAGAGGTGTGATGTGCACTATTGATCATCCTGTAAAATATTGAATTCAGAGAAGAAGGTCCAGTGTCCATTTTTCCTTCTTTCCCCTGACTGTGTGTTTGCAAACCATACAAATAACTCTTGCAAGGAATGGAAAGCATGTGCCTTCCTTCAACATTCTCCCCTAGACACGTTTCTCTATGCCATATATAGTGTTCATGTTCTGGAACTTAAGCAACTCATGAATTATGGAGAAAGGGTGGATTGAAAATCTTTGCAGTAGTATCAGGACTTGGGTATGCAAGGTGGAATTGATATTATTCAAATTGAATGAAATCACAGTTTTAAAAGATTTGATATATTGCTTGCTATAACTTTAATGCATATTTTGCAAAATACTAAGTTACTCAACACAGCCTTCTGCCACCCTCTCCAGGGGAAGGGAATCTACTGCTGCCACATCTCAGCACTTAAGAGGATGAAGCCAGCTTGACTGATAGGGGGTAATCACATCTTTTCAGTTGCTTTGGAAAGCTCCATAAAGCAATAGCTTCTCTCCCTCTCTCCCTCTCTCCCTCTCTCCCTCTCTCTCAAGTGGCAGGGGTCCTGGGCAAGAAAGCACATTTGGTGCTATAGGTGATCCTCTGCCAGAGGTATTCACCTCTTTCTGATAGATGGTAAGATCAATCCAGTTGAAAACTTCCTAGCCCAGTGATGGCAAACCTTTTAGAGACCAAGTGCCCAAACTGCAATTCAAAAACCACTATATATAATTTTTTTTTGCAAAGTGCCAATACAGTAATTTAGCCTGTATACAGGTGGCTATGAAGGGGCAATGTCGGGTGCCCGCAGAAAGGACTCCGAGTGCCACCTTTGACACCCATGCCATAGGTTCGCCATCACTGTCCTAGCCCTTGAGGCACAAACATTGAGCACAATATAGATGGGAGCAACACAGTTTTATTGAACCACGTGAAAGCAGTGCTTCAAAAGACAGACTAAATAAGTGAGTAAGTGAGAAAAAAGGAGAGGGAGACCTCGGGCAAAAATGCCATTGCTTCAATGAGAACTGTCACCATGTTTGTCCAAATAGATGTAAGCTTTATTTTTGAGGATTTATTGTGACTCTCTCTAGCTGGCAAAGAAAAGCCTTTGTTGAAAAGGCCAAATAGCTCTCAAGAGTTCTTGAATGTTTGAATGTTTAGGGGTTTTTTTAAATGTCACTTTGTATTTGTCTCAGTGGATTATTTGCTTAATTGAAAGACTGGGTAGTCTTCCTCTGAATGTTAGAAACTTTTTGTTCCAGAGCATGCCTGCTTCTGCTTTTGATCAAAAGGCCCTTCCATACATACTTATTCATCTTCTCCATTTTGCAAAAGTTTTGGAGAAGGTAGCCGCGTTAGTCTGTGCAAGAATTCCAGGCAAACATCAAAGAAAAATAAAACAAGAGACAAAAAATATGTGGCACCTTAAAGGCTAACTTTCATATTTAAATGTAATATTTTGTGAACATGTCCACTTCTTCAGACATATACAGTGGTCCCCCGCCCGTTCGCAGTTCATATACTGCGGTCTCTCTACATCATAAGTCCGCAGTATATGAAAAAAGGCCCCCTGGGGTCACGGGGGAAGGCCTGTTTCAGGCCTTCCGTACTTAACGCAGGACTGGCGCTACCCCGAACGGGCCTGCAAGGGCCTTCTGGAGGCCCGAAAATGGCTTCCCTGTGAACCAGAAATCAGTTTTGGCTTACCGGAAGTCACTTCTGGTTTGCAGAAAATCATTTCTGAAGCCTCCGATGGCCCTTCTAGGCCTGTTGGAGGCCTCAGAAATGATTTTCTGTGATCCGGAAGCCTTCTGGTTAAGTGGAAGTCACTTCCGGTTTGCAGGAAGGCCCTTGCAGGCCCATTTGGGGCATGTTTCATGGGGGAGCAAGTTTGGGCTATTCCCTGTAAACCCCTGAAATATGGAGAGGTATGGGGGTCAGGGGGCTGAGTTATTAAGCTCCAAAGGGGGTGCCCCTAGGAAAAAACTTTCTAATTGATTGAATCGGGATTTGGAAGGCAAGCCGTAGCAACATCCCAGGAGGGGGAAGCTATCGCAGTTTCCAGGTTCAATTAGAACATTTTTCCCTAGTGGCACGCCCTTTGGAGCTTAATAACTCAGCCCCCCTGACCCCTAAACCTTTCCAAATTTTGGAGGCTTGCAGGGAAGATCTTGATCTCCCCTCCTATAGATTCTCCTAGGATGAATTGTTTCATTTCGAGAGGGGAAAATGGCATTTCCTTTCATTTCGTGATGAAATGCATCCTACTGTTTCATTACGTAATGAAACAACGAAACAGTGTTTCATTTTTTTTGTTTCGTGCCCATCTCTACTATTTTTACTTAGACTGCTTTTCAAAAATTAACACAGGTATGTCATTTTCTCCTATTTGTTTTTTAAAACATATTGACTTGTCAGTTATTTGCAAGGAACAATTTAATTCATATGTGGCAAAAATGAAAATGCAGTATTGTCACACACCCTTAAATATATAAGAAGTCCATGAAATGAACTAATTTAAACAGGATGTTGCATTAGACATGCCTTTAACTTTCCACATTTAAGAAAGCGAGTTTCTGATGAAAATGTTGATTTCAGAGTATGGGAAGGAAAAATGAAGTGCAGTTCCCATCCACAATACAGTTAAAACTGAACTACAGTGGTACCTTGTATAACGTAATCAATTTGTTCCAAATTAAATTACGTTATACAAGGTTTTTGTTATACAAACCCTAATTTCCCATAGGAATGCATTGGAAGTGGATTTAATCCGTTCCAATGCATTCCAATGGCGCAGGGAATTCCCTCCCCCCCCACCACCCGGCGCAGGGAATTCCCTCCCCCCGACCACCCGGCGAAGGGAATCCCCCACCACCACCCGCACAGGGAATTCCCTCCCCCCCACCTGGCGCAGGGAATTCCCTCCCCCCACTCACTTCTTGCCGGAGCCCCGGAGGCTCCCGGCAGGCAGGAGGGCGCACCAGCGGCGGCGGCGGCCTGCTTCCCCTCCCGCCCCGCGTCCGATGGGGAACGCCGGGCCGGTGGAGAAGCAGCGGCGGCGGCGGCGGCGGTTGGGGTGGTCGAGGAGGAGGAGGAGGGAGTGGAAGACGCGCCGCCATCCCGCCTCTTTCTCTTGCGCGCCCGCTCTCCCTCCTTGCCTCCCTCCCGCAGGAGGGAGAAGACGCAGGGGCCGAGCGGGGGGCAGGGGAGCCCGGCGGCGAGAAGGGGCGCCCTCCTCCTCCTCCTCCTCGGCGGGGCGGCTCCGTTGGGGGGCTGCGAGCCACCGGCCACGCCGAGGGGGACCCCATGCGCCCCCCGGCCCCTGGGCTGCTGCAGCCGCTGCCTCCTCCTGCGGCCCGGCGGCGCCTCTCTCTCTCTCTCTCTCTCTCTCTCTCTCTCACACACACACACACACACACACACCGGCAGGAGGAGAAGGGGGTGGGTGGGGGCTCTCTCGGCTGGCGGTGGGAGGAGATGGGCGGGCAGCAGACAGAGCCCGGCGCCTGCGTGTCTCTCTCTCTTGCCGGGCCAAGAAGGAGCTGCGGGCGGAGCGGCCGGGCGGAAGGGCGGGAGCTTGGCTTCGGAGGGGCACCGGGGGAGGCGCGTCCGCTGCTGCTGGGCTGGCTCTTGGCCCGCCTTGGCTCCGTGTGGCATGGCGGAGGCAGCCCTGCCGAGCTCAGGTAGGGGGAATGGGACTCCCTGGGTAAGCGGGCGGGCGGGTTGGCGAGCGACAGGGCCTGGCGACGGGGAAGCCCAGAGACCCAGGTGCCCTTGTGCTGTGTGCGCCCTGGAGCGGCCGCCCTGAGGCGCCCCGGCCCCAGGAGGAGGAGAAGACGCAGGGGCCGAGCAGGGGCCAGGAGAGCCCGGCGGCGAGAAGGGGCGCCCTCCTCCTCCTCCTCCTCGGCGGGGCGGCTCCGTTGGGGGGCTGCAGAAGGGGTGCCCTCCTCCTCCTCCTCCTCCTCGGCAGGGCGGATCCGATGGGGGGCTGCCGGGCACCGGCCACGCCGAGGGGGACCCCATGCACCTCCCGCCCCGGGGCTGCTGCAGCCGCCGCCTCCTCCTGCGGCCCGGCGGCGCCTCTCTCTCTCTCTCTCTCTCTCTCTCTCTCAGCCCCGTTGGGAGCGGAGGAAGAGGCAGAGAAAACAAGGAAGGGGGGGGCAAAAAAAAATTCGTTGCACGGATTTTTCGTTGTACAAGTGTTACGTTGTACGAGGTATGACTGTACTTGAATTGAAACTCTTTTGTCTTGCTGAGCAAGACAACTTCAAACACAGTATTTTAGCTTGGCCGGGGAATGTGAAGGATGAAACGGTGTTTATATTCTTTATTTGCTCCTTTCTTGGCTTACTGGGCTACAGACTACAAATATTTAACTGTAATCCTCCTGGGCAGGTGATATATGTCAGTATATGAGCATTTCGGCAGCAACGACACTCCGTCTCAGCCCTTACTTAGCCAGGCAGGTTTGGAATGCTGCATCTAGCTGGTTTAGCTATATGGCCTGTCTAGACTAACACTGCTGTCATTAGTTCTCTTTAGGTTTTGCATGTAACACAAGTAGGGGTTGGTGGTACAACTTTCTACATATATCTAGTGATGGATATAATGTAGCACTGTGGTAGCATCATTCATAAATTTCATTAGGAAGTATATAGAAGACCTCACATTTTATTAATAAATATATCTTGCCACCTTGTACAGCTTTTCCTATGATGAAGCAGAGGTGTTTTTCAAGAAACAGGTGTTCTGTGCAAGACATTTACTAGTAAATGCTACTTGCGGACAGTTGGGCCCTTAAGTGGGGACCTTCTTTGAATGGTCCAATCCATTACGTATTGGGTCTTCTCTTTTCCTGCTGCCTTCGACCCTTCCCACCATTATTGTCTTTTACAAAGAATCCAGCCTTCCCATGATGTGCCAAAAGTAGGACAGCCCAGTTTCATAATGTTTGCCTCCTGAGATAGTTCACCCTTGTGCTGTAGGACCCACTTGTTTGTTCATCTTTTTGACAGTCCGTCATGTGTGTGTGAAGTTCTTCTCCAAGGTCATGTTTCAAATCAATCAACTTTGTTTTCCTGTCTGTTTTCTTTACTGTCCACATTTCTCAACCCATATGTAGTCATTGGGAACACAATACTGTGGGTGATATTGGCCGTAACACATCCTGACACTTGACTCTCTTTTTCTTTTTCCTTCATTGCTGCCCTTCTGAGCCTCAGTGTTCTGATTTCATGGCTGCAGTCTCCCTTTGGGTTGATGGTTGAATTAAGCTATACAAAATCTTGTAATAATTTCAGTTTCTTCACTGTCAAGATTAAAGTTGTGTGTACTTATTTTGTAATCATAATTTTTTGTCTTCTTGACATTCAGCTGCAATCCTGTTTTGGGACTTCCTTCTTTCACTTTCAAGAAGAGTTATTTCACGTCATTGCTGCTTTCTGCTAGTAAGATTGAGTCATGTACATATATTAATTATTGGTGTTTCTTCCACGCATTTCCACTTGTCTTTCCTCTGAATCTAGGCTGGATTTCCATAGGATGTGTTCTGTGTGCACATTGAACAGATAAGATAAAATGCACCCTTGTCTGACATCTTTGCCTTACAGGGAAGCAGTTCTGTATCTCCATAATCTGTGTAATGGTAGCTTCTTGTCCACAATACAGGTTGTGCATTAGGACAATGAAGTGCTGAGACATATCTGATTCTTTCAGAAAGACTCATAATTTCTCATGATCCACACAGTCATAGGCTTTACTGTAGTTCTTAATTCCATTATTTATTTGCTAAAGAATGGTTGGCAAGACTAACTACTGTATTTTTCCATGCATACTACACTGCTTTTTTCTAAAATCATGATACTGAATTTATTCTGAAATTATTTGGTATGTTCCAGTAGCCAGCCAATTTCTCTAATTTGATTTTGAGTGCTTTTCCCTTTTTGTAACCCATCTTGAGCACAAGACATTTCTCAATGCATATAAAATAACAGCCTTTGTTGCAACACCTTGAGCATCATGCATGGAAAATCAAAGCAGTTGTCCTATAATTACTGCGGTCCTTGGCATCTCTTTTCTTGGCAATTGGAATGCAGATTGAATATTGCCATTCCGGGGGCCATTATTTTGTTTCCTACATTTGTTAGCATATTCTTGTTAGAATTTTGACAGGTTCAGTCTCTGTGGTTTGAAATAAATAGTTCTGTTGGCTTCCCATCTAGCCCTGGTGATTATTTCTTTCCATTGCTTTCAGAGCAGCTTTCACATATTTTTTTAGAATTTCAGGGGCTTCGTCATTTAAGATTCCTGTTCAAGGGAATTGGTCATTCTTTTACCTCTTCCATATAGGCTTTCAGTATACTGTTTTCATCTTCTCTTTATTTTATCCTGGTCAGCTCTTGCGTTCTCCTATTGGCCATTCAACATTTCTAATCTAGGCTTATTTTTTCCTTTTGATTTATTGGTTCTTCTGGAAGAGATCTCTTGGTTTCCCCCTCTTGCTTGTTCTCTATTTCATTGCACATGTTATTGTAATAATTCTCTTTGTACATGAAAGTTACAGAAAAACTATATTCAGTGTTCTGACTGAATTCATGTGAATTCATATATTCAGTGTTTCTGACTGAAAAACTATATTCAGTGTTCTATCCTCTTTTAGTGTTGCTTTTCACTTGTCCTTGATAACTTTAAATACAGTGGTACCTTGTATAAAGGAATTAATTCGTTCCAAATGAAATTATGTTAAGCAAAATTTCCTTTATACAAATTCCCATAGGAATGCATTGAAAATGGAGTAATCCCATTTTTATGTTGTATGGATTTTCCCCATAGGTGATTATGTTAAGCAAATTTCTCCTATCTCTGGAATTGTTTATGTTGTACAAATTTTATGTTATACAAGCTGTTTGTTATACAAGGGTCCACTGTATTCCTTTTAGCATTTGACTAGTTTCTTTCTTTCTTTCTTTCTTTCTTTCTTTCTTTCTTGTTTTTACTACTGGAATCATCTTTTTGTATTTTTCCCTAATAGTATCTGTGGTTTCAATCCACACTTCTTCTGCTTTATGGTAAATTGAGTTTAGTATCTTATATAAGCACATCCGATCTCGCCTGATTTCGGAAGCTAAGCAGGGTCGGCCCTGGTTAGTACTTGGATGGGAGACCACCAGGGAATACCAGGTGCAATAGGTGCCTGGAGTAGGAACTGGCAAGCCACTCCAGTATTTCTGCCAAGAAAACTCCATGGACATGGGGTCACGAAGAGTCGGTCACAACTGTAACGACGCAACACCACACACACATGGGCTTTGAATTCATTAAAGAATGTTGGTTATATTTTGGCACTGTGGTTCTTTGAGTTTGCTTTTTCATTATTACTCTAATGTTGAATATTAACTATTCATGATCAATACTACAGTTTGCTCCTGGTTTTGTTTTTGCAGAGGGAATACAGCTTCTACATCTCTTGCTTACAATTACTCATGTCATCCATGGCAAATTTCTTCCTGGATGCTTGTACAAAAGCTTTCCGTTTCAGCTTCATTTATAGTAGATGCACAGATTTGAATGATGGCTTTGCTGATAGGTTTCCCATCAAGTGTAATTGATACTATTTGCTCACACTTTGAAGCTATAGCCCCTAAGTGTCTGTGCTACATCTTGCTTCGGTAATAGAGCCCTTCCTTTCCTTATAATTTCATTTCCTAAGAACACTTTTAGTTTTCTGACTCAAAATGTCAATTCCAGTCCACTTGAATTCACTGACGCCATGTCTTATGCAACCCGGTTACCAACAAAACAAAATGGAATTATATAGATTCTCAATCCCTGCAGATCTACCAGTTGCTTTGGGTGATTAAATATGTCTCCCTCCCATCCCACAGCTCCAGTGACTTTCTGATGGTAAAAAGGTTTCCAAAGGGAGTTGTGGGACCCTTGATTGAAAAATCAGGAAATTCTAATTAAAAAACAAACTTTGCAACCATCTGCCAAAGACCTTCCTATTGAGGCAGGTTTTTAAGCAGTAAGTTGCATCAGAAACACTGGCCTTTAACTTGCAGATTTTTAAATGTGTTTAAAGTGTTTTCCATCTTGGTTTAGGTTTAATTGCTTTAAATATGATGTTTATATACAGAAGCCATGATTATTTCATAGTTTTTGTTGTGAACTGCCTTGTATTCCCTATGGGGGAGGCAGCATATAAATAAAATAAACAAGCAACCAAGCAAGCAAACAAATAAAACACAAATAAATAATTGCCATGGCTAATGACATTGTCAGCTGTATATGGTGTAATGTATGGCAATAGGATTTCAGACATTGTAGTGTTTTGTTACAGATCATTCTAATTGAACGGTTTATATAGTGTTAGTTTCAAATTGTAATCCTAGAGCCAGAGGTTTATCTGAATTGCTCAGTGAGAACAGTGATGGTAGATTGGCTATAAAAATGTCTTGTTCACATTCCTAAATAATAATTTTGCTCTGTCATGTGGTGTTGAGAAACATTGGGTACACAGTAGGTGCACTGTCAGAGTCAAATTAGATGTGAAATTAAAACATGCATACAGTAATGTGTCCAATGTTGTTCAATTACAATTAACAGGCATGGGGAAGAGCTCTGCGTGAAACTTCAATGTGCACAAAGGAACTTCAACTCTCATTTCTTCTACTCCTTCTACCTGCTATTTGTTGTAAAGGAGAGCCTTTCCTTGTGTTAGCCGGGCCAGTGCCAGGCTTTTTTGCGCCCTAGGCAAAACTAACTACTGTATTTTTCTGTGCATACCATGCTGCTTTTTTCTAAAATCATGATGCCAAAACTTAAGGGGTATGATATACATAGAAGTAACCCTTTCTGGTGGGTGGTGGAGAACCCAAACTCACCTTGCTTTTTTCCATCCATGGTTTGGTTTTTTGCATGATCCGTTCCATCTTTCCTTGAGTTCTCCACCCCAACCTCACCCCGCTGTTTTCTTTCATTTCCCCTTTCTAAACACTTCTCTCAGGTTGGGTGAGTTTATTTTTTGCAGGATCAGTCTCCGGAAAGAAAAGAAAAAAGCCACACCTTTTATTAGGTGAAAAGGCATTAATTAATGGGCTGCTCAAGAGGGACCTAGCTTGATCCTGCAAAAATCAAACTCACCAAAGCAGAGAGGAGTGTTTAGAAGGGGAAATTAAAGGTAACAGTGGGGGTGAGGAGGTGGAGGAGATATCAAGGAGGATTTATTAATTTTTATGTGCATGCCTAAAAAGTGGGGGGAGCATCTAATAAAAGGTGGTGTCTTATAGACCGGAAAGTACAGTACTTGCCCCCCACACACACACACACCAATTTTCAAAAACAGACAAAATGTAGAAAAAACAGAAAGTACAACAGTTGAAATTATGAAAAAAAATTATTTTAAAAAACTGAGAGTACAAGTAATAGACCTCCTCCGAGTTTAGTTCTGCGACCCTCTTAGGTCTGTGCTCTAGGCTGTCACCTAATTTGCCTAGTGGTAGCTCAAGCCTAGGGTGTTATTAATAGTCTGTGGTAGAAGGAGGCAACTGGATTTTTTAGGGGTAACCGTCTTGCCTGCAGTGCCAATTCTGTCTTGTTGATAAATACAAGCTTGATGCTGTGATGTTTGTTACTTAGCAGTTGCATGATCACATTTCATCACAAACTTTTGCTCTCATTTTTCACATGGGAGAGAAGAGGAAAAAAATACATCAATTAGTTTGTTACATGCCCAAGTAAAGATCAAACATTATCCCTGGATTCAAACTTGCTGAGTGATTGGGATCCATGCCACTTCAGCTGCATATTTTGAATTTTAACATAATTATCTTTGCCCATTTGACTTCATCTCAGAACCATTTGACCTGCCCTGTTTATATTCCCCACATCTTTACATGCAGAGAAGTGGAAATACCAGTTAGGAATAATACAACATGCTTCTGGTGAAGTGGATTCAAGACTATAGGAGCTAATAAAATAAATAATATTGCAATAAATTGCTCTCTTCTAACGTACCTGCAAGCCTCTGTTAATCTTGCCATTGTAAGTTGTGTTGAACTAGATGGAATGTAGGATACTATCATAATTATAAATACATTTTATAAAGATTGAAAATCTAATATCCACTCCTCCAAGTAAAAAAAATCCTTTAGTTTAGATGAGCACTGTACACAGCTGTGCTATATTTTGTGACTTGTGGGAAAAAATAATTATGAAAATTCGATCATTTGCACTTTGAAGACATTCGTGTGTAATATTTAGAACATATGAGAGAATGAAACAGAGGGAGAAAATGTGTACCTTTCCTGGCTGGAAAAAACAACGTTCACTGACCAGTACAAACCTTCATGTCATAATAAGGGGTGGGGATTGGGCAAAGGGTGGAGATTTCATTGTTTAAAATTGAAGACTATAACTCGTTCACTCCAGTGAGCATTTAAGAAGGAGACAGATTACAAAGAGCTGTCTACTAAAAAGTGGACTGCTGAAACACAACTACAGCTTGCTTTTTTAATTAAGCAGTGAAGAACACTTCACTTAGCTCTGCCTCTTTCTTCTCACCCCACCTCACATTCTGCCTCCTTGCGTGCACGCGCATGCGCGCGCGCACACACACACACCACTGCAAGCTGGGATGCAGAAATAAACAAGTGCCTTGTTTTAGAAAGATAAAACTTTGATTAGTAGAGGAGAGAAAAATGTTTGGAACCATCACTATTACAGGTAAGATCTGTTTAGCTGTGATTATAATAATTCTGTTGATTATTACATTAAGTGGATATAGACTTAGAGATAGGTTTTTGGTTTATTGACTTAGATATCAGTAAGAGCAGGCTCTTATTGAATTAAACCCCTAAATATGCAATTCTTTGTGCATTTGCTTAAGAGGAAGCCCCAATTGGGTCAGATTTTCTTATGTGTAAATATGTATTCCAGTTTAAATTCAAGAGATTTTATGAGGCACTGATTTCCAGATGAAAGTATTTCTTAGATTACATAGAGCTTTGCTTTTTCAATTGGCATATATACCTTTTTGGGTCTATTATTGCTTCTGACTCTAAAATCCTTTTGATTTTGGTAATTTCCCAAATTTCTGAGTGCTATATACTTTTTAAAGTAAATTGTTTGACTATTTCATATTATGTAATGTGACTTCTGTTCATTCATCCTAGCATTTAGCTTCCAAAATATGTCATTTCGTTTACAGTGAAATTTACCTAGCATGGTATTTTTCCCATCCAAGAAAAGCTACGGTGTTTCTGTGCAGCCTTCCATATCTTAAAAAGTAAACTTCCTCTTCCTTAATTTCCATTATCCTTGACCCCAGACACAACCTTTCTACATAAATAATGGGGCAAACATCTGTTTTAACTTCTGAAGCTCAAGTGAACACCATTCTCTTCATCTTCCTCATTAAGGAGTGCACTATGCATCAACTCTGGTCTGCTCATGAAATGAATGAATTCTGGAATGAATGAATTAGCATGCTGGAAGGGAACTACTAACCTCTTCTTCCCAAACTCCTTCATCATAGTAATTTTGGAAACAAAAGTGGCTGAAAGTTTGTGAGTATATTTCTGACTGGTATGGAATGGGAGAAGGAGAGGGTTCTTCCGCAGTATTTAGAAGCACTTGTGATGCAGAAGGGTCATTTTATTTTCTCTCCTGAAAAACATTTCATCACCCTGTGAAAACCAGGGTGGTGATGAGTGGTCTGACAAAATATGAGGAGGGGGGGCATCAGGATCAGCTATTGCTCATGAAATGTTAATTAATTTTTGTGGGCATTTCCTTCTATGGCATGGAGTGGTGATGGTGCTGTTTATAATGCCTAGAATGTTTGATTAAATCTTAGATGGTTGTTTGATTTAATCTTTCAAGTAAATAAATAGATACTGCTGCTGTAAAAAGTGGGAACGTAAAACAGTGTTTCCTTGCAGCCATGCTGGCCGCATGGCCATGGACTTGCACAACACTGGCTCTTGGGCTTGAATACGGAGATGAGCACCGCCCCTAGAGTTGGACATGACTAGCACGCATGTGTGGGGGCAACCTTTATCTTTTTTTTTAATGCTATCATTAATAATGAAAGTTCCTTTAAGTTCCCACTAATAAGGTTATCACAGTTGAGTCTTTGTGTTCCGCAATGTTCCTTTTGTTCTTTTCAGGATTATTTTCATGGTTGCAAACCATAGTAAAATTATTTTACTGTATTTTATTTTATTTATACCCTACCTTTTTCCTCAGGATGACACATGGTGAGATATAATGAAGTATTAAAATGACAAGGTTTAGTGAAAACCAGTCACACAATAGAAGGATTGCTTGCTTCTCTCTCCCCCCACCTTTTCCTTTATATCTATACCAGAAGAAAGGGCCTTTAAATTAGGTGTGACTACATTGTGGGCTTGCATACCTCTATGCCTTGTTTCTTGATGACATATTCCAGTTCCAAAGTTTTCCATAATATCTTTGCTGGGGACCTGTGGTTGCTCAAGTCCCACCCAGGGTTTTAAAAAACAGCTGTAAGTCACCATTCACAATTCTGATTTAGAGGTTGGGGTTAACATAATTTTCCCAGTGTGGATGTCAAAGCAAATTATTATTACAGCCGTCTGAAAATAAACCAGGGAATTGTTGTGCAGCAAGAGAGTGGGAGTTGAGATGTTCATGTGCAACCCTGGAAGAATGCCTCCCGGTCACCAAATCAAGATGTAGGGGGTTGTCTGAACCAAGCTGAAGCTCTGCAGTTGTATCAAAGTTCAAGCACTTGTGCCCTTTACTTTTTACTTCTGGTGGTGGACCACATTTTGCATGGTGCTTAAGCAGCTCAAAGCAGGGTTTCTTAGTGAATCTTCCTTTCTGAGCTGAAGAAATGGGGAGCAGCTTATGAAAGCTTACGGCAAATACAACATGGTCCTCTCCAAGCTGCAACAGACAGATGTGACTATCCTACGGTTTTTTAAGGTAGATTTAAGATTTCTAGCCACAGCTGTGGTTAAGTGGAGAATATACCACACCTGAAAACACGCAAGTGTGCAATATATAAACACAGTCCATAGGAAGCTGTTTCTCAGAAGCAGTCATAATTACATACTGTCAGGTTGGTTGTGACTGATTGCTGGCCTTTCCAGCATTTTCTAGGTATATGGTACTCGGAAATCATTTACCACTTGTTTCATCTGGAAGGTGCCCCAGAGACCATCTGGCTTGCTTAAAAGCACGTAAGCTAGCTTTTCTCCTACATAGCCCAATTTAGATTCGGAAGCCCCAGCTCTTGGTTCTGTAGCCAGGTGCTCTACTTCTCTAAGCTATCCAACCAGCTTGTTGCAAATTTCCCAGTTTTTGAGAGTATAAGACAGTGGTTCCCAGCCTGGGGGTCGGGACCCCTTTGGGGGTCAAACTACCATTTCACAGGGGTCGCCATGAGCCAGTGGAGAAAGAGACACAAACGGCTTGGGTCTGGAGGAGGAGGGGAAGGAAGGGGGGAAGAGTGAGTTACAGCTTGATAGGTTGGAGGGGATGTCAGTCAGTGGCACCGGAGGCTGTGATTGGCTGAGGGTGCCTGTGGAGGGAAGTTCTCTATGGCACCTGCAGCAGCGGTCTGCCAAAAGGGGCTTGTGGCCTCTTCCAAGCAGAGCACGGGGGTCACCACAACATTAACTGTATTAAAGGGTCATTTAGGAAGTTTGGGAACCACTGGTAAAAGACAATATTGCTTGTAAACATCCCTCATTTAAAACTTAGTTCTTGGCAACTGTCGAAGGGAGACAAGTGGATCACTGATCATCCTGAGTTCCTGGCTATTTCCCCTGTAGAAATAATTAAAGTAAACCAATTTAATTTTGCCTTTACTGTGGTTGCTTCAGAATGCTAATGTTCAGACCATTACCAGCACTGACAGTAACTCAGACAGTTTTGCTTTGTTTCACTATGTTGTTTGAATTAACATCACCAGCTGAGGTAAACTTGTTTGCTTAATATTTATAGAATGCTAACTATTTACTAAAAATCTGTCTTTCACCCTTTTCTTTTCCTAATGATAATGTAATTGTATCTGCTTGGATTTCTTTATCAAATAGCAAGCTTACCAGTGATGGAGTGAAGAAATACGCTCATCAAATTCATTCTTACATACGTAGTTCAGTTGGGTCCAGCTGTTGCCTGTCTCATGACATTGGGCAGTTTTCTTTCCACATTATATGATGAAACACTAGACACAATGGAGCTGTGAACTGTTATGAATTTCTTAACCAGTGTGGGTTTAAAACAGGTATTCCAAGGCAATAGCTTGCTCTCGGTTAAATTCAAGCAGCCACACTGATCATAGTGGGATTAAATATGAAATGGAGAGCATATTTTGGCCTTAGATGTTTAAATATTGAATAAACTCAAGTTTTATTTTTTTTAAATTGCTGGGAGACTTTCAGTGGATAGAGGGTTTTGGAACAGAGAGAGCTGGGTGTATATGACATATATCTGATGGATATAGAATGCGGAGAATTCGTGGAGAAAATCCAGGGCAGTGCAGCAAATCCTTGGGGAGAAAGTCAACCAACTCCAGATGTTAACATGGTTGACTGCAAACACATGAAGTGTTTCAGATTTAACTGTTGTAGCCTGAGAATTTCTTTCTGTTTTCCAACTGGAAGAAATAGAATGCTTTTTTAAACTTCTACTTAGGGGAAGCAGAAGGTGGGAGAAATAAGAAAAAACAGTCAGATATGTGTCTTAGCAGCAAACTGAATGTGTGACATAGTTCAAGTACTTCATCAGTTAGTATATACTAATTTGACTGATGTTTATGTTAGAAGGCCTACGTTGTCTCTCAAATCCAGGCATAAACATATAGTGATTCACAAACCATGCTAGAACTACCAACCTTTTCTGATAAAATATTTATTCAAAGCAACAAACACACTTTTTTTCCTTTTATATTTTGCTATCAAGGACAGCAAGTGCTGGGCCTAAATTTCTGACTGCACACACTGAACAAGATAGATCCCTTAGAACTCATTAGGCTCATATCAACTATGTGAATAAATACATACTCTCCAGAACTATATGGTAGATGATCCTTTGGCCTGTAAATGAAAGAACTGGGAAGATCACCCACCCACCCTTCCCACTGCTGAGATTATGCTGTCCTGGTCACAGCCTGATAATTGTAAACATCCTAAATTCTAAAACTAAATGCAGTGTAGTGAATAACTGGTACTGAGCATAACAAAGACTAAGCAAAAACCTGTGTGGCCTTGGGCAAGATACACAATCCCAGGGTGCCCCAAGAAAACCAGAATGATAAACCACTTCTGAATATTCTCTACCTGGAAAACCCAGGCTTCACAAGTCAGAATTTACTTGACTGCACATTATTATTATTATTATTATTATTATTATTATTATTATTATTATTATTATTATTATTATTATTATTATTATTAGTAGTAGTAGTAGTAGTAGTAGTAGTAGTAGTAGTAGTAGTAGTA